>CM068377.1:84504912-85042412 GCA_034770075.1 Aralia elata
GAAAATTTCTTTTTGCTAGAAAAAAGCCAACTTTTATTTTATTAATGAATAATTGAAATTACATAAAGGATAAATTGAGAACCTACATAACTTATTGGTAATAACGCTTAAGTCTCCCAGCATGCCAAGTATTCCTTATTTATGTTCCGTCCATCATCCGAAGCCGGTAAGTTCCTTGCTTTGGTACTCTAACAACTTCATAAGGACTCTCCTAGTTCGGCATAAGTTTTCCCGAATCCTGGGGGTGGACGCCTCAACCTCCCAAAATACAAGGTCTCCAATCTCGAACCTACGCACCTTCACCCTTTTGTTGTAATGTCGAGCGGTTTTCCACTGGTATACTACTAATCTCATCAAAGCTGACTCCCGAACCTCATCCAACAAATCAAGATTAATCTGAAGGCCTTCATCATTGTAAAGCTCCTTATACTGACTAACCCTAAGTGAAGGAGACCCAATCTAGACCGAAACAGGAGTATCAGTACCATAAGCCAATCTGAACGGCGAATCGCCCGTTGTAGTTCTAGGAGTAGTCCGGTACGCCCACAAAACGCTGAGTAACTCTTCGGGCCACCTTCTCTTGGCTTCGTCTAACCTCCTTTTAATACCATTGAGCAACACACGATTAGTGACCTCCACCTGTCCATTAGATTGCGAATGAGCAACCGAAGTCTTTCTATGCTGAACCCTAAAATCTTTAAGGAACTCTTCAAACTTCGAACCCACGAACTGTCGCCCATTGTCCGACACCACCACCATAGGAATTCCAAAGCGAAACACCACGAACTCTTTAAGAAACTTGAGGCACTCTTGCTCCGTGATCGACCGAAGGGGTTTAGCCTCCACCCACTTAGTCATGTAATCTATAGCTACTATCACAAAGCTGACTTGACCCTTCGCTTTCGGCAACGGACCTAAGATATCAATCCCCCAAACTACAAATGGGATCAGGAACAGGACAGAGAAAAGTTCTTCAGGCGGCTGATGAGGCACCGAACTGTTTAACTGACACTTAACGCACTTCTGGACATACTCCTTAGCCTCTTTGAAAATGGTAGGCCAATAATAACCCTGTCGAAGTACCTTATACGCCAGTGACTTGGTCCCCATATGATCGCCACAGATTCCTTCATGAACTTCCCGAAGTACATACTCCGCTTCAGACGGGGCCAAACACTTCAATAGAGGTGAAGAGTACGCGCGCCTATAAAAATTCCCATTAATCAACACAAAATTAGAACTCCTATACTTTATTTTCTTCCCCAACAAACGATCCGAAGGCAACAATCCATCAGCCAAGTAACTTATATACGGGGTCAGCCAACAATCTAAGCGTTCCACGACCATCAACTCCGATATTTGAATGCTCGACGACTCCAAAACTTCTAAGTAGACTGATCCACTAAAAGTACCTATATCCGAAGCAGCTAGCTTGGACAACGCATCAGTAATCGTATTACCGGACCGATCCACCCCTTGGAAAGCAAACGAACTAAAATAATGCAACCGATCCTTAACATCTACTAGATACTTTGACATCCTTGTTCCCCGAGCTTCATATTCTCTCGATATTTGCTTGACCACTAGCTGAGAATCACTAAATATAATCAATCTCTGAACCTCTAAACTCTTTGTCAACCGAAGTCCTGCCAGAATCGCTTCATACTCTGCCTCATTGTTGGTAGCTTTGAACCCGAAGCGAATGGCCTGCTAAACTCTGAATCCCTCAGGGCTTGTTAAAATTACTCCTGCCCCACGAGAATCCGAAGTAGAGGACCCATCTACATACAATGTCCAAGAAGTTGGAACCGGTCGCATGTCCGAAACATAAGCCACTACCTCTGGTTGAACAACCGAATCTTCCTCACAAAACGAACATTCTACCACAAAGTCGGCTAAAGCATGACCTTTTATCGCCGTCCGAGGATGATACTTCAAATGAAACTGGGTTAACTCCATAACCCATGCAGCCAACCTCCCTGAGACATCAGGTTTGTGCAACACCTTCTTCAGAGGCTGGTCTGTATACACCACCAACAGCTGACCCTAAAAGTAATGTCGAAGCTTCCTACTGGCAATGATCGACGTATGAGCAAATTTTTTCAGGTTCGGGTACCTCGTCTCAGCATCCCGAAGGGCATGACTAACATAATAAACAGGGAACTGTTTTTCTCCAGATTCCCGAACTAGGACTGCCCTGACCGCTAACAAGCTGGCAGCCAAGTACAGATACAATGGTTTCGAAGGGATCGGCTTTATCAGCGACGGTGCAGAGGACAGGTACTTTTTGATCCCTTGGAACGCATCTTCACACTCAAAATTCCACTGAAAAGTCTTCTCGTTCTTTGGACCCTTCAAAGTGTTGAAGAATGGGAGGCATCTTTCCGTAGATTTTGACATGAACCTCTGAAGTGCCGCGATCCGACTAGTTAGCCTATGTACATCTTTAAATGACTTCGGCGACTTCATATCTATAACAGCCTTGATCTTCTCAAGATTCGCTTCAATACCCCTCTTGCTTACCATATAACCGAGAAACTTTCCCGACCCAAGACCAAAGGTACATTTGGTAGGGTTCAGCCGGATATTATGCTCTCTGATAGTTTGAAAGCAATCCTCCAGATCATCCAAATGGCCTCGCATAGAAAAGCTTTTGACGATCATGTCGTCCACATAAACTTCCATACTCCTTCCCAATTGCCTCTTGAAGACATAATTCATCATCCGCTGATATATCGCACCGGCATTGAGTAGACCGAACGTCATTTTCTTATAAGCATAAATTGCCCAATGGGTGATGAAAGCTGTCTTCAGAATATCCTTTTTATACATTGAAATCTGATGATAACCCGATAAGGCGTCCATAAAACCCAACATTGCGAAGCCCGAAGTTGCATCTATCAATTGATCAATATATGGCAAGGGGTAAAAGTCCTTCGGGCACGCCTTGTTCAAATTAGTGTAATCAATACATACCCTCCACTTGTCATTCTGCTTCTGGACAAGGACCACGTTCGCAAGCCACTCCGGGTAATTAATCTCGTAGATAAAATTCTCTTCTAGTAATTTCGCTATTTCTTCATCAATAATTTTTTACCGCTCTGGGGCGAAAATCCTTCTCTTTTGCCGAACAGATTTCTTAGTTGAATCTACGCACAACTTATGAAGAGCAACCGACTCATCAATCTCTGGCATATCACTGGGCTCCCAAGCAAAAATGTCGGCATAGACCCGAAGTAAGTCGATCAGCCCTGTTCTGAAGGGTTCCTGCACGCCTGAACCGATTTTTATTATTTTCTCCCTCTTCCCCGGAATCAACTCAACATCCTCGGTCTCCTCGGCTGGCAGGGCGAGTGGTTCAGTATTTCCTTCGGTGAAGGGTTCCACCTCAATTGTCATGGTTTATTTCTGCTTACATCTACCCATAGCTGAGGATATCAGTGAGATCCTATAACACCTTCGGGCTAAATCTAAGTCGCCCTTCACCTCGCCGACCCCGTTCGCCGTAGGGAATTTTATCTTGAAGTGCGGAATAGAGGTTACTACTTGTAACACCATTAATGTCGGCCTTCCTAGAATAGCATTATAAGTCGAATCCACATGCACCACAAAGAATCTAACGCTGACCTCCGCTTGTCGAGGAGCCGTCCAGAAGATGACTGGCAACTCGATAGTTCCCGCCACCCGAACTGGATCATTACCGAACCCATACAACGGTGGCTCGTGCCCAACTTCCATCTTTCTTCCTCCCAAATCCAACCTCTGATAAGCATGTGCATAGAGAATATCAACCGAAGAACCATTATCGATCATTATACGCCTCATATCTATGGTTCCAACCTGGGCAGTAATAGCCAGAGCCCCCCTCATGCGGCTCGATCGGTTCTAACGGTAAATCTTCATCAGTAAATGAAATAACAGTGCCCTGATAAGGGCGATCCCTCCCAACAGGTTGTTCAGATACTGTCATGACCAAATCCAACGTACCCTGCCTCTTCTTCTCGAGCACTTTCCCCGACGATCCGCCCGTTAGCACGTCCACAACTCCTCGAACCAATGAAACTGGATCAGACTGGGATGTCGGATTCTGCTGAGTATTGTTACTAGTGGTTGCCCTTTCCAAAGTACCTCGCCCAGCAACATACTGAACTAACTCTCCAGATTGTACCTTCTTCTCAATCAGGTCCTTCAGATTATTATATTGTTCCGTAGAATGCCCCGAAGTCTGGTGATAATCACAGTACCGGTTGTGATTTCCCCTGTACGCTTTAGTACTTGTCTTACATGGTTCAAAGTCAGGCTTGTTCCGGAGTTCTTCCAATATCTTGGCCCGATCAGTGTTCAGGGGGTGTATACTTTATTAACATTCTTGTTTGGAAATGGGGGTCTACCCCCTCCCGAACCTCCTCCATTGAAACCACGCTTCGGTTGATTATCCTGCCTTGGGATGTTACTCCGATCTCGGTCCTTTGGCCTATCCTCCGAACGTGCTTGTGGCTTCAGACTCCCGATAGCCTCTTCAAGAGTAATAAACCCATCGGCCCTGTTGTAGGCCTCTGACAAGTCTCCAGGAGGGTTAAGGATAAGATCTTTGACCAACTTCTTAGACTTAGCTATGTCCAATCCAGTGGTGAAAAACCCCACAACCTGCTGCACATTTAGGTCGGTCACCGTACCAACTGCCTCCCTGAACCTTTTTACATACTGGTCGAGGCTTTCTTCGGAACGTTGTTTGACTTGCATTAAAGATGTTGCCAGCCTTCCCCTCCGCTTGTTGCTGCCGAACCGTGCAGGAACTTATCACACAACTGTTCCCATGAGCCGATCGAGTTTGGGCTGAGAGACGCCATCCACTCTCGAGCCCCATGTTTCAGCGTGGTAACGAACATGTGGCACTTGGCGGCATCGGAATGGTCATAATAGTCCATGATCTGATTATATGCGTGTGTGGTCGTACAGATCCCCAGTGTCGTCATACATCTCCAATGGCGGCATCTTTTTAGACTTATCAGCCTTCACTTGTTTGATCTCTAGGGTAAAAGGTGACCTGGCATTGTTCGACAATTCTGCTGACTGATCGGCCATCGCCAGCCTCTGCTCCATTTCTTGCAGCCTTTTTGCAAGGGCATCGGCCTTATTCTCCCGAAGAGTCGGCTCGGGCCTGACTCTCGAATTATCCCGAGGACGGCCCTAACGCCTGCCCCGGTCAGGTGTGCGGCTCATTGGCCTATGGTTGTCCTGCGAGCGGCTACTGTGCCTCCTGCGGATCGAGGAGCGACTTCGTGGCCTGCTCATGTCCTACGAGGGGCTTCGGTGCCTGTTACGGATCGGGGAGCGGCTCCTCGGCCTACTCCGGTCCTGTGAACGGCTTCGGTGACTGCTGCGGACTGGAGTGCGGCTATTCGGCGTGCTCTTCTCCCGTCGAGAACTGCCCGGACGGTGTGTCCTGGATCGGTTTTCCGAAAGATCTCCTTGACTCCATTGAAGACTAAAGGAAACTTCTTCGCCATGTAACAACGAAGTCAACTGTTTATCCAACTTCAGTTACTGAAGGCGTAAGGCCTCCATAACGTCCTTGTTCTGTTGCATCTTCCTGGCCAAGATCAATTCCCTCTTGTCCCGTCCTTGATTAGGTCGAGAATTCCAGTTATCGGCATCATCATCATGTCTGCCCGTCCTCCGAGTTGTGGAGAAGAGTTTCCTTTTGACAACTGCCGCCCGAGGATCAGGTTGGCCCACCGAGCGACTTTGGGGACCCAGTCTGTCCGAAATGCTTTTTGATGGCCCCAATCTATCTTTCGCCGAACCTCTGGGCTGAGATCGATCAGTGTTAGACTCCTCGTGTGCCGATATCGTTTTTCCCTTATTTGCCACCATGATTTTCGATTAAATAGAACTGAGTGATTGTATATTATGCTGCACTTCAGGTCCTCCTTCTAGCGCTAATGTTAACGCCAAGATTTCGCTGCGCGCCCAATCACCAAATTCGCGCTGAATCCTGCACAGAAACAAACCATACTCAGAGAGCTGACGGCTTTCACCGCCGGGGGATAGTTCCGGTATGAGAATAAGTATAGGCTGTTCAAGGTGTAAACAATGGAGGTTTAGCACTTTAGTGAGCAAAAAGTCATTACCTTTGAATTTAAGGTCTAGCCTTGTATTTATAGTTGATCACACCGCCTTTAACGCCCTGCTTCCCCGCTCCAATTGGACTCCTAATCATGGTAATTACCTATGATTGGATAGAACACCATCTCCTTAAAGAAAGGAAGTTGGATAAATCCTGACTCTTTCCTTGGGAACTGGAATTTAAATATAATTAGGAATCTTAGATTCCTTAAAATCCTCATACTTCCCAAAATAAATCCCCATAAGTAAAAACTGCTCCACATGGACCATGGTCCACCCCACCCATTGAGCCCAAATGTACACATCCCAACAACATCGTTCGCTCTACAAATGAATGGCTGAGATCTGTTGTAATAATAATCTTATCCTTATAGTGTTGCCCTATATATATATACACACACACACACACATACATACACCATCAATAGCGTTCATTTTAACCATTCACTCCCCAGATTAAAACATGAAAAACAACATCCGCTACTATTAATAACGGGTGGTAAAACAATACTAAACACATCCACTGCTAATAGTAGTGGACGGTGATCAGAAACCTTGAATAATAATCCCTAGACCCTAAATCCTAAACCTTAAAAACTAAACCTCAAACCTTTAAAACTAAACCTTAAATCCCAAAAACTAAACCCTAAAAGGTCTCCTAGCTAATCAATACTGAAATTGGATGTAGTTGTAAAGTTGGGTTTTTTAATCATCGTCTGTTACTATTAGTAGCAGATGATATTTTTCGTATTTTAATATGGGTTGTTGATGACTAGAATGGACGATATTGATAGTGTATGTCCTATAATGATCCATAACACGTACGTGCTATGAATCATTCATCATATATACATATATATATATATATATATATTTCCTCGCATCACAAATGACATATACGATCAAATATTAAGGTAAAAATGGTTAGAAAATATTCAATAATTTATGAACTATAGATACATGATGAATATCTTACATGAGTTAAATGCATTTTGCATCTCCCAAGTATACTCAATTTTGTACGTTGCATCTTATACTTCCCAACGTGACACTTTTTATCCCACACTTTTAGCGAACCGGCATATAACACCCTCTGTCCCAAAATCTGTCACTAAAAGTGACGGAAAAGTGTTGTATTTTGTAGTTTTAGTTACGAATTTTGGGTCAAATGATGTTATGTGGCGGTTCACTAAAAGTGTGGGATGCAAGTGTCACGTTTTAAAGTATAAAATACAATATACAAAATAGAATAAATTTGAGAGATGTAAAGTGCATTTAACTCTATCTTACGTTAAAGGTGAGTGTTACAAAAATTTGGGACAACATAAACATTTCAACAAAACAAATAATAATTACCCAAATGGTACTGCTGGATGAAGTGGTAAACACTTGCATACTATTTAGGAAGAATTACATATATTAGTACATTTTTAAAAATAATTATAAAAATCATACATCCATAAAATAATTATAAAAGTATTACACTTTTTCATTTTTATTTACAAAAGTATTCTCTCTCCTCTCTCTTCTCTCCTCTTTCCATTTCTTCTTCTTCTCTTTCCATTTCTCTCTCCTCCTCCCGCCGCCCTCTCCCCGACCGCCGCCCTCCCTCTCCCCGACCGTCTCCTCCCTCTCCCCGACCGTCGCCTCCCTCACTCCCTCTCGCCGCCTCCCTCCTTCCTCTCTCTTTCCTCCCTCCACCTCCCCCTCCCTCCCCCCTCTCCCTCCCCCTCCCTCTCCCTCCTACCTCGTCCCAGCCCCTCTCCCCCGCCTCCTTCCCGCCTGCCTTCTTGTGTATTGTGTGTGTTTTACTGTAGTAACTAATTTTGGTTACCTTTGTATTTAAGGTTGGTTACCTCTGTATTAAGGTTTGATTACCTTTGTATTACAGTTTGGTTACCTTTATATTAAAGGTTGGTTACCTCTGTTTTAAGGTTGGATACCTTTTGTATTAAGTTTTTGTTACCATTGTATTTAGGGTTGGTTACCTTTTGTATTAAAAGTTGGATACCTTTTGTATTAAGTTTTTGTTACCTTTATATTAAGGGTTGGTTACCTTCGTATTAAGGTTTGGTTACATTTGTATTAAAGGTTGGTTACCTCTGTATTAAGGTTTGATTACCTTTATATTAAGAGTTGGTCACCTTCGTATTAAGTTTTGGTTACCTTTGTATTTAAGGTTGGTTACCTCTGTATTAAGGGTGTTATTCCCACCTGTAACCAACCCTCCTGCCTTCCCCCACCGCATCCCCCCTCCCTCCGCCTCCCTCCCGCTGCCCTCCCTCTCCCTTCCCGCCGCCTTCCCCCTCCCTCCGCCTCCCTCCCTCCCGCCACCCTCCCTCTCCCCTCCCGCCCCTTCCCGCCTGCCTTCCCCCTCCCTCCTCTCTCCACCTCCCTCCTCCCTCCCTCCCGCCCGCCTGCCTCCCCCCTCCCTCCTTTCTCTTTCCTCTTCCTCTCTCCTGTATTTTGTAATTTTTGTAATTATTTTGTGTGTGTTTTATTTTTGTAATTACTTTCTAATTGTTGTATATTAATGTTAAGGACCCTACTATTTATTATATACTATATTTTCTATGCAATATATAATGATGCTAATATATTTCAAAAACATTATTGCAGAATAATCATATACTAGAAATTATATAAATTAATCAACGAAAACAGTATATACATCAAATAAAAGGAGGCGTCTACACTATTACCAACTTCATAGTTCAGTCACAAAAAAAAAAAAGTATAGGCAAGTAGATGGAGAAAAAAATCATATATTTTCACTTCAGAACAAATATGCAAACTCATAGTGATGATACAAATATAATCCTAAAGCACAAATTCGAACTTTACAAATTTGAAGATCTTTCCCGAGAAGTTGATGATTCGGTGTATCTTATCGCATTATTAATTAATGTTTTAAATTCTAATGATCTTTGTCTACATATAGATTTCATGGGAGTACTTTCAAGTTTTGAAACAATAGAAATAGTTAGCAGTGGGGCAGAAAATTTGGATATTCACGTCACAGGTGAACTTTAAGATTTTATAAAATAATATTTACAAAATTGAAATGAGCTCTTTTTGTAAAAAGAGAGTAAAAAATTAATTTAGTCTTCTTTATTAGAAAAAGAAATTCTGAATTCTTTTAATTTAATATTTTTTTACACATTAGTTATCACATCATATGCCACGTTAGCACTAATTTATACATTAAATGCCACATCTGACGTCACATCACCCATTGGCTAACTATGGTTGGAGACTTGGTCAATTTTACGTAATTTTTACAATTGTTTAAAACATCAATGTTAGTGTGCTAAAAAAACAATTTATTTATTTATTTATCTGATAGCTTGACAAAATTATTTTTTTCATAATTAAGTCTTTCTCAAACGGATGGATTTAAGTGTCCAAAAGAAACATTATGGACAACATGAGAAAATATTATATAAAATAACCTTTTGATATAGACTTCTATGGGGTTGTAATTAAGTGGTATGTGTTTGATACAAGTACAACTAAAAGGAAGGAAAATTAAGTTCAAAACTTGTGGAAAATGGACCCATCAGACACTTGGGCGCTGACATTACGATTGGGTCAGTATACACAAACAATATTATGATGTAAATTCAGCAAGCAGGGCAGGGCAGGGCAGGGCAGGGCAGGTCTGGATGACCAGTCCCTAGGGTATTGTTACTTTTCATCCTATTCTCACTTTCACCACAGCTTAAATTTCCTGCAGCAGTTGATGAAGCAGGCGGGGGTCTTTCCCCTTTGTTGTTCCAGTTTTTTGCTTATTTTGGTTGTCCGCATCCTTTTCTTTATCCATATATATTAATAAAGCTTTCTCTGCCAACAATGCCCTTTCCCTTGCAGCGCCGGTTTCTGCTGTTGCCTGTCTATATAGACAATAGGGACAACAGAAGTTGCCTGCATCATCAAAACGAGGCAGACAACCCATGCAGTTCTCATGAACAGCTATAGGGCAGCCACTCTTGGAACAAACCAACAACTTGCCACCTTTATCACATTTTATGCATATCTCCTGTTCAATTAAATCTTCTTGTTTCTGTACCTTTTGAGGGGCCAAAACACGAGACCTCATGTCCGGAACAACCATATTACCACTTGTATTAGGAGCCAAGTCATGGCAATTTCCATCTTTATCAATATGGCTTGAAGTTTTAAGCCCTTGATTTTGTATGTTGTTCCGAGTTGGTTCATTGACAGGAATACTGACACAGCAACCAGCTGGTGCTTCAGCAGAAATTGGCTGGGCAGATACGTGATGAAAATGAATAAGGAGTGCTTCAGCGCAAACTTGCCAACATACGTCTGAACTTACAGACATACACATGTAGAATAATGTAATTGATATAAAGTGCCTACTAAAGCCTCTGCAAATAGGGTTATAGTCACCAGAGTCTTTCTCGTACATAACTTACATGTTATCATTTTGATCCTCTTATAAAACTTTATATAAATGAAAACTCCTATGAATCTATGTGATATGAACTTCATCTGCTCAGAATGGTTAGTAGTAGTATTACACATCTTTTTAAGTCGTGTAGCTGATAGATAGATATGAACTTGTTATATTTGTCTATTCCCATAATAATAAGTCGATACATAACCTAGTTTGAGAAGAGTTAAATTAATGTTTAGACGACCACAATTTCGAGTTTTGGTCCTTTTGGTAAACTGACTACTATAATTTACTAGAGGGTTTAAAACTTCCAAGTATGGGCAAGCTATGCGCCACCAGTGCTAATATTGTCTGATCAAATCCATAGACTTCATAAATATGATAAAACCTCTTCCAATTTATTTACGACAGTCTTGAAATTTCCAATGTTCTAAAAATCGTTGGGCAGACTTAGGCGACGGAGGGAGCGCCTAGCGCCTAGGCGGTCCCTAGGCATTTTCTTAGGCGGACTAGGCATTTCCATAAGTGGTTTCATTAATTTATTTATCTTCTTATTGTAGATACATGTTATACTATACAAAACATATATTAGATGTAATTTTTTTAAATATTACACATGAAATATTACCAAAAAAATAATCTTTTAAGGTTTAACAAATTCATTTTAAGTATTATTTTAAGTATTGTAGAGCTTAAAAGTAGAGGTTTGATTCTACCTGGGTGGGACCTAGGCACCCAGCCAAATCGAGGCGGTAGAGGAACGACCACCTAGTGCCTAGGCGGAGATTAATCGGGCCAAGGCGGGAATTTTTAAAACACTGAAAATTTCTTAGGGTATGTTTCGAATTTGGAAAAGGTGGAGTTAATGAAGGAAAAGAATAAATTCGAAGGTGGAGTTAATGAAGGAAAAGAATAAACAAAATTATGCATATATCTCATAAGTCCATTTATGTATTCTTCTGAAAAATATAATACAAGAGCAATGTAAAAATGTAGTACACTGCATATTAAGAAAATCTGCAATAACTTTTTAGATCTCATTTAATTTTCCATTTTACCCTTCGAATTTTTCAAGTTCCAAACGTACCTTAGAGAATGAAGTTTTTCTATCATGTTGTTGGTAGTAACTTTCTTCGGAAATTTGACTATTTTCACCCCTTCCAACTACTCTAAAAGAAATACTTCACACAATCCCCAAAAGCCCATGAGTTCATCTATGTAATTTTTCCAATTCTTTACATTTGCAGTATCACATACTACGTTTAGCTTTGAAATTTTCTAATTACTTCGTTACCAGTTATGGATTCTGTATGCTATATTAAGCAATTGCAGTTAAACAATAAATTCCCATTTCGAATTACAATTTGCAGAAAACAAACAAACATGAACGCAATTTTGAAATGTAAAATTCTACAAAAATGGGTGTATATATACATATATATTAATATATATATATATATATATACACACACACACAGAATACTGTATTGCCGAATGATAAGGAAATGGGTACCTGAGCAAGGTGAGGGGCAGCCACGGGGTAGGATTTGGGAGGAAGATGGAGCTTTGCCCTAGCCTTTACCCTCTTTTTGGTTGGCATTTTTTTTGATAAAATTTACTAAACATTGCACTCAAAAGTTCAACTTTTAGGTCTCGGTTTTAGATGACGGTTCTGGTGCATGAGATGATAATACCAACTTTTTGAAATGAGTAATGCTAGGATATTAATTATATACAAAAAATTATGTACATATAATATAAAATTTAAAAAAAATGAGATTTACAATTAAATATTTTACACATTTTTATTAGTAAACAATATATGGGTCTTACTCTTAGTACACAATATTTTGTGTATAGTTGGTGCACATAATATTATTCTTTTTATATTCCTTCTTGCATCTTTATTGAAAAAGGATAATAATATGTGCACCAACTGTACACAAAAAGTTATGCACTAAAAGTTGGACTCATGTATTATTTACTAATGAAAATGTGTAAAACATTCAATTGTAAGTTTCGCTCTCTATTTTTTCTCTTTTTTTATACTCTGTATGCACAATTTTTTGTATATAGATGGTGTCTCTAGAATTACTCATATAAAAAAAACCCACATTAACAAAAAAAAAATATAAATTCACACATTGATAAACTCAAAAATAAGGATGGCAATTTGCCTCATCCCCGCGGTGATTTCTATGTCCATCCTAAATGGGGATGATAATTTTGACTTTTATTGAAGATGGAGTCACGGATGGAGAATCACCGAATCTTATTTATGGGGATGGGGAGGAGATAATATTTGCTTCCTTCACGTCAATCCTCATCCCCGTCTCCGGATAACTATATATTAATTAAATTAATATTTATACTATAATTTATTATATAACTAAAATATATATCCTTGTGTGTGTGTGTGTGTATATATATATTATTTTATTTTTCTTAATTTTATCATGTATACGCTAAAGTATGATTATTTTTATGTATATATTATTGTAAATATAATTTAAATTAAATTTTTTATTTAAAAAATTTACAAAATATTAATCTCCGATGTAATATAAATTCTCTGTGATAGTTTAAATTCATCGTGGGGATGTGGATGGTTATCAAGTTTTAATTCCCATGAAAAATGAGACGGGTATGAGGAATTTTTATAAGACCGGAGATGCGGGTGGGATGTGTAATTCCCGCCTCGCCCCATCCCATCTCATCCCATCCCATTGTCATCCATACTCACAAATCACAAATTGCAGGTTATAATTTAAGTCAAATTTAATTTTCATCCCAAACATTATTTTCAATTAAACACACCTTAAACTTTCAGCGCATAATAATTTACACTCTCTACATTTTCTACATCAAAATAATTTGTACCTTTTAACTTTAATATGAAATGTGTAAATTATTTACACGCTCAAAGTTCAAGGTGCTTAATTCAAATATAAAATTTGTGGTGAAAATTGATTTTAAGTCTAAAGAATAGTGTGTAATTTGTTATTTAATTATGATAAATTAGATTTGCAAACGAATAGTGTGTAAATTGTTTACAAGCTCGACTCAGCTCAACTAAATTTAACTAGACTCAGTCAAGTTTGAACTAGACCAATATAATGTATAACTCAAGCCCGTGCTTGTTTAATATTTAATAAATTAATTTTTAGAGGAAAAAAATAACGAGTGTAGACTATATTTTTTTTTCTTCTGACTATAAGACCATTATTAATTTTACTTTAAAAAATTGTCATTAAGTTTACTTTAAAAAATTAAATTTACCAAAAAATTAAATCTAAAAAATTAATAATTTACCAAAAAAGGTAAATTATCATTAAATTCACTTTAAAAAAAATTAATAATGGTTTTATATTAAAATTATAATAATAATAATTTACTTTAAAATTAATAATGGTCCTATATTTATCCTTTTTGGTACAAAAAATTAATTGAATAAATGTTAAAATGAGACTCAATATTACACATAAGTATTTTTTAGTCACGTGTCGTTGTCATGTCATCAATTTTCTGACGTGACACTATCAATTAGACGTAATCATAAAAAATTAAAAGTTTAATCCCCTAATAGAAAAAATTGGGAAGACAATCCCCAAAGTGGAAAAAAAATTAAAAGTTTAATCCCCTAGTTGAAAAAATTGAGAAGACAATCCTCAAAGTAGAAAAAATTCAAAGTTTAATCCCCTAATTGAAAAAATTAAGAAGACAATCCTCACAGTGAAAAAATATTAAAAGTTCAGGGTATTAATTCATATTTAGGCCTTTAATTTTAAATCATTTTAAAATAAGTCCTTGCTGAACTGGCTCGATCATCTCATCACTCTCATCTACATCTCGTCATCAGAGAAATTCCTATCAATAATAGACAATAGCTTGACGGCCAGGTGTACACATGAAAAGGTAATGTGTTTTTGTGTTGTTTTGGTAATAAATCGAGTATTTTTGTGTTGATTTTGCAATAATTTCCTTATTGAAATTTCTTGAAACATGGTTGATAGGGAGAAGGAAATGGTGGAAGGACTGATAATTTCATATTTTTGGAGTTCTAGATACATGTGTGGGTATAAACAGGATTGAAATTATTGGGAAAATTTTGGTCAAGAAGATGAAAAGGTACTAAGGAGGTGTTCGGGAATGATTTATAAGTTGGTCAAACCAACTTATAAGTCATTTGTTACTATTTGAGTGTTCGGGAATGACTTATTTTTTTTACTTATAAGTTGAATTTTAAGTCAAAAAAATAAGTAACTAATTGTGACTTATTTTAAAATAACTTATAAGTCATTTTAAAATAAGTTAGTTTGACCAAACCCTCTTCTATTTTGTCCCTCTTTTTATTAATGTCCTTTTTAGTAATCTTTACATTATTTTAACTTATAAGTCGTTATGAGCTGAATACTTTCATAACTTGTTTTAACTTAATTTTTGACTTATAAGTCAAATTGATGCCGAACACTTTGACTTATAAGTCACAATTTAAAACAACTTATAAATCAACTTATATTTTAATTTATAAATCATTTAAAATAAGTAGTTCCCGAATATGCCCTAAAACCCTTCTATTCTATGTTACATCTTTGAAGCTGGGAGAAAGAAACTGGGTCTTTGTTTAGCCCGACCCATACACTTTAATTTAACAGATAACTTTAATTTTAGCAGATTGAAACTTTTTTTCAGTACAAGCACTCATTTGTAACTTTTTTCAGTTGAGGAACCTATTTGTAAGTCGTGCCTGAGTACAGGCATCAAGTTACAGGCATCAAAACTTGATTTAACTCATAAAATCACTATAGTAGCAAAGAGGATGGAGATTCCACTATGGTGTCCCAAAAATCGATTAACACAACTTGTATGCTAAATCAAAACACCATAGACAGACCGGCGGCATCTTGCCGTTGAAAAAGACCGACCGGCAGAGTAATCACGACATCAATATTTGCGGCAATTTTCAACTAAAACAACGAGGTAAAGTCAGTCATTTGTTATTAAGTTAGGGATCATCAGGTTACACAGCCAAGTCTGGCCACATTAATTTTTGAAATTTGTAATGGTTGAGAAATTTAAGAATATTTCCAACTGAATCCCGGTGCTCCACATCTGGTTTTTGTTTTATTTTTTTTGCTAAATTTTGTTTCCCTAAACTTTTGAAATTTGTGATGGTTGAGAAATTTAAGAATATTTTCAGCAGAGTCCTGGTGCTCCACATCTGATTTTTGTTTTGTTTTTTTGCTAAATTTTAGGAAGAAAAAGAGTAATTGCTGTTGGATGCTTAATGGCTGGTGTCCCTCCATCACAATTTTTTATCCAGCCTCAAGAGCCACCGCATTATGGGTATCAAGGGGTGGCGGAAGCTATGCCAAAGCCTGCAGATGAAGGAGGAGCAGCTACCCTTTTGATTCGGCACCTTCCTGAAGCTATTCCTTATGATACCCTTCATCGGCTCTTCTCCCACTATGGTGCTTCTTCAGTCCGTTCATGCACTAGTGGAAGGTCAGTTCCACAACAAGAGTCACATTTGCCAAAAAAAAAATTCAAAATAAGTAGTCCCATTATAATTTGATTGATGATTGTACTAAATAAAACAATATCCTCAGGGTTACCATTTAATAATTCCATTATCGTGTCACCACTGCTAAAAAAACACTCATTAGATTTAGGGTTGAATATTGAGCAAAAATATATCCATAAGAGTTCGTAATTTTGTAAATGGGACTCTTTTGTGGAGCCGAGGATACTATTTTTCATTATTTAATTCTAGTGACCTTATTGCTGACCTGGTAGCTTTTCCTTTCATATGGAATGATCTATAGCTGCATCTACTTATTGTTTTGTGTGTGTTTGTGATGGTGTGCATGTGTTTGTGCACTATACACTAGCTGCTCTATTCTACACGGTACTCCTTTTCTGCTCCTGCTAGAGCTCAACAGTCAACACATAAGCTGATAGGAATACTTACTTTCGTAATCCTCACTCAATTAATCAATTTGCTACATAGCCTACATCTGGTGTTTTGTGTTTGCAGTCTGCACCATCTTCAAGGTATGGAAAAGTTTTGGTAGGTCAATGGCAAATACCAGATTATTGTCATGTCTTGTAAAAATGGTTCAGTGGTTGGTGTGTTATTCACATCTTAATGATCTTATTCTTTCTCTTTTAAGGTGTTAGGATTGTGGTCAACCATCCTATCTAATAGAATTTTGCCTACCAAAAAAGCGGTCTTACTAAAAGAATGGGCTGGGCTAGAAATACACACTCTAGTGATTGACATTTCTTCTTGTGTTTATTTATATGAATTCATAATTTACTTGTGCAGATTGAGGAACTGTGCTTTTGTAGATTTCACAAATGAGGCTTTGGCACTTCAAGCGCAACGCCAGTTAAATGGGTACATTCAGCATCCAGATAATTTTCAATTGAATTTCCATATGATTTGATTGGTTCTAAAATATCTCATATTTTATCTTCTAACCTCTGACACAATTGTCTTTTTCCTTTTATGTTTCATATGGTCTTCTGATCATTAAATATATTTTAATCCTTGTCGCTGAAGTTTTCTAAACTACTTTCTGATAATATTGTGGTCAGATTGCGGTTTCTTGGTAAAGTCTTGTCAGTAGAGAGAGCTAGCAAACCAACAGAGGGTGATAAACATCAGCAAAGTGAACCTCAGTTAGGGAAGGACTCCTCATTCTCTATGAAAGATGTTCCCATAGGGAAAGATCTTACTGCAGGAGCCAAGTTAGCGTCCTTACCTGGAACTGAACCCATAGCAGAAAGACTTGGTGTCGACTACCCATTTCCTCCCCACCTTGAGTATGTTTTTTATTTTCTCATTTAGCTGTTTTTTGAGTTTCTTATCAATATATTGGTCTCTATTTAGTTTACTGACCTACTTCTTCTGTAGGTATGCATATCCTCCGCCGGACGGCAATATACTTACCAACATTCTAAATGCTCTTATTGCTGTTCCCCGATTTTACACGCAGGTTAACTATACTTTCACATGGAAGTAACTGAAATTTTTATTCAGCTTTTTGTTTTTGCCAATTTTAAGCCTACCCCTACTAGTTTGGGATAAAAGCGTTCTTCAGTTAAGTGGATCATTGATATCATTCAGTTTAGTAGCAGTCTAGCAGTATCTATTTCAGGATCATACATGTTCACTATCTACACGCCCATTTTGTAGGTGTTGCACTTGATGAACAAAATGAATATTCCAGCTCCATTCCGTATGGCACTACCCACTCCACCCCTACCACCTTCAGTACCTGGTCCACCCTCAGCTCCACCACCACCTCCTCCACCACCACCTCCTATACCTGCAAATTCAGATTTTTCATATCTATCAAGTGGTGAATCGGAAATGGAGTCTTCAGAAGAGGTACTCTCCTGCTAACTTGTTGAATGAAGTGAAAATACATGTGAATTATAAAGTTCGAAAAAAGCATGTTACTTCGAAAAAAGCATGTTATGTGAAGAAGCTTTGATAATGAATCATGTTTTATACAATTATCTTGGAAGCTTCAAAGCATTAAAAATTACAATAAGATGAGAGAATGTGAGTCCTACTCGAGTACAAGTAGTATAAGACTAGTGTAACAAGATAATCAGAAAAGAGAAGTGGCAATCTCACAAACCCCCAAAAATTCGTATATGTTTCACTCGAGGATAGAAAAGACCTTCATAAATCTTTGACTTGACGAAGGACTTTAATCTCATAGCACCGTCTTTCTATCTGAAAAAAATCATTTTTGAGGAATAAGTCGGATTTTAAGATTTGATGCATAATGGAAGACAGTTTGACACAAATCAGATGATCTTGAAGTACTCAAACTCAGCTGCCACACGTAGTCAAGAACCAACTACACCTTTAAGCCTATCAACTAAATTCTTTCTAGCACCCACATTCCCAGCACCACCACCCTATGTAGCTTCTTCTCCTCCACCAGTACTCAACCGCTTTGTCACCTCCTCTGTCACTATTCCCATTGACTTTCTTTCTCCACTTACCTCTAGTTCCAACTGAAATTTTGTATGTACACACCTAGAAGGGGGATGAATAGGGGGGTGCGTGTGTCAACGAACTATGTCAAATTTAAATTTTCTGCACATGTGTAATCCAGACAGGTAACTTTGTTGTCTGCTTTGAGCTGTCCGCTTTGAGTTATTCTTGTAATTTTTCTGTCTAACTTCATAATAAAACTAACTACTCGTGCAGTGATGTTTTTAGGTTTTCTAATGCAGGAAATTAACGATAAACAGAATTAAATAAACAACATATATAATGCAGATATTAAACACACATACACACCGAGATTTATACTTGGTTCGACCCCTTAGTCCTCTACTCTATAGGCCTACATCCAAGGTCAGGTATCAATTGATACCCAACATGTTTCCTTTAATATTAATAAATTAATTACAATAATATCAACTCTTTATACAATAGAATTTATAAAACTTTCTGAGCGCACAACTCCCTTGAGAAAACCTCCTCCCTTGATCACTTCTGCTCCCTTGAGTACCACTACTCCCTGAAATCTCCTTGTACAATGTTAAAGAAAACCCCTTACTTCACTCCGAAGTCCTTTTTACAAGATATGAAATTTAAGAATAAAAGAGATTACAACTGAACACTATGATTTCCAGCAATAATACTAAAATCAAGACACTTATAATTTTGTTAGAAAGATTGTAACTTTGTAAAGCTCTGTTCAATATGTATGTATCAGTTGTGTGTTAATAAAACTTGAAGTATTATATATATATAACCCACACCCCAACGGATTGACAAGTGCTCTCCATCCCCATGTGGCACTTGTGAGGCCATTTGCAACCAATTCGTCCTGGTTGTTAGGCCCTCTGACCTTCATTTAGCTTATTTGGATACTTTAGTTCCATTTTGATTTTCACTGAATGGGACTTTGTCATGGTGATGGGGTAGTATGCTGAGTAACCTGCCTCAGCCTCACCATTAACATTTATGAGATCATACAATCTAGGTTTGGAGGGGTGGGGGTGATGAGTTGGGGTTCAGCACATGGTAGATGTATATTTTCATATATATATATATATATATATGTATGTATGTATGTATGTATTAGTGAGGCGGTGGCATAGTCCTTTTTACAAACTGTATTATCTTGTTTTTTCCCTTATGGAAGGACTTCTACAGCAAACTCTGATTGTCATGGAATTTAAATATTTCAGGAAGTTGTTGATGCAGAAAATTATCGTGGAGCTTCAAGAGTAGCAAGACCTAAGCGCAAGCGCATCAAGCGGGAAGCTATTGTAGGCCCTGCAGTCGATAAGGATGTGGCTCATGAGGCTGTTGGATTGAAAACTGCTGTCTTGATTCCAAAAGAGATCCCAGTGATAAAAAAGAACAACCCTGTCCTTCAGGTCATAGCTTTCTTCTTTTGAGAAATTATTGAAATGATTGTCTATTTTAAATGTGTTTTGATGTTGATGTCAGTTATTTTGCAGATTAAAATAGTCCCTAGACAAATTCAGAATGAAGAAAAAGATGCAGATACATTAAAAGAATCAGAGGAGCCAGTCGAAAAGAATTTAAATCCTAAACTTTATGCAACCTTGGAAGAACTGGAGAAAGAAAAGTTACCCCCAGAGGAAATATTATCGCTTCCAATGTTTAAGGTATTGGGATTGAATATGTTGGAGTAATTAACTTCTCAGCATGTACGTTCTCAAAAATTAAGCCTTTAGCGTTGACATTAGTTGTTCTTGAGGCTAATAAAGTTTTCTTATATAGTTTTAATATCTGATCTCATAAAGGTTTTCCTTTTGTTATTTATTCTTAACTAGTAGTATCTTTGGCTCTGATATTTTTTCTAGTTTGTTTTTGCCTTCTGTTTTCCTCTTAGCTTCCCTTAAGTTGTTTGATTGATTTTTTTGATATTAATATTTACAACCTAATTTATTCGCAGTAATTCGTTTAGTGAGATCTTGCAAATGTTAGATATCTTTTCTAATATATTTCCCCCTATTGTGATGGAGGGGTAGGGGTCTGTTAAACCAGAAATTGAGAATAGTTTAGTTTTATCAATGCAGATCTCTCTCTTACTGTGTCTCCCTGCTCGTAAGGTTGTCAGAAGATAAGGAAGAGGAGTGGAACTATTTAAGGGTCACTTTGGCAATTCCTTAATCACATATGATGTATATCTATGAACTATGACAGAATCAGACATGTCGGTCATAAATCTTATAAAACACCTATCAATAGGTTTAGTAGGTTGCTCCAGTTGAATTCTATGACTATTCTTTGTAGTCAGAGAATTCAACTTTTAATTGAAGTCATACTAAAAGTCTACATTTCGTTTTGATTATCCAAGTGGCTGATTTATGAAATTTTGTAGACACGCTTAACCTGCTAAGTTTTATGCATTAAAAGGAACACATCAATAATAATATCTAATAAATTGAAATGATCTGGTTGATCGGAGAGAACTTTTATTATTATGGTTGTGTTATAATGAAGCTCTTTTCCTTCTATGCAGAATTATTCTGCTGGGAATCCGACTAGTGTGTTGTACATAAAAAACTTGGCAAAAGACGTGGTTGTTGATGACTTCTACTTCATATTTGGTAAGCTCATAAGCTTTTATACATGAGAAACCCCGATTTAATGTGCTGCATTTTGGGCTTATCTTTATCATCATGAGAATCGAGAGTTCTGGTTGATTTGTCTTGGTCTGCAGGAGCATTTTTTGAGAGCATCACTGCAGCTAAATCTAATCTGAGCATCAAGTTAATGCAGGTCATATATCTTGATCTACTTTTATTGTCTATATCTAGCCAAATTACTTTCAAAAGCATGTATCAACCATTACTTAACTATTAGAATGCTAATTTTCTATATACAAGAGCGGGAGATGGAAAGTGTAAATTGCATATAAGGAGAAAATAGGAGTTTTGGGTGGTCTGGATTGAAAGATAGAGTTGGAGAATCTTCCTCTGTTACCTCCTTTTTGTGTTGGGGATGGGGAATACTGAGAAAAACACCAAATCTACCCCCATGAGTTGATGTTATGACCCCTGTACCACCTACGACCTATGTCCGAGTTTACAAAATACCCTCGTCTATTAGAAGTATAAAATCAGAAATCGAGTTAACCAAAAAACTATTAGCAACATTTGCATTTAAAACACGGAATAGGATTATAAAGTCTATAATTCAACTTGCATTATTCAGGATTGCAATTGTACTTTGCATTTAAGTTGAACAATAATAAATGACTTTCTCGTCCTTAAATTCACTCTTTTTAACCAATGTATGGGGAGCGTGTCACTCCCAATGTCTAGGACAACCTAACCTTGACTTCAAAGTGTTAAGTATAAAAATCTGCGAGTTATGAATTGCATCCTTAATTTAGTAGATTTTTTTATTTTTTTAATTCCCAACACATTCTTCATGGTTTGATAAATTTTCTTTTGGTCCTCCTGATACAATTGAGTTGTGATGTACAATCTTGAAGCTGTACATGAATTAGTGTATACTTTATAATATTATATCGTGCTCATTGCCGAGAACTTACTGTATCGTGAGTCCTTTTTGTTGTTGTTGTTGCTGTAACTGCAATTTAAGCCCCTTTTTCTTAATCAATGTCCACGAACACTTTCCTCGTGTGGTTAATTTTTTGTTTCTTTTATGATCTATCTGTAAGTTAATGTTTGATAAAATATTTTTACCTTTCCTCTCTTCACAACTTCAATTGTTAGATCCTCCTCAGCTACATGAGCTTTTGTTGGGAGTTGTTGGTACTTAGATTTGGTCATAAAAGTTGCTTTTGTGGGTCTCTTGGGCTTTTCAATGGTGTGAATATCTTCTTTAACTTTTGACATGTCTTATTTTGACTATGTATTTCTTCATTTATCTTACGTACGAATGAACAAGAAAGAGGGACTATGAAACTAGATTCTATTGTGAATGGAAATGTCTCATTAGTTTATTGTGCAATGCTCGGTTCAATTCATCATACAAACACATTGACATTGATAGCTACCGAGTTACATGGTATCTTATTTAACAACTGTTGCTGAAAAGTCTCTATGTGGGTTTTTTTTCCTTTAACACTTTTTCCTTTATATAAATCCAACACGCTTAGGTTACATGGACGCCTTCGTGTCCAAAACCTCTCCCCACCAAAATGAGACTTGAACAGACCACTAGTAGGTGGTATAATTCCTTTACTAGTAGGCCAGCCACCATGGTCTCAGTACGTTATTGAATGAACTTGCACCGGTATTTTGTCATCACATTAAGATTTATCTCAGTTGCAAAACTAAGCTTTGGGCATGGTATTTTGACTTGCTCTTGAGATTCTGGTATCTAGACACACCAGCATTTGAATCCAGAATTCCAGAGTGAAGTCGCTCAGTGGATTAAATCTGATGCTGGAAATAATTGCATTTCCTTTTGGATTTCAGGAGGGAAGAATGAGGGGTCAAGCTTTTCTTACATTCCCATCTGTTGAACTTGCTCATCACGCCTTGGTATGTTTCTTGTGTAATGCAGCCTAAGATTCCTGTTTCAGTTATTTTTGTAGATACCGTGCTTATTGTAACCATAATGTCTGGTAACTTGATGGAGGTTCATAGCAGATTGGAACACTAGGTTTGAGTTTTTAAAATGGAAGGATACTTTAAGGGATGTTTTGTTATTATACCCTAATTGGTATTTAAATGAAGTTGGTTCATTATATAGATAAACTTTTACCTAAAGCATTGTATATATGTGATCATTGACAAACTGACTGCTTGGTATGCATCTTGTTGCATATTATTCCCAAGTTGAAATTTATTGTTTTAAGTGCATATTTGTTAGTTTATCTCAATTTGGGAGAACACTGTTCTTCGCATTTACAGTGCATGAAGAATTTGTAGGATTTTGCAACTTTATTTTGGAGGTTCCCTATGCTTGTGCAGTTTGCTAATCAACATAAACATAACAAATTTATTTGCCAGTGAAATTAGGCAGATGTAACTTCATTCATTTTGTCATTCATTAACTCATACTTTTAAGTTCAACTCTTGGTTACAGAATTTAGTGAACGGCTATGTATTCAAAGGCAAACCCATGATTATCCAGTTTGGCCGGAATGCTTCAGCTGCAAAATGAAAAAGGAGAAAAAGGTTTAGCTGATTTGATCAGGTTGGTCTGAATGTATAAAAAAATGAAGGGACAGAAATTGTGGTTTTAGACCTTTGGATGATGAGAAGGCTGATTTCTAATTTGGCGATACGGTATGAAGAAAATGGAAATCAGAACTTTTGCAAGAACAGTCTTGCATACAATCTTCTGCCTTGTTTGGATGAACGGGAGTTATTTTTTTTCCAGATTTCATGACTTGGGGGAAGTCTTATCATGCCTGATAGTACAATATAACACACTGACCTCCTAGATATTTTGTTCATTGGTTGAGTGTAGAATTATCTATTTATGATCTGCTGAAAAGCTAATGTCTTTAACTAATCCGATTTACTGATGTTTATTAATTATTACAGCAATGGTGATCGTAAATGTATGGTCATTTAACAGCAATGTCAATTTATTCTATTTGATTATCAATTTTCTCTAGCTTGCTTGCAATCCGGCAAATTATGAAATTAAATAATATGATAACTACTGAAATTTAGAAGGGAAGTACTAGTTTTACCTGTGTTTTTGATGTGTTTTTTATTTATTTATATTTTTCGGATAGTTCTGAGGCACATGAAGTTGGGACTCATCTTATTCTTGAGAGAGAACTATGTGAAAAAATAAAAAATACATGTAAAAATATCAATTTCCAATTTATAATCCGAACTTCAATAGGAAACACCAAGTTGACATTCCACTTGATGTTTTTCACACATTTAAATTAGCTGCAAATTGTGCCATATGCTACATATGCAGCTTCAATTTAGGCCCATACAGATCACCAAACCTCTGAAATTACTGGCAATTGCTTCTGGATTACCCAAAAAACATGGATTCAATGACAACCACAAGAGAGCAGAAAGGGTTGTAAATGAAGCATTTCCGGTTCACAGCTTAACATGGAAAAATCATGGGCTTTGATTGCTACTTTTCCTTTTCTAAAGAACTATTTTCATTGGATACATTTAGTAGCCAATTAATGCCATATACCCAACACAACAGCAATGCTAGCAAGAACTAGAAGTGTACCGTCTCCTCCAGGTAAAATAGATGATGACCTGCAAAACAAAAGCATGTGTGTATAAGGCACAACATCAAATCCTTTTTGTAGAACTTCCTCTTTTCATTAGTATAAGAAAAATGGTTTATATGTCGACTAATTTCATGTAGAAAGTAGATTGCGACCAACTTGGAAAGCAATAAAATAAAACAGTAATGTGCGGAATGTGGATCCCTTTCTTACTATCTCCTATCCCATGTATCCACATGCATCAATATCTAATATCAACATAAATTTGTCGTCACATATAGCAACACTCTTAATATAAGTAGTTGGAGTTGGATAAACTAGACATACCTATTTTTCTTCCTGCATTTATAGATGTATGCCATTACCGGAGGAAGGATGCCAAACAGAAAACAATTTGCATAGATACCAGCAAAGTCCAGAGCAGCCGAAAAGGTCGAGCGAAAGAAAGATGCCACAAAAACTGGGACAACAAGTACAAGTGGCATTACAATGCTCTGTAACAAACTAAAACCATATGTTTGTTTAGTTTCTGAAACAGAAATGCAGCTTACTCCACTATACAATATCATCCCCACATCTCCATCAGCACGCCGTTGTGAATAGGAAACAAAACCAACTTTTCCATCACCATTCTCGACAGAAGCCTTATGTGATTGACCAGAGTTTTCTTGGTTTGTATTTGATCCAAGAAAAATTAGCTCTATGGTATCAACAACCTGTTTTGGAAAGCTAACAGCATACCCTATAAAGCTAGTGGCCAAAGCTGAAAATGCAAAACCTTGAACTGCTGTCAAAGCAGACGAGTTAACTGACAGCAGGAGGGAAATAGGATCTTTAGACGACGAGGCAGGATTAGCCCCGGTAAGCCCTAAAACAATCAAATTCCAAGACAAAACCATGACTAACGGAACAAATCCACCAAACAGTATTGCTTTCCGAGCTTCATTTAAAGTGTTCCCGGCAATCTTACAAATAAAAGGAGTGATTACATGAAACCCCAATGTAAGTACAGTTACAGGTATAGCAGGCAAGATTGAAGAAAGACCCCATGAGGCGTGTAGAAAGGAGCTAAGTATATTGGTTCTACCCACAGATAAACCAATGGCTACAAGTGAAGTTATGGATAAAAGCATGATGAAGCATAGAAACCTGTTGGCGATATCAGTGGTCTTAAATGGAAAGAAACAGATAATAATTCCAGCTACAAAAGGAAACAATGCATGAGCAATTACAGGATTTAGCCATGGTATCCACTGAGAGATAAGTGAGCCTATGCCTGAAACGCAGGCCACCAACAAAGAAAAACTCAAGGAAGCATACACTAAAGCAACAAAAGAACCAATACGGTTTCCCAAAGTCTTCATTGCAAGAGCAGTGAAACTCACCTCAGCAAGATTGTCTTCCTCCATCACCGCAAAGCTTAGCTCTGCCACAAGTAGAATTGAGGAAATAACATAAATCCAGGAGAGGATGATAGTAATTGTTGATGGAAGAGGGCCTGACTTTATGGTTGCTGCAGGTAAACCCAACATTCCAGGGCCTACAGCAGTGCCAATGATCAAACTAACTGCAGCCCAGAAGCTCTTCTCCTGCGGTTCTTGTTTGACTTGTTGAGTTTTATGATATTTATCGAAACTAATGGATTCATCATCACCAATATCGTTCTCATATTGTGAATTGATGGAAATTGCTGAGAGGTAGTGTTTTTTGCCCCTTGTTTTAAGGGCAAGAATATGGTTGGTAAGTGGGATTAGAGCAGGATTATTTAGTGTCAGGTTGCGGTTGATGGAGAAATTTTGATGTGGGATTTGAAAAGGTTTGGTACTGAATCTAGAATAACTGATAGAGTTAGGTATCCATTGGTGAGAACAAGCATACTGATGTCCAAGACTGCTCATGCTTCATTCAATTTCTCAATTTACATCTTCTAATTTCAAGAGGAAAAAGTCCTGCATTAACACCATTTATAATTCAGTGCCTTTGACCTAGTAGCTGTTGAGATATATACTCCCCCATTTCAAATTTAGAAATGCATTTTCCTATTTCATTTGTTCCACAAAAAAGATATCTCTCTCTCTCTATATCTATCTATATATATATTTTATGACTATAAAGTAACATGTAGTGGCAGACCCAAAATTTTTTAAGTGTGCAGGCAAGCGATAAGTTAAAATATATTGCTCTTTCACAATTAGAAAATGACTCATTTTATAGAGCAAATTTTATATAAATAGGACCCTTTTTTTGTGTGGAACGGAAGGAATATTAACTAAAAACATCTCATAAAATATTATGTACATTTATTTTCTAAACTTCCAATTAGCACCCATATATACAAGAAAATTTCAAAATCTCCTCGGAAGTATAGGTCCATCAGTGGTGACATGATATTCCTAATTTATTACTTCCTCCGTTCCAAAATTAGAGATACAATTTGACTTTTGAAGTCAAATGACAGAATATTAAACTTCAAAATGTGAATTTATTTAATTTTAGTTGATACAATTATTATAATTGTATAGTATATAACAAAAATTATTAATCACAAAATTTATTTCATTCTAAATTTTTATGAATCATGCCAATTTTGAAGTTTAACATGCCGTCGTTTGACCTCAAAAGTCAAATTGTATCTCTAATCTTGGAACGGAGGGAGTATTATTTTTCTACCATCACACCACTGCTAATCCTTAGTCAACACTAATACATTTGGATTGAAGGAATGTAATAATGCTAAGAATGAAATAGAGAAAGGAATGGAATTAGTCATTCCACAACTCCCTAATGAATCAATTTGGCAAGAATGAGAATGGTTCATTCCATTTCAAGAGAACAACCAAACACATTTTTTTTTTCATCTCATACCAATGAACCATTTCATTCCCCATCTGATTCCAACAATCCAAATGCAGCATATGGGTACAGTTAAAAATCATAAAATTATCCATAAAAGTCTTTGTTTTATAAATGTATCCTAATTTTTGGGACGGATAGAGTACTATTTTCGGGAATAAAAAGAGATCCCCCAATTAGCATCATGCATGCTAGTTAAAGCTAAAATTGGATTAACATTTTATCTGGTTAGGGAGAATTAATCAATTCAAGGGGAACATGGAAACCAACATAGATCTACCATAATGAAAAACTAAAAAAATTGAAATACATATAGTTTTTCCATTAGTAAAATGGAAAATTACCACATTCATGAATCTGATACAAAACAAAAAATGCCTAAAACTAAACAATGTTCTTAACTACTAGCTACTACACAAGTAAGAAAATGGTATCTTATTTGATACTCCCTAAAAGTCAAAATAAAGACAGAATCGTAAAGACAGCGAGAAAGAATGAAAGATATAAACCTGCTTCTTCAGTAGTTCACAGATTCTGCCCGTCTTTGGATATCCAGCGGCGGAGGTGTAAAGTAGAGTGAAAATTATTATGTTTTTTGAGGGTTTTATTTTGGTCTCACAGAAATGAGGAGGGAGACAGATTGGTAAGTCCACTTGGCAGTCGGTAAAGGCTGACGAACAAGAATCTTCTGAGATTCTTATGACGATGTCATTCGTAAGTTCATAATTTTCTGGGAAATAATATGTGTCTTGCTAATTTTTATATTTGATTTTTTGTTGTTGTTGTTAGTTACTTGAATACAAATAAATATTTTTTTTTTGAAATTTAGTAGACCTAAATACCCTCCAAACTAGCTTTTATCTAATTTATAATGTCGTAAGGGGACTTGGTCGGTTTCATGATAAAATTTAAATTGTTAGAGCATCTCCAAGAGCTTCTTCAACCACTTTGAGATACTCAAATATGTGAGCCACATATAAAAAATTATCTCCAATAGTCTCTCCAACCTTAATCATCAAATCTGCAACCTCATTCTTTCTCTTCAAAACTGATAAGTTGATCTTGTCTCTTCAAAACATTTATTTTGTTTTGGAAGAATCAAAATCATATAAAAAAGACTAAAAATATTTGGTGTTTGATTGCATCTTAATACATCTTAACAGTCCACCTCTTAATGCATTTTAACAGGCCACATCTTTGTATTAAGAGGTCCTCTGAATAGTTAAACATCTTTGTATTAAGAGGTCCTCTGAATAGTTAAGATACAAATATGAGTCTAAACTATTCAGAAAACCTCTTAATACAAAGATATGAGGTCTTAAGATGCATTAAGAGGTGAGTTATTAAGATGCATTAAGATGCAATCAAACACCACATTATTTTGTTTGATGAGTTTGATGTACAACCCACTTTAAAATTTAATATCATTCCTTTTTATTTATTTATTTATCATATTGGATAAAATATTATTTTGATTACCCTTTAGATAATCACATTAATTATGACCATCTGGTTTATCCAATAGGAACCTCTGGATAGTCACGTGAATTAAAAATTTATCCAATGACCTTGGATAATCACGTGAATTAAAAATTTATCCAATATTTAGTTTTAATTAAATATTAATTTTTAAATATAATTTATTTTCTAGAATGTTATCTTTTTAAAAAATGAATGTTATTAATTATTTCAAATGTCATTAATTATTATTGCTTTAAGTCAAATACTGCATTAATTGAATTGAAGGGACTGATGAGGCACAAAATATTAAAGTAACAAATAATGTTTTTCAAATTGCCACGTAGGTCAAGAAATTTCAATTTGAAGAGTTTTTTTTACTACTACTGTTGGAGATACTCTTATATTTTAACTAAATTATCTATTCACAACGGTTAACCCATAACAAACCAATTCCATCCATAACATATCACCAGCTTCTTTTCTTTCTCTCAATTTCTATTCATATTTTCTTAATCTTTTTCTCATCCATATTTTTCAGGTTTTATTCAAATATTTTAATTTTTTTCTTAATTGCACACATATACAAAACCCTGATTTTTTAGACTTTTGGATGCGATTTTTTTAGCCTTTTCAGGCCAGGCTTTAGCCTATTCAAGCTCATGCTAGGTTTCAGACCAACCTTTTTCAAGCTTTAGACTTATTAGACTCTATTTCAGGCCACGTCGGGGCGGTGTTTTGCATAAAAATAGGTCTATTTAAGGCCCCACGTTAAGCATGTACAAACGTGATGCTTGACCTGGTTCGGTTTGAGCGTGCTAAATTTTGACCGTTGACCAGCCCAGTCCCAAGCCCTAAGTTAATAAGGTCAGGCCAGTTCGGACTTTCTAACCAAATCTACAGTATAATGTAACCTACCAACTAGGTCAGGCTAGGTTCAAGTCGGTCTGATCTGGTCTAGTCCACCTCACTTTTTTTTGAACTTTTAATTTTAAATAGTATATATTAAATATTAAAAATAAAAACTATAAAATAAAAATATACAATAGTCGGCCCAACAAGATTTCATGATTAAATTTGGTAACAGGAAAACATTCTTACTCGGTCCAACAAGATTCCATGAGCTATAGTTTAATTTGGGCTGAGAATGAACTACGTTAGGCTTGGCAATTTTAATCATGGAAATCATTTGAATCATGCATCCCATTTATATAAATCAAAATTCTCTGTCTTCCTGATATCTAATTTAATCATGAAATCTTCTTAGTTGGGTTGGGAATAGGTTACGTTGACCAGAACTGCAGGTTAGACCAGTCTGAAATACTATCAAAAAATTAGAGTCTTTTAAGGCCTTCAGGCCAGACTTTGACCAAGTCAAACCTTTTCAGGTCAAGGCCAAATCAAAGCACATACTTTTTGTGCATCTGTACCCACAAACCAGGTCGAGACCTAAATTTGACCGATCTTTTTTAAGTTTTTTTTTTCAATTCAACAGGCTTCAGACTCAACGTGTATCCTTAATTATAGGATGTTTGCGGATGTAGAAAAATAAGGTGAATCAAATGTGTTGATTGCATGAGAAGGTCAAGGTATGTTGATGTTATAATTTTGAGTACCTGATGAACATATAAGAAAAGTAACTAAAAGTCTACAAATTCTAGTGTAGAAATTATCAAATCAAAGGTGATATTTTAATGATAAAAGTCTATTTTTTTTTTACTGTGTAAGGTCATAAGTCCGAACCAACCCCCCATTAGAAATCAAACAATTTTCTCCCTAATTTTCCTTAAAATCCCTAGGATGAAACGTATAGAAACCCATGGGAAAATTGTCACATTATAAATATGTACTAACTTTATTGATTTAAGGTCATAAGTTCGAACTAACCCCCATTAGAAATCAAACAATTTTCTCCCTAATTTTTCTTTAAAATCCCTAGGATAAAACGTATAGAAACCCATGGGAAAATTGTCACATTATTAATATGTACTAACTTTATTGATTTGAATACAAATCATTACCGCCAATAAATAAATAAATTTAGTGGTTATAATTACAAGAATCTTATAATTTGTGATAAAAAAACATTTAATATATTCTCATTTGACGTTTAATTTTTTTTTTTATGCTTATTATAGTTCAATTGAAACACCTTTTATAAAATTTATTACTTTTCTATTAAAAACTCCCTATGTTCTAAAATATAAGTTCAAGTTTAAACTTTTGAAATTAATATAAAATATTTATATATTCAAAATTTGACGTGATACAATCAATTACGAAAACAATAAAAATATTATAATTACTAGTAGTTTTTACATAATTTATAATTTTTATAATTGTATTGTCTAAAATTAAAAGAATATATATCAATTTTGAATTTAACAATCCTGCAAAGTGACTTCAAATAGTTAATATGGATCATATATTGGAACAAAGGGAGTATAATATATCGAGATTAAATTACTATTGATTTTTTTTCCTTAATTGTATTTGAAATTTTACAAAATAAATTAAAAAATTAAATGAAATTGTCAAAAAAATTATATTATAAAAAAGCAGTGAAAATAACTGTCCCAGACGCGTCGTGTGTGGCACGTAAATGGCTAGTAAGTGATGAAGTCGGAAAGGGTAGGAAAAAAGTTGGAAATTATCCACATGAATATCCCGTATCTTTTTAGTCCAAAAAAAGGAAGCCACGTGGGTGTAAAATGTGCCGTAAACGTGGATTCCTCGTCGACCACCAAACATCATTTAGAAAATAACACATTTTAACTAAATTTAAAAAATAGAAGTAAAATATTATTTACTTCTTCCATTCTAAAATTAAAATTAGAGATATATTTTATAAAACAAACATTTTTAAGGATAATTTTATATTCTCAAATATAATTTAGTATTAATTAAGAATTCAACTGTGATAGTTTGATATTAAAAATGATAGTAAAAGAATAATGACAAATTAGAAATATTATGTCACTTTATAATTCTAAAATAAAAATATATCTTTAATTTTAGAACGAATTAAAAAATATATATATTTAAAAATAGAGGGAGTACTATTTATAATTTACACGTTTTTATATTTAGTCACTTGTGATAAAAAATTATTAACTAATTATATGTGTTATAAAAGAATTTGCACATTCTTATATAGAATCTAATATAGACTAATGGTGTTAAAGGCGCATTGTAATTGACTTATTTGCTCTCTTATATATATATATATATATATATATATATATATATTTTAAACAACTTATCATTGTTCATATAATTCTGGTTATAATTTGAGTTAAATACCAAATTTATACCTAACAACATATAGGAAATACCAAACTTTTTGAGAACTACAAAATACCAAACTTAATTATACTCAACAATACAAAATTATAATTTCTGCATAAATAATACAAGTACTTTCTTATTAAACTGTGTCACATTAAATATATTTATGTTTGGAATTATGAAATTATTATTATATCTTAATAACGTTCCACGGTTCTCCATTTTCTCTCATTTGTTTTTATCATTTCTTCTTTTTTTGTTCTGTTTTTTTTTTTGAAAACTCTACTTTTTGAGGAACACAATATAATTCATAATTAAGTACATAATCACTATTATAATATTAAGAATATGAGACCTATAGTTTTAATGCCTCGTCTTAACCACTAGGCTAAAGACCTCATCGACTTACCATTTTCTTCTTCACCTTTTCAAGTCCTGCCATTGTTGTTTTGATTATTATTTATGTATTAATTTCTTATTATATTTTTATAATTTTTAAAATATATTATTAAAAATAATTCATTGATTAGTGTTAAACTCTAATGATAAAGTTTGGATATTCTATCACATTTCTTGTCTCATTCTCGGTATTATTGGTTTTATGTATAAATCACATTACAACAATGAACTCGCCCCCTTTTTATAATTGACATTTAAAAAAAATAATTAAGAATTAAGAATTAAGAAAATGTAATTAATTAATGTTGTATCTGATGAATCAAATTAGATATAAAACTTCAATATTTGTTAAAAAATAATGGGAAAAAATTAAATATAAAGATAATATAAAAGTTAAGTTAATAATGTTTTCTTTAAATTTAAAAATGATAAATAAATGGATAAATTTCACCCATTAATAAGACATAAAATAGAAAGAAGTGAGTATACAATCTTTATAAGCCGCTCAAATCATCTTGTTTAACTGAATTAAGCTCTTATAGGCGGATATGAAAATTAGACATTAGTGTATTTGAATTTTACTTATTTGTATTTTGACCCTCCATTAGAGATAAAAATATAAATAAATAAAATTCAAATACATTAATATTTAATTTTTATGTCCAGATAAAATTTTTGAACTGAATTATAAGTTATTCATTTTTATTCTTATTTTTTAAAAAAAAACAATTACGTGTATAACGCGTGTGCCGGTATTAATAAAAGGGAAGACGGAAGTGACACAAAAGATTTGATTCATTTGAAGGGTAAGAAAAGAAAAGAAACGCATAAAGATAAAGAAACATCTATAGACACGCGACGTAAGTCAGATGGAAGGATCTGTTAACATCGTTAGATTATTTATGGATAAAGCAATTATCTAGAAGGCCCCAACCCTTTTTCGTCTTTCTCAAAGTTCCCATCCCTTACCTACCCTTGCCCTATCCATTTCTATTTTTTTCTCTCCAATCTTTTCATCATTCAAACAAAGAAGGAGAAACAAATTGGGTTTGAATTTTTTTCAATTTTTACAAGTAGAAATGGCAGAAATTATGAGCAAAAGGAATATTTCCTCTATTAATTGTATTATTCATCAACAAAATTATCATCAGCATCATCATCGACATAGAAGTCTGATCAAGTCAGATGATGCCTGAGTCTGATCAAACCAAGTCAATTTAGATTGGTCTTTGTGAAAAAAGGGTACCATATGGAGCATGTAAGCTAAGCCCTCATGCATTGCGCGTTTTAGACCGGTCGGTCTTTCTTTTTTTTTTCCTCATTATTTATTGCTTTTAATAAAGTTATACTCCTATTTGCTTCAAAAAAATAAAAATAAATGTGCAATGCTTGAATATGTATTACAAAAAATGATACATAAATAAATACAAATAAATATATTTTTAAAATTTGGTGGGCCAAAATACCCTCTAAACAAGCCTTTATCTACACTAGGGCCCGAGAGACATACATTTCGTGTGTAATTTATATTTAGTGTATAATTAGTTTTAAAAATTATAAATTTAGTTTAGGGTTGAATCTGAGTTATGAGAATATCGATACTTATAAGCAGGATTACATGCTATACTACGGTGAGGACAGAGATAAGGTGTAGTGTGATATCTACAAGTTGCGCCGATACAAGACGACAAACTATGGGAGGAAGGAGAAACATGTGCCTAATAAGATCTTATGGTACTTTTCTCTTGTGTTGAGGCTTCAACGACTATTCATGTTGTCGCATACTGCTGAGCATATGAATTGACATAAAACAAAGGATGTCGTGTTTGGTCAACTGACTAACCCTGTAGATGGAGATGAATAGAAGAAGTTTGATGAATTTTTTTCACAATTTGCTAAGGAGGTTTGGAATGTCAGGCTTGACATGGCTACTGATGACTTTTGTCCGTTAATAGCTTTAGCCAGCCTTACTTTGTTTGGCCAGTGATCATGGTCGCTTATAATCTGTCGCCGTCAATTTGTATGAAGGATTCATATTTGTTCTTGACTTTACTCATATCGGGGGATACAAGTCTTACGAAAGACATAAACGTGTACCTCAGACCGTTAGTCGATGAACTTAAGATGTTGTGAGAGACGAGGGTCCAGACTTATGATAATTTGGTGAAGAAAAACTTTGTGATGAAGGTAACCTTGTTGTGGACTATCACTGATTTTTTGGCACTTGAGATAATCAATGGATGGTCGAGTCACAGGAAGCTGTCATGTCCAGTCTGTATTGGGGATGTTTATGGCACACAACTGAAGCATAGTGGAAAAGCTAGTTTCTTTAGAACCGTGCGTAGATTCTTACATGTTGATCACAGTTATAGAAAGATGTTTGCACAGTTCAACAGAAATATAGAGAAAAAAAGGGTTGTTGGTCGATTGTCGGGCAACGATGTCTTGAGCTGGTTGAACGATCTGAAATTTCCACCAACAGAAAATGAGCACAGTAAGCTAAAATCAATAAGTTATGGGAAGACTCATAATTGGACACATTCGTGCATGTTGTTTGAGTTGCCCTACTAGATCACGCTGATAGTCCGTCATTATATAGATGACATGCATACAAAGAAGAATGTATTTGACAACTTATTTTATATCGTGCTAGATGTGAGTGCGGTAAAACAAAAAACAATGACAAGGCACAATTAGATTTGGAGGCACTGAACATAAGGCAAAAATTGTGGCTTCGACCTGATAAGTTAAAATCTAAAGCTCTATTTTCTTTTACCAAGCAATAGGTTGAATACATTTGTAAGTGGGTAAGTGAGTTGAAGCTTCCAGATAGATATGCTTTTAACATATCTCGTTGCAGCAAGGTTGAACAGTTGAAAATTAATGGGTTCAAGAGTCACGAATGTAATGTATTCATGTAGAAGTTGATGCCAATTGCATTCTGTGAGATGTTACCCAAGAAAGTTGTAGATGCCTTGACCGAATTTTTAAATTTCTTTCGGGATTTATGTTCAACGGTTATAAAGTACACTGATGCGGAGCAGATGGAGAAAAACATAGTGCTGACAATGTGCAAGCTCAAAATGATTTTTCCTCCAGGGTTCATTTACTCGATGGAGCATTTGCCTATTCATCTAGTATATGAACTTAAGCTTGGAGGACCAGTACAATATCGGTGGTCGGTGGATGTATCTTTTTGGGAGGTAATATCATATATATCTTTATTTTAATGATATTTAATTCTTACCTTCTTAATTAATTCCTATCAATTCATCTTATTTCAGGTATGTGCGTTGATTAAAGCAGAAAATGAAAAACAAAACTCATGTAGAGGGTTCAATTGTTGAACGCTATACGGAGGAAGAGCTTGTTAACTTCTGCTCCTTATACTTTGATGATGTTGTCTCAACGAAGCACAACCGTTTAAGTCAGAATTAGCTGGTTGGATTCCCATCTCATGATGATGAGTTAGTTGTATTTACTTATCCGGCTAAACCATTTGACCATGAGACGATGCATTACTTGAATGACAAAGATTTGAAGATTGTATCTTTGTACATGCTTTTAAATATGCTTGAAGTATCGTCGTACATAAAGTGTGTGTGTGTGTGTGTATATATATATATATATTTGTATTTGTCAACACTTTTAGATCGAGTTCAATAAACTTTTAAATTACACCGTGTTTTTACAATTTTTCAGTTCATTCGAAGACAAAATGTATGCTTCTAACCCGGGGTTAAATACAACACAGTTGAAAATATTCACTACAGAAAACTTCTAACATTAGTTTAAGAGAAGGGCTGCAGAAGATAACGCTTATGAGCATTTTAGAGATGTCATTCAAGGTCCCTTACAAACTTGTAAGTTCATTTTTCGGATGCATCGTGAATGGTTACAGATTCAAGGTCGATGACTTAAATGAATCGACATGAGTCAATTATAGCGTTGTCGTGCTAGAAAGCTGTTATCAAGATTGGATGTTTAGAAGAAGTGGTTGTGCTCAATTATCTTGGGGGTAAAAAGGTAGTTACATTTAAGTGTCACTGGTTTGATATTGACAAGGGTGATAAAGTTGACCGTAATCAAATCATCACAGTAGACATTAAGTTAAAGTTACAGTCTGATGACGTATTTGTGTTAGCCAGTCAAGCTACTCAAGTGTACTACGTGCCTAACGTAGTTAATTTTAGAAGCCCTGGTATAAAGTTGTCACAACAAAAACTCGGGCATTTGATGGTACGAATTTGGGTGAACATGATGAAGTGTTGCAAGAAAATGTTAGTAACCCCAACCAGATAATGCTAAATGATGACGATGTATTCGTATATGATGTCGTTGACGTACCCGATGACGTGGAAGCCGAAAATATTATCAATGACTATGTCGTCGTTAAAGATGATAACGACGAACAAACTGATGATGAAGAGGAAGAGATAGAATCACAGGATGAGAATGATGTTGATTATGACGGGTTTGATGACGTAGCTTAGGATATCTTCTCATTGTAGTAAGTTTCAAGTTATTTATGTATTATTTATAATTTGCATTATTAATTAGGTTATTTTTGTAACTCGACTTATATAATTACGTGTATTTGGTTTTTTCAGTAGTATATAAGGCTAGACATAGCGACGATGGTCGCCGTTCAGGTTCAACTGAGGGTACTCAAGGTGGGTCCTCATCATTTAGTAAATTTATTTAATATTAATTTTATACAGTGTTGTTTATATTTTTATTGAACTAAATGTTTTTATTTACACAATGTATGTATTATACTTACAAATAATGGTCGTCGATGTCATCGAGAGACTAACCTCGGGTTATTTTGCCGTCGGCTGGCAGTTCCACATATTTGCCTTGTGGATGTCCACTCGCATCAGTATGCGTCATTACTAACATGTTTTATTTATTAATTTCATTTAAAGATGATACAATGTAAAAATGATATTTTTATCTTTACTTTAGTATATTGACCCCTACGGCTAAGGGGACTATCCACACCATTTGTTTGTCCCTCATTCCCATTAGCTGGATGCGCTATATGCAGTATGCGCAGTACGATCCTTCCTTTACGGAGAATGTGATGCGGGAGTTTCACGTAAGTTAAATTTATATAAGTTAAACCGTATACGTAAATATTAGTTTAATGTTATGTTTTTTCTAATGTATTATTATTTTTGTATAGACGTATTATACATATGAGGAAGTCATATTATACGTATGAGGAGGGCGTATCTCAGGCAGATGGCGATGCGCTTATTATGGCTAATGTCACAAAAAACTACTTCGGCTAGTTGTACGAGATTAGATAGAGGGCCTTTCGGGATCTTCAGGACCAGCCCGGGAATACCCTCCGCAATCATCAGCCCCAGATTATTTTTGATGTTGCTTGGGAGGCTATGTGCTTATACTGGGATGATGACTCTTTCAAGAAGAAGTCCGAGCAGATGAAGAAAAATCGCAGCAAACTCAAAGTAGTACATACTATTGGCTCGTAGTCCTTCGAAGAGTGTAAGGCGGTATGTATATGTATTTAGTTGTATGTGTGTTTAGTTTTAATGTTGCTATTAGTTACTAATTAAATTATATATTAATGTCTTTATTAGGCCATGCAGAGCGCTTTGGGCCGACCTCCTACCTTTTTTGAGTTTTGGGATAGAGCCCATATGCCGAAGGAGTCTGCTATGTCTCCTACAACATTGGTTATGCATGTGATAATTCTTTTCATCAAAAATAATTTTAAATATTAGGTAGTTAATTAAATTCTTTAAATAACTAACATGTAGATAATAAATTACAGGACCGATTTCAGAAGCTGCTGGATCAGTGTATAGCTAAGTTGCGGGCTGCTAGGGGAGATCTTGAGCTGTTCGATTCCACCGTTACATTGCCTGAGATTAGGTTATCTCAGGATGAGGAGATGACTATTTGGATCGCGTCTAAGGATCCCCCAATAGCAGTACTGCTAGATATCGAGTGTTGGGTCAGCCTAGGATATTGACATATACGTTCCTTTGAGGTACTCATTCTATTATGTTTATAGATATTTCGTAATTTATATTACTTCATAAATATTTTCTAAACTTATTTATATTTATGTCAGCGTCCGAGAGCACCTGTTGGACCATCTCATACTGGAGCTGGCTTGGACGACGAGCTATTTTTGAGAGTTATGATGACGGTGTCAGATAGGTTTCATGTGCTCACCTGCGTCAGCTTGCTCAGGACATTGATGTAGGGGTCACCGCCGAGAGTACGGGTATCCCGTCCAAGCAGTTCGTCTCGATACGTGACGAGGTGCTACAGATGGTGGTTATCCTACTGTTGGAGGCCTTTGAACCGCTACTGAGTCAGCCTCCGGCTAGTTCTCAGGTATTTTATTCATTTTAAGTTGTATATTCTGCATGTTACTTAATTATCTTATGAGCTTTTTCTTTAATTCTTAGTTATGTTTACTAATAGGTTATATTTTTTATTATATTAACAGGGTGCACGGGGATGCTGAGGGGGGATTATGGCGATACCGAGGGGGGGATGATGGCGATGACTTTCAAACATCAGAGCAGCAGCGTTGACCCCCGCACGATTATCCTCCTCAGAGCGATGATAGTATTAACCGTCGTTTGTAGATAGTTGTAATTTTAGTTAATTTATGTTGTAAATTATAGTCTTAGTTAGTTATAAAAAAACGTGATAATTGAAAAAACAAAATTTTAAAAAATTATTTCCGACAGAATAAGGTATTTTCGACGAAATTTTCGTCAGAAATAAACCGAAGCAAGTAATTCAGGTGCTGACACGTGGTCATTATTTCTGACGGATTTTTTAATTTCTGATGAAACTTTCGTCGAAAATATCGTGCATTAGATAAACAAAGGAACGACATGTGACTGTTTATGTTCAACGGAATTTTCATTGGCATTAAATTCCGTCGAAATTAATGCATTTTCGATGAAATCTCATTCGAAAATAAATCCGTCGGAATTATGTCGACGGAATTATTTCCGACCAGGTTAGTCCCGACTGAATTACCGACGTATTTTTTCATCGGTCATAAATTAATTCCGACATAATAAGTTTATTTTTGAAGAAAAATTCTGTCGAAAATAGGGTTTTTTCTTGTAGTGTTAAAATTGATGACATTTTCCCCCTTAAAACTCCTTGTCATAGAATCCAATTTCAAGTTTGATTTTTTAAAATTAATATGAGATATTTATATATTCAAAATTTGATGTGATTCAATCAATTATGAAAATAAAAATTATTATAACTAGTAGTAGCTTTTACAGAATTTACAATTTTTTATTATTGTATTGTCTTAAATTAAAAGTATATACTAATTTTGAATTTGATAATATTCTAAATTGACTTTAAATAGTTAAATATTAATCTTATATAGTGGAACGAAAGGAGAATAATATTTGAAATTAAATTTATATAGAAAATTTTATCTTTAATTGTATTTTGAAATTTACAAAATAAATTGAAAAATTAAATGAAATTGTCAAAGTAAATAAATGATACGAATGTCGGTCGGACCCGGACTTCGGTGATGAGACCCGAAAAATCACATCCCAAGAGTCAAAAAAGGCAGGAAAAAACTTGGAAATTATCCACAAGAATGTCCTTGTATCTTTTGATTCTTTTCAGTCCAAAAAAAGGAAAAGAAAGAGCTCCTGGTGGAGCCACGTGGGTGTAACATGTGCCGTTGACGTTGATTCCTCGTCGGCCTTCCAGCATCATTTAGAAAAGAACCACTTTTATCTATTATTATTATTATTATTATTATTTACAAAGAGATAAAATGAGAAAAATCGTTAGTTTAGTAATTTTTTGGGCTACAATAAATTTTGACTGTGAATGTTATTGGTCGCAATAAATTTTTTCGGATAAAAATTAATACTCTTATTTTATCCATATGGTACAATTCTTCTATAATGATTCATTCCATTCGGTTATAATATGTTTATTTAATATACAATTATTTTGATCATACGTTACAATTCTTCTATAATGATTCATTCTATTCGATTACAATATGTCTATATGATATTAATCCAATTATTGCACTATAATCACATATATTAATTACAGTAAAAATAAAATTCTTTCAAATTTGTTCATACGTTAAATCATACAATAATAACAAATGTATAATTGGTCTATCCCTCTTTTCAAGAGTTGTACAAATACTTTTTTTTTTCTTTATAACAATCAGCATTCAACGAACAACATAAAATAACCTATTTGTAACCATTGTTTATAGATATTAATATCATTAAAAATGGAGTCTTAATATTAATACTATTGAAATCTTTCATATTTCAAATGGTCCTAGAAATTGATACTATATATAAGGAAAAGAACTAGAGCTTTTATTAGCAATTTTTTGGGACAATAATGGGGCCTTATATGGTATAGTATTTAGAAACTTGAATTGTTTTACTTATTTTGAAACTGAAGATATATTCTTTAACTTACGACGTATATTTGTTTATTCGTTAATTTTAGGACATCTAAAAAAATATATGTGAAACTAATTTTGATTTGATTTCTCAATGTTGTCTGACAAACAGGGTCGGCCCTTAAAGCGACAATAAAAAAATAGGCCTTTTGCGAATTACTATTAAGATAGGCATAACAAAAAGTCACCAGATTGCTTATTTGTTGTTCAAATGGAAGCAAAAAGCCAAAAAGGTTTGTACGTGTATGTATAATTGTTTACGTGTAAAAAGTTGTGTAGGTGTAATATGAAAAAGGGGCCTTCCTCATTCAAAAACTACAAGTCTGTCATTAATATTTGGGCCTATTTCATTTGGTAAATTTTTTGTGGGATTTTAAATTTAAAGTGACGTGGGTTGGACTCTTTTGTTTGGGTATTTATTTACATAACACAAATACCTCTTGGGGCCCTAAAAATTTATCAATTTTAATGGCCCTAAAGACCGGGCACCTTGGGCTTTAGCCCAGGGCCGGTGCTGTTGACAAAACACGTCTTGGGCAATGTGTCGTTGATGATCAATGTTAAGGTGACGTTTTATGTTGTAGGCATGGATTCAAAATTCTTGTACAATATATAAAGACACAAAATGAGGGCAATTGTTGATTGATTTCATAGAATTACGATTAGTATTTATATGCTAGCTATTTATTGTGTCAAAATCAAGTAAAATCATGATGAGAATTAAACCACACATACACTTAAATACTAGACAGTTACATTTTCAAAATTTATTGTTTATAAATAAAAAATGAATTGCATCACTTTTAAATATATATATAAAAACTTTAAAACTCACAATTAATTCAATATTGAATAACAAATGTTTTTTTATATGTTATACAATAAGAAATGCAAATAATAAACAATTTGAGATAGATTAGTCATTTGTTGTCCTTCAAAAAAAAATACATGAACAAATATATTTTTATTTTATTAGATAGAAATATACAGCAACAAAAAATTAAAATAATTAATTTATGACCAACAAATTTGTGTCTTGCACAGGGTTAAGAGCTAGTCTATATTATAAAGGGAAAAGGAGGGAGGAGGGGTGAGGGTTATTTCTTGAGACTTTCTTACAATATGTAAATAACTACTTTATTTTCTCTCTCTCTTATTTACTATCCCTATTTTCTCTCGTATCTTTTCTCATCCATATTTTTTTAATTACACACATAGTGTGTGCCACATAGACTAGTATTTATAAAATAAGAATAAAATACTACTTATTTATTACTTATGAATTACACGTATTTCAAGCAAATGTTACTCCGTTTGTCCCTAAAAAGGATAAACAAAGTACAATTTGTATACATATTAAAAAAAGTAAAAGTAGAGAAAAGAGTAAAAAAATTTCAAATTTAGCCTTAGTGGTTCCATAAGATTATATAAAGTGATGAATATTTTTATTTTTTGACTAAAATGCAAAACTAACCTTCCTATCATAACTTTTTTAAGAACCCCTTCCTCCAACTTTTTTTTAGCACAGATCACCCTCGAACTTACATTAGTAATTAAAAAGCGACCTCACGTTAGTTTTCGTCCAAAAAAAGTAACGTATATTACTATTGAACAGATGCCATGCTCTGAAAATTACAATAAAAGAATTTAAAACAAAATAATAAAATTTTAAAATTAAAGATAAAATTAAAATAAACTTGAAAAATTACCATAAGAGAATTTGTCATCCTCTTCAACATCTATCTTCAGATATTCAGAAAAGACTAAAATGCAAAACCAGTTTTCTGTCTCAAAGTATCATCTTCTCATCCCTCATTCACCAGGAAAATTCGTTGGGTAGTCCAACCAACCAGAGGCGAAGCCATGTACAATATATGGGGTCAATTGACCCCACTCATTTTTGATTTTTTTTTACTTATGATGTAATAAATTTTTTTGGTATAACTTAGTAATTTGACCCCACTCATTTTTGATTTTTTTTATACTTATGATGTAATAAATTTTTTGGGTATAACTTAGTAATTTGACCCCATTGAAATTTATACTTGAACTCTCTTACATTTATAAAACAAATGTAGAATAAGATTGCATTGTTAAACAATGCGGGACTTCAAAAGTCCAAGTAATATTATACTTTTGTTCTATAAATAAAGGAGAGTTCAAGCCTTAAAGAGTAATTGATATAGAAGTGTAAAAAGAGGCATTGGGCTGGACTTACCTTTTATGTTTTAAGGATATCCTGCTTGTTCAAATACATGTTTTACATATGTAATCGGTCGAAAAGTATAAAATTATCTAAAAAATTTGGCTCGAGAGCGCAGCACCCGAACCCCCGCTAAATTATTTGTAGGATCAGAATTTTTTGACCCCACTTAGTTGGGGGTCTGGCTTCGCCACTGCGACCAACAAAGCTCGTCAGAACTTCTTGTCGATTCTACCATTATAATCATTACTAAAAAAAATATTTAAAAAAATTCACGAAAAAAAAAATAAGCTCGTGTCGCTTACAATTTACCAACAACCCCCCAAATTGACCCACCCACGAGACACGATCCAAGCACTTTCAAAGGAAACTTACAATTTACCACAAAATTAAAACCACTATTATGTGCAATCGCTTGTTTAGTTATTTTTTTGTGGGGAAACCTTTGAAATTTGAATCCCAAAATCCTCTAAAAAATTATGTGGAAGTTAGGGTTTTGAAGTAGAAAACTACGAAAGAAAGATTTTTACAAGGATGGAGGAACATACAATCATCTTTCGGATGTGAGCAGTAGAGTCGTAAATAGATTCGATATTGGAGATGATATTGAAGCAGCCGATTAGCTTGGTCGGACCAGCGACAACAGATTGCAACTTGATTGGAAAGTTCTAGCTATGGAGAAAGGAAGGTTGTGACTTAGATCAGAAAGTTCTAGCGATAGACTTTGATTGGAAAATCTAGCTATGGACCAGCGGTAGACTTCGATCGGAAAAATCTACCTATAGAAAAATAACGGCAAAAGGGGCATTATCCCACTATAGTTGTCGGATTTTTAAGCATTACATCACTCAATTTTAAAAATATTTAATTAACCGATTGAATTTTTTTAAAAACTATTGATTAAACTATCCCTACGTGGACATATAAAAAATAAACAGAAATGACTTATAATATAAAAAAGAAGACCAAGTGAGATAAAATAAAAAGTGACAGTCACGTCTTAAAAAGGTTTAGAAGTCTCAAAATAGTTATCTTTAACTTTCAGTTAGGTCAATCTCATCCATACATATGTAAAATGGATCAAAAGCCATAATTCTATCATTTTTAACTCCAAATCATACAAATAATGTCAAAATTTTCATATCGAAGAGACGTATCAGAATATATTATTTATTACGTATAAAGAAGCCAAAAATTAAGTGGATCTGGGAGTGAGAGGTACAGTTATTATCATGTATTATGGTCAAAAATGGTGGTTTGGGGCCATGTGGTTCATTTGTTCTTCTTTGTGAAGTACAAATCACTCATTCAATAAATTCAGTAGGTTTTTGATTAACTAATCATTCAATTTATTCTCGTTTTTCTTCTCTTCATGGAACCCATGAAGTAGTTACAGCAATTGGAAATTTCAAAAAATTATTACATGGATTCAAAGAGCAGTTCAAGGTAATCTTACTTTGGGCCACAAGTTAAAAGGATACCTATTGTTCCTTACTTCCTTAGTTCTCTTCCGCCCAAATAAGGCTCTGTAGGCATCAAATATCTTGTTTCTCACTCTCTTATGATTGTTCAAGAACAAGAGATAGAAGAAAAAAAAAATAAAGATTATATATAAAAAAAATTATAAGAGAAAATGAATTGGAAGTTTTGTCATTTTCATTTTCACATTTTTTTGTATTATTTTTGAGCCATGTAATTAATAACTTGATTTCGTCTTATTTTTGAGCTGCCACGTAAGAAAAAAATGACGTTTGTCCAATTAATTTGATGTAATGGTTTAATTAATAGTTTTTAAAAAGTTTAATCAATTAATTAGATATTTTTAAAGTTCAATAGTGTAATGCTTAAAAGTCCACAATCATACCCCTTTTTACCAAAAAAGGACGCCAACAACTTGCAAAGGAGATGTATGTCGGTGCCGGTTCATCTTCACTAAATCGGACTTTCTATTATATATTTTCTAGATATTTTATTGATTTAGTATTTGTTGATTGTTTATTATTATTATTATTATTTTTTATTTTTTTAAATATTAATATTTTATTTTGTTACTTTCTTAAATATTTTTATTATATATTCTAATGTGTATTTATATTTTGAACTTTCTTTTTGGTTTTGTTATTCCCACTCTATCCCTACATCTATTACTCCTGTCAATTTTTTTAACAGAAAAGTTAATAGGGTCCTTTTTTTACTACTTATTCAAGTTGAAGGGTGATTTGTGCTAAAAAAGAAGTTGAAAGAAGGGGTTCGTAAAAAACCTATAAATAAGAGGGTTAGTTTTGCATTTCAGTTTATTTTTTTTATACTAATGAACCTTACTAAATAACTTAGTTATCTTTCACTTTATGTATTTTATTTCATTATTTTTTTTTAAAAAAAAATATACTTCATCTCATTTTTTTGGAGATAAAAAAATTTATACGTTTAGTAATTATTTTTGGACGGAGGGAGTAATTAATTACTTATGTGTTATAAAAGAATTTGCTCATTCTTATTTGGGACGTAATATGAACTCAGTTAAAAGGCGGATTGTAATTGACGGATTGTAATTGACATGTTTATGTACATATAATTATATCTTAATAACGTTCCACCATTTTCCATTTTCTCTCATTTATTTCAAGTCCTATCATTTTTGTTTTGATTATTATATAGTATTAATTTATTATTATATTTTGATAATTTTTTATAATATACTATAAAAATGATTTATTAAGAATACCATGTGCAACTAGTGTTAAATTGTTAATGGTATATTCGGATCATCTATCACATTTCTAGTCTCATTATATATATTATTGTTATATATAAATCACATAACAACAATATAATCCCCCACCTCCCCTTTTATAATTGACATTTAACGAAATATATAAGAATTAAGAAATATAATTAATTAATATTGTATCTGATCATTCAAATTAAATATAAAATTTTAATATTTGTTAAAAAAATTAAATATAAAAATAATATAAAAAATTAAATTATTAATTTTTTCTTTAAATTTAAAAATAATAAATAGAAAGATAAATTTCACTCATTAAAAAGACATACAAAATAAAAAGAAGTGTCTCTATGGAGCCACTCAAGTCATCTTGGTGTAACTGAACTGCACGTGTTTTTTAAAACTTTTACTTTTAATTTTTTTTATGTTACTTATATATTTCATTTGTTTTAATTTATAAGATTATTATTGACTTTTTGAAAGTTAAATTAATATATTTTAATTTAAAATTGATATAAATTCAAAGTTTACTTATAATGATGAATATTTTATATTATCTAAAAAGTATTACTAATTAAAAAATTTATTAATTTATAATTTTAAATAATTATATATAAATTTTGTATTTAAAAATATTTTAAATTAATTTTTAAAAAATTAATAAATAGTTTTTAAAAAATTAATAAATAATTTTTAAAAAATTAATAATAATTTTATAAATTAAAATTAAAAAATATTATTTACATATATAACGCATGTGGCACCGCGTGGCGCGTGCTACTTAGAGATAAGACTAGGTCGACGCAAAAGATTTGATTAATTTGAAAGGTAAGGTAAGAAAGAAGAAGAAATGTATAAAGATAAGGAAACATATAGCCACGCGGCGTGAGCCAGAAGGAAGGATCCCTTAACACCGTTAGATTATTATTTGTGTGGATAAAGCAAGGAGACAGCTCACAACTCTTTTTAGTTTTTAGAACCCCCACACCTTCTTTCATCTTTCTCCTGTCAATTTTTTTGACCGAAAAGTTAATAGAGTCCTTTTTTTACTACTCCTTCAAGTTGAAGGGTGATCAGTGCTTTAAAAAAAAAAAAGTTGAAGAAAGGGATTTATAAAAAAACTATAAATAAGAAGGTCAGTTTTATATTTTAATTTATTTTTTTATACTAATAAATCCTACTAAATAACTTAGTTATTTTTCACTTTATATATTTCATCTCATCATTTAAAAAAAAGAAAAATTTACTTACGAACAAAAAAAATTATATATTAAATAATTATTTTGGAACAGAGGGAGTAATTAATTACTTATGTGTTATAAAAGATTTTGCTCATTCTTATTTGGGACGTAATATGGTCTAACTCAGTTGTAATTGACATGTTTATGTACATATAATTATATCTTAATAACGTTTCACCATTTTCCATTTTCCATTTTCTCTCATTTATTTCAAGTCCTATCATTTTTGTTTTGATTGTTATATAGTATTAATTTCTTATTATATTTTGATAATTTTTTTTTATAATTTACTATAAAAATGATTTATTAAGAATACCATGTGCAACTAGTGTTAAATTGTTAATGGTATATTCGGATCATCTATCACATTTTTTGTTGTTGGGGCCTAGTTTGTTGGGCCCGGTGGATCCGGTGGGCCTTATCCTACGTGGAGTTATTGTGTGGTTGGATTGTTTGATAGTTAAAGAATCTGTAGTCCTAACTGTAATTGAACTTTAATTCCTAAGGAAAGAGTCATGATTATATTCGACTTCCGTTCTTTAAGGAGATTGACTTCTATCTTATCGTGGTAATTACCATGATAAGGAGTGTTATTCTAATTGGGGGACACAGCGTTAAGGAGGTGTGATCATCTATAAATACACGGCTAATCCCTAATTTGCAGGTAATGACTTTTTGAGCACTAAAATTACAAAGCCTCCATTGTTAATTCCTTGAGCAGCCTGTACTTATTCTCATACCGGAGCTATCCCTCGACGGCCCCAACCGTCAGCTCTCTGAGTGTGTTCTCGTTTATGTGCAAGATTTGACGCGTATTTGGTGATTGGACGCGTGGCGAAATCTTGGCGCTACAAGGAGGGCCTTTAGTGTAGTATAATTTGTAATCACTTTGACAAGCAATAAAAGAAGGAATAATCATGGTGAATACGACGTCGAATTGGGTTGGAAATTTGGTCAACCCTACGACTCAACCTAGGGGATCAGTCAAAGATCGACTCAAGAGACCAGTGAAGGAGAGGCTGGGACCTAGCGGTCACACCACAGGACCCTAGAGAGCCCAGTCAGCGGCAACGCGACGACAGTTATTTCCCAGTAGCCAGAAGACGCCACAATCCCCTGATCGTGCCAAGGGCACTCCGTCCCGAACACGTACTCAGCGGGAGAGTGGTAAAGATGAGTTGGATCAGCGACAGTTAATCCTGACCCGAAAGAAGCAGCAGAATCAGGTCGTTATGGAAGCGTTGCGCCTTCAGTAGCAGGAGATCGACGCCCAATTGAATAAATTGGTGGTCGAGGAGGAGGTTTCTTCAAGTCACCACTTGACCAGGAGATTTTAGTTCCGAGCCGATCCAAGACTTATCGTTCAGACAGTTTCGGACAAGATGTGAGCAGGCATAGAAGCCGTTCGAGAGACAGGAGCAGGCCAAAGAGTCGCTCCCCAATCCGCGACAAGCACCGAGAGCGCTAGCAAGACCGGATCAGGCTAAAAAGCCGCTCCTCGAACCACGACAGACACCAAAGCCCTTCGCAAGATCTGAGCAGGCCGAAAAGCCGCTCCCCGATCCGCATGAGGCATAAAAGTCGCTCGCAGGACAGAAGCAGGCTGAAGAGCCGCACGTCATATCAGAGTAGGCGTCAAAGCCGCTCTAGGAATAATTCTTTGGAAAGAGGGAGATCGGGGCACAAGAGAAGGATGGGTTCTCCGGACAACACAAGGGACAAGCTTGAATCATCCCCCCAGAAGGACAAGACTGATTCCCTAGCAAAAAGATTGGAGGAAGTGGAACAGAGGTTGGCGCCATCTGATCAGACAAAGGAGTTGCTGAACAATGCGAAGTCGCCTTTCACTCCGACAATAAAACGAGTAAAGGCCGACAAATCAAAGAAAATGCCACCATTGGAGACGTACGATGACACTGGAGATCCATATGACCATACGCATGCTTATAATCATATTATGGACTACTTCGACCATTCTGATGCTGCCAAGTGTCACATGTTTGTCACCACGCTAAAGCATGGGGCTCGAGAATGGATGGCGTCTCTCACTCCAAACTTTATCAGTTCATGTGAATAATTATGTGACAAATTCCATGCCAGGTTCGGAAGTAACAAATGGAGGGGAAAACTGACGACGTCTCTGATGCAGGTCAAGTAGCATTCCGATGAGAGCCTCAGCCAATACGTGAAGAGGTTCAGGGAAGCGGTCGGCATTGTGACCGACTAGAACGTGCAGCAAGCTGTGTGATTCTTCACTATAGGGTTGGACATTACAAAGTCCAAGAAATTGATAAAAGACCTTATTCTTAATCCCCCAAGTGACTTGTCGGAGGCCTATAGTCGGGCTGATGGGTTTATTACTCTTGAAGAAGCTATCGGAAGCTTGAAGCCTCATGCGCAATCAGAGGGGAAGCCAACAGAACGAGATCGGAATAACACTCCCAGGTCGAAAATCAACCGAGGCAAAATTTCAATGGAGGAGGTTCGGGGAGAGGTAGACCACCCTTCCCGAATAGGAACGTGAATAAAATCTACACTCCCCTCAATACTGATCGGGCAAAGATACTGGAAGAGATTAGGAATAAGTCGTACTTTGAACCTTACCCAACAAACACCAGGGCGTACAGGGGAAATCACAATCGCTTTTGCAACTACCACCAGACTTCCAGACATTCTACATAAGACTGCCATAATTTGAAAGATCTAATAGAGACGAAAGTCCAAAGTGGGGACTTGGTACAGTACGTAGCGGGTCGACAAGGAACCGGATCAGGAAGGCAGGAAGTTGTGGTTCTTGAATAACCAGGGAACCAACAGATGAATCAGATTCCGCCGATCCGAAGGGTGGTGGATGTCATATCTGGTGGGTCATATGAGAAGGTAGCAGGAAAGAAGAGGAATACCACCTTAGATGCGGTACTTTCAGTCACCGAACAACCTGCGAGGAGGGAACAGACTTACCCTGACATGGTTATCTCTGTCTCAGACGAAGACTACCTGTCTGAACCAGTCGAGCCACATGAAGGTGCCTTGGTGATAACAGCTCAAGTCGAACCGGTTGATATGAAAAGTAAGATGATCGACAACGGTTCTTCTGTCGACATCTTATACACCCATGCGTATTAGAGGTTAGATTTAGAAGGGCAAAAATTAGAAGTAGGCCAGGAGAGCCCTTTGTACGAGTTCAGCAACGACCCGATACACGTATCAGGGACAATTGAGTTATCAGTTGCCTTTGGGACAACCCCTCGATAGGTAGAAATTATGGTTAAGTTCTTTATAGTGCAGGTGGATTCAGCCTACAATGCCATCATAGGTCGGCCAACACTGACCTCCCTTCAAGTAGTGACATCGATTCCGCATTTCAAGATTAAGTTCCCGACGTCGAATGGGGTTGGTGAAGTCAAAGGGGACCATGATATAGCCCGACGGTGCTACAGGAACACATTGATCTCATCGGGTGTCGGGGTCAGTAAACACAGGCAGACTATGGCTATCGAAATGGAACCATTCACTGAAAGATCTACCGAACCCTTAGCACTTCCTGCTGAAGAGGCGGAGGATATCGAGTTGATTCTAGGAAAGTCCGACAAGTTGGTGAAGATTGGGTCTGGACTACGAGAACCCTTTCGGACAAATATAATAGAGTTGATGAGGGTGTATGCAGATATCTTTGCTTGGGAGCCTCGAGACATGTCGGGTATTGACGAGAAGGTGGCCATCCATAAACTCTGTGTTGACCCTACGAAGAAACTGGTCCCGGCAGAAGCGAAGGGTATTCGCCCCAGAAAGGCAAAAAATTATCGATGATGAGGTAACAAAGCTGTTGGAGGCAGATTTCATCTTCAAAATAGATTATCCCGAATGGCTGACAAATGTGGTTTTAGTCAGGAAGTAGAACAGAAAGTGGAGAATGTGTATCGATTACACGGATTTGAATAAAGCTTGCCTAAAATTTTTTTATCCCCTACCGAATATCGACCAACTCATTGATGCCACGTCGGGATACGGGTTATTAAGTGTTTTGGATGCCTTTTCGGGGTACAACCAAATTTTCATGTATAAGAAAGACATCCCAAAAACGACTTTTATCACTCATCGGGCAATATATGCCTACAAGAAGATAACGTTCGGACTGCTGAATGTGGGTGCCACATACCAACAGATGATGAATTATGTGTTCAGTAAACAGCTTGGACACAATATGGATGTGTATGTGGATGATATGATAGTGAAAAGCCCATCGGCCCGCGATCAGTTGGATGATTTGTAGGAATACTTCTCGACTGTTCGGGAGCATAGGCTAAGGTTGAACCCAACCAAGTGCACATTTGGCCTTGGTTTGGGTAAGTTTTTTGGATATTTGATCAGTAAGAAGGGAATTGAAGCTAACCCGGAAAAAATCCAGGCGATATTGATATAAGATCTCCACAAACTTTCTAAAATGTTCAATGGCTAACTGGACGGCTTGCGGCGCTTCGGAGGTTTATGTCAAGATCGACAGAAAGGTGTCTTCCCTTCTTTGACACTTTGAAAGGCACAAAAAATTAAAAGACGTTTCAGTGGACATCAGAATGTGAGGATGCTTTTTAGGAGATCAAAAGGTATTTATCACCGGCCCCATTATTGATGAAACCGATCCCGAAGGAGCCACTTTACTTATACCTCACAGCAAGTTCCTTGGCGGTCGGGGCAGTTTTAATAAGGGAGTCGGGGGGAAGTTAGTTCCTTGTGTATTACGTTAGCCATGCGCTTTGAGATGCAGAAACCAGATACCCAAACTTGAAAAAGTTTGCTTACGCATTGATTGTGGATAGTAGGAAGCTTCAACATTATTTTCAGGGGAGATTGATAGTGGTCTACACTGATCAGCCGCTAAAGAAGGTTCTACATAAGCCCGACGTTTCAGGTCAACTTGCTGCTTGGACGATGGAGTTGACACAATTCGCTTTGGAATATCATCCTCGAACGACGATAAAAGGTTAGACATTAGCCGACTTTATCGTAGAGTGTTCATTCTCCGAGCCAGATATACTCGAAGCTATAGTGAGTTCGATATCCGAAGCATGACCGATCCAGAAGTCGTGGACTTTGTATGTGGATGGGTCTTCGACTTCAGATATCAGTGGTGCGGGGGTAATCTTGACGAGTCCAGACGGGTTCAGGATGAAAGTCCAATAATAATCTAAAAGGGAGGGGGGTTGAATAGATTATTACCGTTTAAAAGTTATCTTAAGCCTTTTTGAATTTTTAGTAAGTTAATTTGCAATTGTTTAGAAATTAATATGCAAAATAAAAATTCAATCACACAATGCACAGAGATTTGTCTAGTTCACAACATACATCCAGGGTATGTTGCTACGTCCAGTCTCAAGCTCCTCTCCAGGACTTGAGATCCTATTACTATCAGTAATAAATACTCATTCAATAGGCGGAGAAGCCTTTACAAAGTTTTAAAGATAAACTTACAACTATCCACAACTAACTATCTCGGATAACAAGCTCCCAGCTCCCTCCTTAAGCTTAGTTGCACCTTTCCTTTGAGTTCAGTTCTATTCTATGATCTGGTCTTGAAACAATAATCTTTTCCTCACCTCACAAGTTAACTAGAGACCCAACTCTTAGCTGACCTCTCTAAGACTTTGGTCTTGGTCAAAGAATTATTTGTCTTCCTCACAGGTACATAAAATAAACTAACTCTACCTTTTTCTTTTTAAAAATGATTTGATAAAAATATGCTTCTTTAAGTAAGCAGATAAAGTTTAATATAGATGTATAAAAGTTCAAATAACTTTTATATTTTATGCTTCTCAAATAAGAAGATAAACAGTTTGAGGATCATATATTTAAATAAAAGTTCAAGACTTTTATATTTGTGTGAACAACTTCTGTGTAAGCAGATATACAAATTAATTTCCTTTTTCTTTATAAATAAAGAATGTGTTTCTATGTTAAACGGATATGAAATTAATCTCAGATATAAAAGTATAAATAACTTTTATGCAACAAGTATTAAAGAATAAATAATTTAAGTTCAAATACTTGTGATGACAGATATCAAGTGTAACTGATTTAAACAATTAAATGATACTTGATATTGCAAATAAATTTGTCTTACTCAAATATATATATTATATTATATTTGAACTACGTTGTGAAAATTTGGCCACTTAGAATTTTAAAGACCGTTCGGTTAATATTCTTTGATAAGAAATATTTTCAAATATCGGTATCTAAGTACTGACTAAATTTGGGTATCACAACTGATATTTATATAAATATTAAAATATTTATATAAAATATTTATATCAATAAAAGGCCACTTAAGATTTTAAAGACCGTTCGGAAGATTTCAGAGAAAAACTTTCGAATTGATTCCGGTATCTAAGTACCGACTTTTTATATGATATTTGATAGATGAATTATAGATATATATATATATATATATAAATGTTTATAACAATTTATATTTGTATATCTATAAATATAAACAGATATGAGATAATATAAATATGATAATTTAATAACTTATCTCAATTGCTTTTGACCAATTTTTCCCTTCAAGAGATTTAGAACTTTGAAATAGAAGAGATAGTAAGCTTCTTTTAGAGAGACTATGTAGGCAAGGAGAGTGAGCTTTTCTTTGCTTTGTAAATTGGTAACTGAAAAATGAAGAAAAGCTTTCCTTTTTATAGAATTTTTCTAAGCTAGGGGTAAACTTGTAATTTTAAAAATCTATTTTGAAACCGAGGGCTCGGATTGTTTTATGACAGGATGAAAGGTTCGGATGAAAATTTTAATCATATGGATTGGCTTGAGAGATTTGCATATTGTCAAGTTCAAATTTTAGCCCATCCAAAAATGTTATTAACAATTCTTATGTTTACAAGTACCTGGCAGGTAACTAAAACTCCAGCATATGCTTCGGACAAAGAAGGCTTTAAGCCTTGTAATTTCTTAAGCTCATGGGCCCCACATTTGACAGTATGCATAGTAAAGCCACAAAAGGCTTGGCCTTTTTACTTCTTCACATGGGCACACACATTTGCACACACAATACACACATACACACACACACAGATACATGATGCACATGTATACATATATATGGCACACACAAAATATTTTTGCCCCTTTTGATAAATGGCTCATAAAGATTTTTGAAATCTTTAGATGATAAAATTATTTTGAAATAAAATAGGAATTCTTCTTGCTTTAGGAAATGTTACTATGCGAATTAATTTCATTAACACTTGATATTATTTTATCAAGGTCAAGAGAAATAAATTCATTTTAGGATGAAAAATATTTTTGGCCAAAATAAATAGGATGAATAAAATAATTAAATAAAATCGTATGGAGAGGATTCTACCCATTTAATTTTACTTTTATTTACTAAATTTGTTATCATCAAAATAAACTTAAAAGATTTGGAGATCTATCAATCTCCCCCTTTTTGATGATGACAAATTACTAAAAATATTTTTCTATATAAATGCTCCCCTTTTTTTTTTGTCAACCGTGGGTTTTCCGGACGCATTCGGACTAATCCCGCCGAACCCGGGTCAGCCTTTTCATACGGGTTTGCACCCGCGTCCCCGTGGCCACACGGAACATTATTAGTGCCCCTTCAAGTGTTGCTAGTGGGAGTCGATCCTTAGTCGTCAGGGTTTACGGTTCGTTCCCAGGGCAGCTTGCACCACTACGCCACTTGTTGTGGTTTAAATGCTCCCCCTTAGTTTATGCATACATAAAAAAAACTTCATCACGCAGTTTATAACATTTTATATTTTTATCACATGCCACGACAGTTTATATATTATATTTTTCTTCTCCCCCTTTGTCATTATAAAAAATGGGGAAAAGAATTACTGTCATAACCTACAGAAAACAGTTAACATAGAAACATTCTTTACACAAACCTTCATAAAAGAAAAATGTCAGAATAAGTAACAGTAGTAAAGATAGAAGTTGCAGAAGGATTGTAGTAGTAGTTAGGTTAGAATATAGGCACAATCATCCCAAATAGTTAGTAAGTGTATATATATATATATATATATATATATATATAAATATATAAGTACATTCCTCCCAAATAGTTAGAATTCTTCTACGTTAACAGGGGAGAAATGCAAGCCAAGGGATGAAAGAGGAATATCTGGAGAGTTTTGAACACAAGGTTCAATTTTAGCTGAACTGGTGCTAGTAATGAAGTGATAGGGAGGAATGGAGACTTTCTGGTGTTCCATCAATATAGACATCATATCTTTTAGATGATAAGCCTCTGTTTGATTCATCACGCTGCTTTGATTTTGCAACATGAGTTAATTCATGCCATTTAAAGAGTCTATTTGAGAGAATAGATTTAGTTGAGACTCAATAGACTCGTGATCATTTGGTTTAAAGATTATCAGTGGTCTTGGGGAAAGATTTAAGTGAGACACAATGTTACTGTTGTGCACAAGTTGACTTTTATGTTTAAGAACATTTTATCCCAAGTGTTTTAAAAATTGAAGTGAGGATAAGTCCATAACCCAGATATACTCGAAGCTATAGTGAGTTCGATATCCGAAGCATGACCGATCCAGAAGCCGTGGACTTTGTATGTGGATGGGTCTTCGACTTCAGATATCAGTGGTGCAGGGGTAATCTTGACGAGTCCAGAGGGGTTCAAGGTAAAAGTCCAATAATAATCTAAAAGGGGGGGGGTTGTATAGATTATTACCGTTTAAAAATTATCTTAAGCCTTTTTGAATTTTTAGTAAGTTAATTTGCAGTTGTTTAGAAATTAATATGCAAAATAAAAATTCAATCACACAATGCACAAAGATTTGTCTAGTTCACAACATACATCCAGGGTATGTTGCTACGTCCAGTCTCAAGCTCCTTTCCAGGATTTGAGATCTTATTACTATCAGTAATAAATACTCATTCAATAGGCGGAGAAGCCTTTACAAAGTTTTAAAGATAAACTTACAACTATCCACAACTAACTATCTCGGACAGCAAGCTCCCAGCTCCCTCCTCAAGCTTAGTTGCACCTTTCCTTTGAGTTCAGTTCTATTCTATGATCTGGTCTTGAAACAATAATTTTTTCCTCACCTCACAAGTTAACTAGAGACCCAACTCTTAGCTGACCTCTCTAAGACTCTGGTCTTGGTCAAAGAATTATTTGTCTTCCTCACAGGTACATAAAATAAACTAACTCTACCTTTTTCCTTTTAAAAATGATTTGATAAAAATATGCTTCTTTAAGTAAGCAGATAAAGTTTAATATAGATGTATAAAAGTTCAAATGACTTTTATATTTTATGCTTCTCAAAGTAAGAAGATAAACAGTTTGAGGATCATATATTTAAATAAAAGTTCAAGACTTTTATATTTGTGTGAACAGCTTCTGTGTAAGCAGATATACAAATTAATTTCCCTTTTCTTTATAAATAAAGAATGTGTTTCTATATTAAACATATATGAAATTAATCTCAGATATAAAAGTATAAATAACTTTTATGCAACAAGTATTAAAGAATAAATAATTTAAGTTCAAATACTTGTGATGACAGATATCAAGTGTAACTGATTTAAACAATTAAATGATACTTGATATTGCAAATAAATTTGTCTTACTCAAATATATATATATATATATATATATATATATATTATTATATTTGATCTACGTTGTGAAAATTTGGCCACTTAGGATTTTAAAGACCATTCGGATAATATTCTTTGATAAGAAATATTTTCAAATATCGATATCTAAGTACTGACTAAATTTGGGTATCACAACTGATATTTATATAAATATTAAAATATTTATATAAAATATTTATATCAATAAAAGGCCACTTAAGATTTTAAAGACCGTTCGGAAGATTTTAGAGAAAAACTTTCGAATTGATTCTGGTATCTAAGTACCGACTTTTTATATGATATTTGATAGATGAAATATATATATATATATATATATATATATAAATGTTCATAACAATTTATATTTGTATATCTATAAATATAAACATATATGAGATAATATAAATATGATAATTTAATAACTTATCTCAATTGCTTTTGACCAATTTTTCCCTTCAAGAGATTTAGAACTTTGAAATAGAAGAGATAGTAAGCTTCTTTTAGAGAGAATATGTAGGCAAGGAGAGTGAGCTTTTTCTTTGCTTTGTAAATTGGTAACTGAAAAATGAAGAAAAGCTTTCGTTTTTATAGAATTTTTATGAGCTAGGGATAAACTTGTAATTTTAAAAATCTATTTTGAAACCGAGGGCTCGGATTGTTTTATGACAGGATGAAAGGTTTGGATGAAAATTTTAATCACATGGATTGGCTTGAGAGATTTGCATACTGTCAAGTTCAAATTTTAGCCCATCCAAAAACGTTATTAACAATTCTTATGTTTATAAGTACCTGACAGGTAACTAAAACTCCAGCACATGCTTCGGACAAGGAAGGCTTTAAGCCTTGTAATTTCTTAAGCTCATGGGCCCCAGATTTGACAGCATGCATAGTAAAGCCACAAAAGGCTTGGCCTTTTTACTTCTTCACATGGGCACACACATTTGCACACACAATACACACATACACACACACACACGAATACATGATGCACATGTATATATATGGCACACACAAAATATTTTTGCCCCTTTTGATAAATGGCTCATAAAGATTTTTGAAATCTTTAGATGATAAAATTATTTTGAAATAAAATAGGAATTCTCCTTGCTTTAGGAAATGTTACTATGCGAATTAATTTCATTAACACTTGATATTATTTTATCAAGGTCAAGAGAAATAAATTCATTTTAGGATTTTTGGTCAAAATAAATAGGATGAATAAAATAATTAAATAAAATCGTATGGAGAGGATTCTACCCATTTAATTTTACTTTTATTTACTAAATTTGTTATCATCAAAATAAACTTAAAGATTTGGAGACCTATCAATCTCCCCCTTTTTGATGATGACAAATTACTAAAAATATTTTTCTATATAAATGCTCCCCCCTAGTTTATGCATACATAAAAAAAATTCATCACGCAGTTTATAGCATTTTATATTTTTATCACATGCCACAACAATTTATATATTATATTTTTCTTCTCTCCCTTTGTCATTATAAAAAATGGGGAAAAGAATTACTGTCATAACCTACAGAAAATAGTTAACATAGAAACATTCTTTACACAAATCTTCATAAAAGAAAAATGTCAGAATAAGTAACAGTAGTAAAGATAGAAGTTGCAGAAGGATTGTAGTAGTTAGGTTAGAATATAGGCACAATCATCCCAAATAGTTAGTAAGTATATATATATATATATATATATATATATATATATATATAAATATATAAGTACATTCCTCGTAAATAGTTAGAATTCTTCTACGTTAACAGGGGAGAAATGCAAGCCAAGGGATGAAAGAGGAATATCTGGAGAGTTTTGAACACAAGGTTCAATTTTAGCTGAACTGGTGCTAGTAATGAAGTGATAAGGAGGAATGGAGACTTTCTGGTGTTCCATCAATATAGACATCATATCTTTTAGATGATAAGCCTCTGTTTGATTCATCACGCTGCTTTGATTTTATAACATGAGTTAATTCATGCCATTTAAAGAGTCTATTTGAGAGAATATATTTAGTTGAGACTCAATAGACTCGTGATCATTTGGTTTAAAGATTATCAGTGGTCTTGGGGGAAGATTTAAGTGAGACACAATGTTACTGTTGTGCACAAGTTGACTTTTATGTTTAAGAACATTTTATCCCAAGTGTTTTAAAAATTGAAGTGAGGATAAGTCCATAACCCAGACAATTATTATGATAGCAAAACTTAAAAGAGGTTAAGAGAAAATAGGGAAGATTGTAGGGCATGCTTTCAGTTAAAACACCTTTTATCAGTTCAAGGTCAAATGGATGAATGAGTTTGTCATCTCTAACTGTCATAATATTTTGTTTGAAAATTTTGGCTGAGAATTGACATGATGGAGTCAAGAATTCTGAGCCAATTTTGGAGGGAAAGTCAAATAACTATGCAGGTATGAGTTGGTTAGTAACAATAACTAAGTTGTGTTTGAAAGTGATGCACTGACTTGCGGATGTACCTATAGGATATGTGTACTCATTTATTCTAGGGAGTTCTAACATACATGGTCTTATATGTAATGCATGGAGAATGAGGGACTCATCAATGACATATTTTTGCCTTTGTATACAAGTACAAATTCCTGTTAAGAGACCAATTGAGCTTATACAAAAACTCATATGAGCATAAAATTCTACTATAAGGTTATTAACAATTCTTATGTTTACAAGTACATGGCAGGTAACTAAAACTCCAGCACATGCTTTGGACAATGAAGGCTTTAATCCTTGTAATTTCTTAAGCTTATGGGCCCCACATTTGACAGCATGCATAGTAAAGCCACAAAAGGCTTGATCTTTTTACTTCCTCACATGGGCACACACATTTGCACATATACACATGGCACATGCACACACACACACACACACAGATACATGATGCACATGTATACATATACATGGCATACACAAAATATTTTTGCCCCTTTTGAAATCTTTAGGTGATAAAATTATTTTGAAATAAAATAGGAATTCTCCTTGCCTTAGGAAATGTTACTATGCGAATTAATTTCATTAACACTTGATATTATTTTATCAAGGTCAAGAGAAATAAATTCATTTTAGGATAAAAAATATTTTTGGTCAAAATAAATAGGATGAATAAAATAATTAAATAAAATCGTATGGAGAGGATTCTACCCATTTACTTTTACTTTTATTTACTAAATGTGTTATCATCAAAATAAACTTAAAGATTTGGAGACCTATCATAAGGTACAACAAGCTATTCGCTTCCAATTCAAGGTTACAAACAACGAAGCTAAATACGAGGCAATTTTGGCAGAATTGCGGTTGGCCCGAAGCTTGGAGGTCTAATGCCTGTTGATCTTTAGCGACTCCCAGTTGGTTATCAAGCAGATATTGGGAGAATACGAAGCCATGGGGCAAAAATGACAAAGTACTTAGGAGAGGTTAAAGATCGACTCCATTATTTTAGTTCGATTAATTTTTAAGGAGTTGATCATTTGGACAACACAATAGCAGATGCTTTGGCCAAGCTGGCTACGACTGAGGCCAACTCTTTTGGGAGATCAGTGTACCTGGAGGTTCTCGATGCCCTGAGTGTACAAAAGCTGGAAGTTATGGCGATCGAGAGGATGAACTGTTAGCTCACTTCGTACTTGTAATATTTGAGTGGTGGAATTTTGCCTTCGGATCGGGTGTTAGCCAAGAAAGTCAAATACTTTCTTTTGATTGATGGGGATTTATACAGAAGATCTTACTCTTCGCCTTTATTGAAGTGTTTGGGACCCATTGAGGCAGTGTATGTTCTTCAAAATGTGCATGAAGGAATTTGTGGTGACCATATGGGAACAAAGATGTTGGCATATAAGGTACTCAGGCAGGGTTACTATTGGTCGACTTTATTTACCGAGGCAAAGGATTACATGAAGAAGTGCTCGAAGTGCCAGTTGAATAGTCCGATACTGCACTAGCCTCCTGAGGAGTTGCCTTCAGTTATTTCCTAATCCCATTCGCTGTTTGGGGAATCTAAATCTCAGGACTATTGCCAAAAGCCAAGGGACAGGTCAACTTTGTGATAGTTGCCATTGATTATATGACCAAATGGATAAAAGTCAAACCACTTCGAACGATCTTAGAGCATGAGTGTTTAAAGTTTTTCAAGGAGTTTGTAGTGTTCCGCTTTGGGATCCCTATGATGTTAGTTTCGGATAATGGGCGACAGTTCGTGGGAGCTAGGTTTGAGGAGTTCTTAGCAGATCTGAACATACAACATCGGAGAACTTCGGTAGCACACCTTCAGTCGAATGGACAGGTCGAGGTGACGAATTGAACTCTACTTAATGGAATTAAACGAAGATTGGATTATGTTAAGGGTCGATGGCCAGAGGAGTTGCTCAATGTTCTGTAGGCTTATCGGACGACACCTAGGATAACAACATCGGATTCACCATTCAGGTTGGCCTATGGAACTAATGTGTTAGTTTCAGTGGAGGTCGAGTCTTATTCTCTTCGTGTCAGTCGGTACAAGGAACTATACAATAAAGAAGGGCTTCGGGTAAACTTAGATCTGTTGGAAGAAGTTCGGGAGTCAGTCGTACTACGATTGGCGAACTACCAACAAAGAACGGCTAGGCATTTCAATAAAGGAGTAAAATTACGGAGGTTTGAAGTATGCGATTTGGTGCTTCGGGAGGCAGAGACATCTATCCCCCAGAATATTGGCAAATTTATGCCTAATTGGGCCCTTATGAGATTATTGAGGTACCGAAGCCAGGAACTTACAAGCTTTGAGCAATGGATGGGTCGGAGATAAATACTTGGCATGCTAGAAGACTTAGAAATTTTTTTCAATGAGTTATGTATTTTTCCTTTTTAAATTATTTAATTTCCTCCAGTTAACAATAAAGTAGAACGCTTCATTTTTGAAAAATAGACTTTTCATTTTACTTGAAATTTTGTACATATGTGAAGTCTATTACATGAAAAGGGAAAAATCATAAATGCTTATTGTTGAGGAGGGAGGTCGTCTACGACATCGGGTTCGTCATCCGAAGAATTTAAGATGAAGGGATCTAGACCGGCCACAAGCATTTTGGCCTTATCTTTTTTTCGGGCATTCGAGTACCCGTCACCATATTATTTTAGGACCTCTTCGGTTAGCCCTGGGGATCGGTGGTATTCGGCAATGAGATTCTATTTGGCTTCTTCGGTCATTGGAGGTCCCTGTGCTCTTAACTCGTTGTGATTCGCCTCCAGGGACTTGTGTTCCTTCATCAGGTCAGCCATTTGAAAGTGCACGATCCTAAGCCGGTTCTGCAGGTTTGTGATGGATTTCTCCATCACACATATTCGATTTTTGTCTTTGGTTCGTTCTGTTAGAAGCTGTTGTCTTTTTTCGGCTACTTCAGAAAGTTGTCATTTGATTTTCTTCAGCTCGCGTTGCAGCTCTTCGTAGCGGTAGGTTGTGTTCGCGTGCAGATTCCGTTCTTTCTTGAGGCCAAATTTTATGGCCTCGATCCGGAGCTGGAGTTCGGTGATTTCAGCCTTTAGCTCTTCCTCCCTGTCCATTTTTTTAAGATGGCGTAGGGTTCGGGCGGTGACGACATTGGACTGTAATTTAAAATGATTGGTTTGGCGTCAAGGATATATGGAAAATGAAGAAAAGGTGTGTGAAGGGTAGTTCTACTTACTCGACCCAAATGCATAGAGTTCGCGTGAATCAGCTCCTCGGTTTTGATGTTTTCAAATCTACCATCGTCTCTGGGTAGATTGAAGTACTGAAAGAGCTCGATATGATAGTCTTTGGGGTCTTCCGGCCATAGGGTCATCGTGGCCCAAATTTCACGTATCTCCCGTACTTCGATCGAGAGTGATGGCGATTCGGATAAGGGAGCATCTGCAGACTGAAGGGGTTGTTGGGGTTCGGGAGGGAGTTCTGTGTGTGGTTTTTTGGCCGGTGGGGCGGAGGATGATTCATCCCGTTATTTCCTCTTCTGTAAAGGGAGGTTGGGTTCGGTAGATTTCGAAGGTTCAGCTGAATCTGGTTGGATGATGTTGAGTTCGGTGGTTTGGGTAGGATCGGCGACAGGATGTTGAGATGGTGTGAGGGGAGGTTTTTTAGTGGACGTCTTAACTAATTTGAGTTTCTTTTTGAAGTGGGCATCTTTTTCAGCGGGTGTCATCTCGAGAGGGCTCTTTTTAGTAAAACCTGGTGTAGGGATGATGGTGGAGGGGTTGGTGTCGGACGCTGAAGGTTGAGTCATTGGTATGATGGTGATAGGGTTTATTAGGAGGGGAGTTTTAGTTAATTGGTCGGTTGGGGGATCACCTCTTTGGTTGGATCGGGAATGGCTTCAGGAATTGATGTTGGAGATGACGATTGACCGATCACTTTGATTATCTTCGACTTGATAAGGGACACTATGGACAAAGGAAGGGTTAAGAAGAATTATGACAATTTGCAAGTTTTATATAAATAGGTTAGTTTGACTTACGATTATGGTTCTACAACCAAGCTTGATCGTTTAAAAGATCCATGCTCCATTCTTCATCCGGCATTTTGGCTATGAGTAGGGCCAGCTCTTCGGCTTGGCTGTAGGTGAATTTATCAAACACTACGTTGGCCCTTGAGGCTTCGGCCCAGTCGGGAATCTTATAGGTCTCAGGTCCTCTAATGAAGAACCAGTGGGAATGCCATCCCTTGTTACTAGTGGGGGTTTTCATTAGGGTTCGTTTTTATGCTCCTTTTTTCGGTTGTTTGTTGATTTGACGGAACCTCGATTCCCTGGATCGACCCAAAGAGAATAGGGTGAAGAAGAAGTCGATGGATGGGTCTACGCCGCATTCCTGACAGAAGGCGATGAAGCACATAAGATAGATGAAGGAGTTCGGGACTAATTGGGCAAATCTGACCCCGATGAATCCAAAGAAGGTGATGATGAATTTGTGTAGGGGGAATCAAACCCCGTACTTTAACGCGTACAGGGAAATGACGGTCCAGTCGTCAGGTCGGTGGTATATTCTTTCGTGGAGGTCAGAGGCACGTAGTTTGTGAGTAGGGGGAATGTGGTATTGCTGGCGAATGTCTGAGAGGGCTTGGTTGTTGATGGAGGATTTAGTGTTGATATGGGTGAACGATTTCTCCAATAAGTATTCCTTTTGCATTTTTAGTATAGCGATCTCGGCTTCGGTTCTGATTGGTGATAAGGTGGTGGATGATGAGGCGCTATGAGGGGCGTTTGCGGCGGTTGAGGAGTTTGGAGGATTGACAGCGGTGGAGGTGAGGGCGATCTCAGAGGGTTTTTGGGTGGAGATCTGTATAGGAGTGAAGTTGGGATTAGCTGCGATCGAGATGGAGGGGATGTTAGCTTGGTTGGGAGTGTCGACCATTGTTGAACGGGGATTGTACGGAAAGTAGTGGTTTTCGCCAGAGGGGTGGTTGCAGACGTACGCGCCATAGGAAGTTGTTGTAGAGAGAGAGAGGATATTTTTTGATCGAGGGGGCGGTTTGTTTTGGGGGAAATGGGTTTTGATGTGACTTTTTAGTTCGCGCGTTTCTCGAGTTATAACTAATAATGGTGGTGGGGTCCAGTATATGGCGTGTGCAACAAGAAGGGGTTGTTTGGTTCCGAGGCAAATGGTCCGGATTACATTAATTTTTGTACACTCTCTTATTATAAGTCAATTATAACAAGAAATGAGGGAAAATGTTGGGGCCTAGTTTGTTGAGCCCGGTGGATCAGGTGGGCCTTAAATTACGTGGAGGTATTGCATGGTTGGGTTGTTTGACAGTTAAGGAATCTGCAGTCCTAACTATAATTGAACTTTAATTTCTAAGGAAAGAGTTAGGATTATATTCGACTTCCTTTCTTTAAGGAGATTGGCTTATATCCTATAGCGTTAAGGATATGTGATTATCTATAAATCCAAGGCTAAACCCTAATTTGCAGGTAATGACTTTTTGAGCACTAAAATTACAAGCCTCCATTGTTAATTCCTTGAGCAGTCTGTACTTATTCTCACACCGGAGCTATCTCCCGGCGGCCCTAGCTGTCAGCTTTCTGAGTGTGTTCTCTTTTCTGTACAGGATTTAACGCGTATTTGGTGATTGAACGCGTGACGAAATCTTGATATTAACACTAGTCTCATTATATATATTATTGTTATATATAAATCACATAACAACAATAAACTCCCCCCCTTTTTATAATCGATATTTAAAGAAATATATAAGAATTAAGAAATATAATTAATTAATGTTGTATCTGATCAATCAAATTAAATATAAAATTTTAATATTTATTAAAAAATGAAAGAAAGTTATTAAATATAAAAATAATATAAAAAATTAAGTTAATATTTTTTTTAAAATTTAAAAATGATAAATAGAAAGATAAATTTCACCCATTAAAAAGACATATAAAATAGATAGAAGTGAGTATACAATCTGTATGTATCCACTCAAGTCATCTTGGTGTAACTGAACTACAAGTGTTTTTTTTTACTTTTACTTGTAAATTTTTTTATGTTATTTATATACTCCATTTGTTTTAATTTATAAGATTATTATTAACTTTTTTAAAGTTAAATTAACATACTTTTAAATTTAAAATTGATATAAATTCAAAGCCTATCGTCCCCTCCTCTTCACCCGATACAAGTCATTCGAAGTCTCCACCGTGCTATTTATAATGATGTATATTTTATATTATTTAAAAAGTATTAATAATTAAAAAAATTATTAATTTATAATTTTATATAAATTTTGCACTTGAAAATATTTTAAATTAATTTTTAAAAAATTAATAATAATTTTATAAATTAAAATAAAAAAATATTATTTACGCATATAACGCGTGTGACACCGCGTGGCGCGTGCTACATAGAGATAAGACTAGGACGACGCAAAAGATTTGATTAATTTGAAAGGCAAGGAAAGAGAGAAGAAGAAATGTATAAAGATAAGGAAACATATAGACACGCGGCGTGAGCCAGAAGGAAGGATCCGTTAACACCGTTAGATTATTATTTGTGTGGATAAAGCAAGGAGATAGCTCATCACTCTTTCTGGAACCCCCACACCCTCTTTCATCTTTCTCATAGTCCCCACACCTTTACCTAACCCTGTAACCCATCCTAATCCATTTCTCCATTTTTCTCTCTCCAATTTAACATATTGGGTTTGAAAATTTCCAATTTTTACTCGTAGAAATGGCGAAAATTATGAGCAAAAGTAATATTTTCTCCACTAATTGTATAATTCATCAGCAAAATCATCATCATCAACATCATCATTGGCATGGAAGGGTATCTGTAATTCCGAGTTACAAATCGACCAATGTTTCTCTTAAACCGTTGGTGCTCCGATCATCGTTAAGCAGCAATTTTTATGGCCGTAGAGTCGTTACCGGCACGTTCAATACTCGGAAAGCTGCTGCTGGTGCTTCTAATGCTCAGGTTTGTTTATTACTTTTATGTTATCCTTATCTTTATCTAGATTTGTATTTGGAGCGGAATTATGTAGTTAAACAAATTTTTTTGTTTGAAGTTTTATTTTTTCACTAATTTATGGCTTTCTCTGTTATTGTTTTATTTCTGAATTTTGTTGTTGAAAATGGTAGTTTTGTGGATAAATTTTTTTTGGGGACCAGATCACCAGATCCTATTTTCAGGGAGACTTGAAAAAGTAATATCCACAGCTGTATGTTTTTTGACTTTTAATAATCTACCTGTTAGTCGTCTCCTGGATTTCAAGCTTTGATAACCTATTTTTTGGTTATCATTTTGGTGAAACTGGGTAATTTTTTATTTATTTTATTTGTTTTTTTTAAGCCACTAAATGGGTAATTCAGAGTTGAAAAGGAAAATAAAAAAGGTATATTCCACATAGTTTTATGTGGTAGGTGTTCTTAATTGGTTCTTAAAGTGGATTTCTTGTAGCAATATTATGAGTTTATGACTGTTAACTTAATTTGATTTTAATATATTGTTGTTGAAAAAATTGTGATTTTACTACTTACCTCTTTTAGAGGAAGGGTATATCTCTATTTTTACAATTCGAAGTAAAACTAGTTGTTTTGAATCTTCTTATATACCACAGGAGCTATATGATCTTAACTGGGGGATTATCTGTTTATGTATGAATGTATACAGATGAGCATAGGAATTGGGAAAGCTCAAAGATGGTGGGAGAAAGGGCTTAAAACAAACATGAAAGAAGTGGAGGGCCCTCAAGACCTTGTGGAGTCTCTGTTGAACGCAGGAGATAAATTGGTGGTTGTTGATTTCTTCTCCCCTGGTTGCGGAGGATGCAAAGCGCTACATCCCAAGGTTTCTTTCAACTTCATTTGTTATTTTCTTCATTTGAGTTACGATTTTGATTTCCGAGTAGTTCTATGTGCACAAACTATGCACAAACAGATAGAAAAAATAGTACTTGGGTTCTACTAAATTTTTTCACAAGGATTGTTAATTTTTTATATCATTTTTCTACTATTTTCAATACATGGGGTAAATGTGTGCGTGTACATAATTTTTTGTACATAGTTTGTGCACATAGAATTACTCTTTGTTTCCTTGCAAAAAATTGAAATAGAGAAAGAAAATGATTCAAGAGATTGACTTTTGGTCATGTGGTCTTTGTTGAAAGGAGTAAAATACTTCTGCATTGATTTGAATGCTTTGTTGATTCGAATGCTTTGTTGAAAGGAGTAAAATTCTTTTGCATTGATTCGAATGCTTTGGTGATGTGGTCTTTGTTGAAAATAGTAAAATACTTATGCATTGATTCGAATGCTTTGTTGAAAGGAGTAAAATTCTTTTGCATTGATTCGAATGCTTTGTGATGGCAGATATGTCAATTGGCTGAGATGAACCCAGATGTGCAGTTCCTGCAGGTGAATTATGAGGAGCACAAACCCATGTGCTATGCCCTCAACGTCCATGTTCTCCCCTTCTTCCGCTTCTATAGAGGGGCTCATGGTCGACTTTGCAGCTTTAGCTGTACCAATGCTACGGTTAGTTCTCATTTTTATCTCTCTTTTATCTCCTTGACTCTTTTTATTATTGACCTAACGAATTGGTAGAACTGCTTAGTAGTACGAGTTGTAATATGTGGTCAATGTGTGATAACTTCATTCCTAATTTGTTTAGTCAACTGGAGTTTTACAAGTTGAGGGTTGGGGTAACCTTTCCTGCATTTCTCTACAAATATATTGCAGTGATGTGCATTGATCATATTCTCCAGCTTATCTCAGTTAATTTTGTTGCTATTCTTTTTGTACTTCATTTGATTTGTTTGACATTTGTGCTGATGTGAACCATGATAATATCCCAGATCAAGAAATTCAAGGATGCATTGGCAAAGCACAGCCCAGATAGATGTAGCCTAGGTCCAACGAAGGGGTTGGAGGAGAAAGAGCTGCTTGCGCTTTCTGCCAACAAGGAACTCTCATTCACTTACAAACCAAAACCAGAGCAACCGGTGGCTGTTCCGGAACAAGAGGAGATCTTAACAGCACCAGCATCCGCATGCCAAGGAAACTCGCATCCCCCTCTTCCTCTTCCTCGCCCTCTGCAGTCAAAAACGCCGACAATAACTGTCGAAGACACCAAGGATAAGACCTTGGTCGCGTTGGGAAGATGATTTAGACAATTTCCTTGTCAACCAAATACTATCATATGTACAGTTCTGTTGTGTTGTGTGCTCCTGTAAATTGCGTGATTGGAGGCCTGGATATTTAGCTAGAGTGAAGTCGGAACTAGTATGTTATGTCCATAGTGAGTAGCAGGCTTTGGGATCTCTTTGTTTTTTTGACTTCCAGATCCTAGCTGGCTAATATCAGGGAAATGAGAAAGAGTGTACGGATGTATATGTTTGATGATTCTCTCTTTTTTTGTTTAGAGAGAAGCCTTTCTTTGGAAAGGTATTGTTGTAATCTAGAAAGGGGATAGAAATCCTTTTACTTGTATAAATTAGTATAATTTCTCTAATCTCCAGGTTACATTTTTTCCAATTTTTTCCGAGTCTTTTTGTTAAAAACTTTCGCAAGAGCTTCTTATGACTTGTTCGTTTTGGTGCACGTGGTGTGTTGAGAAAGTGCAGTTGGATGGTTTTTGCTGCATGTTTGGTTAGATTTTTTGAAGTTTAAATGCATTTGAGAATCGTGTTCGCCTAAACGTAATTTATTTGAAACGTAACTTTTTGAATTCACAAATCCTGCTTTTAATTCTCAAACTCATCGCACCATTTTTGGTGCGGTGTATAAGACATTTTGAATAATGGTGCGGTGTATAAGACATTTTGAATGTAAAAGCTTCAAGAACTCCGAACGAAACATGCACTTCAGTATTTGGTTTGGTTTTTAGTGCATGTTTGGTTAGATCTTTTGGAGTTTAAATGTACTTGAGAATTTAGTCGTCTAAATGTAACTTATTTGAAACGTAATTTTTTGAATTCAAACACGACTTTTAATTCTCAAAATCAATGCACCATTTTTTATGCGGTGTATTAGACACTTTGAATGTAAAAGCTTCAAGAACTCCGTTTTATGCGGTGTATTAGACACTTTGAATGTAAAAGCTTCAAGAACTCCGTGTATAAGACATTTTGAATGTAAAAGCTTCAAGAACTCCGAACCAAACATGCACTTCAGTATTTGCTTAGTTGCTTCTAGGGTTTTGGGTCTTGCCTCGTAATTCTTACAGATTTCATATAATGCTTGCCAAACTACTTTTAAAAGTGTTTAGCATCTTTCCCTTAATGCAACTTTTGTTCAAAGTGCTCAACTTGTGTGGGTTGATCTCGGTAATGGGTGTTGGAGCTGATTGACAAGAAAAAGTTTAATATCCACCCTCAACAAAATATTTGATAGGCGCTCTCAAAATTTCAATTCCTTCCAATATTTGCAGTTGAAAGTATGAGCTGCTGATACAAATGAAAGTGTCTTTCGGTATATTATAACAAAAATATGTCAAACTCTTGTGGGTTTATTAAAGGAGTCTTTCTGTAATTGTGACAAAAACATGTCAAACTTTTATTGCGAGTAAACAAAATAGTATAGTTTATAAACTAATACAAAAAATAAATAAGTTATTGATTCATATTTCTATTTAATAGAAATCATAACAAAAATACATATTTTTTTGTCGTCACCAAATAAAATGATGTAGAGACTTCCCAAATTTATGGGTTCTTTTATCTGCAGCACAAAATATATACACCAACAAAAAAGTGTTTGGACCACAAAAAGGTTAGAAATGGGGAGGGCCACAGAGAGAAAGGTAGAGAGATTTATGGCCCAAGGAGGATGAGACAACTAGAAGGATATTTGTGTAATGTATGAGTGTTTGTGGAGGTGGTAGGGGTGGGGATGGTGCCATTAACTACTAACGTGGCCTGCCTTCTTTTACACAAAATGTACGTATGTATGAGCTGTTGGATCATTTTAAGGAATCGTTAAATTCATTTTTTTTTTTGTTGCACTCGACCTTGATTTACAAATGTATTATTAGATTAAAATTTTTAACAATTAACTCACTGAACTATAAATTTTTGTTAAATTATTACTGTGACGCCCTCAAATTCGGGTCTACACCACCCAATTTGAGTCGTCAAAATACAAACTACGAACACAAATTCTCCTATTTAAAATTATTACAATGTCGTATATAGTACAACATTATTCACACCCAAAACCTCCCTACAAAAAATTCCAACAATACCTTACATATGAGTACAATCAATAACTGATTTAGGAATTAAAATCTTTGAAAAATGATCAAGGAAACCTTTGTACATTGGAGGTCATGCTTCTAGGTTATAACAAATATCATAGGAATGAATAATTAGTCTTGGTTGACCCATTAGTCTCCAAAGAAACACGAGTAGATTATTGTCCTGTTCATTCCAATGGTGTGCATCTTCTTGCCATATAATTATCTCCATTGCGTTAAACTGAAGATTATATTCCAACCATACTCCCAGATTATATAGATAGTGCTCGAAAATAGAGTCAAAAAATGGATATGCACAACTATATCTTATGATAAAAGATTTTTGTACGTGGTTGGACATCTTGCATGATAGAACATTTTCTTACTGATGAAGAAATAGAAAACAACAAGAGATATATACTAAATTAAATTTGTTTACGCCGAAATCTGTTTGTTCACCAAATCACCAAATAGGGAGTCTAAAACTTTAAGTTTTCAGTACTATTATTGTCACACTATTTTACGATGTATTGAGAACTACTACAACTACTAACTCGAACCATCACTCTATTCTCCTGTTATCCCTGCTAATTCCAGCTACACTTTCATTTTCTGAAAGGAATTATGAAACAAAAATGTGAGCATAAATAGCCTAGTAAAGAATATCATGACTAAGAGAAAAAAATTATCATAAGCTTTCAACAGTGATAAATCAGAGAATTAAAGATAATATAAGTTTTTAACCATAACTGAAGCAGAATGAACAATCTATTAGAAAAGTCAAGTAGAACATAATGTCTACAATCTTCTCTAATTTAAAATTTACCATCAATATTTGATCCATGTAACACTAATCAACAGTACTTTGCACCCAGCCTTTCTCTTTCACCATGTGTCATTGCTATACATGCTACATATACTCAACAATCATAATGTCTTTGCACCTAGGCCAAAGACAATCAAGTGTAACACCAATGGTTATGATCATGCTAATCCATAGTTCCTCTTTGAACCCAGGCCAAAGAGAACTTTCACCACGTGTCTTTGCCACACAGGCTAAAGACATTTAACTATCATATTGTCTTTGCACCCATGCCAAAGACATTCACAACAACTTAATCTTGATAATTAGTACAAATAACAATAATATGAATGATGGACATAAATGATCAACATAATAAACTATAAAATAAATATTAGCGATTTTTAATTTAATTTATCCAGAGTCCAAATTGTCAACACGATATCCAGAAAATCGATTAGAGTTCTTGATAAAATATAAAGTTCAAGAAAATATAGGATGCACAGTTCAAATATAAGGATTAAAATTTAATAGGAATATTCAGGTAAAAAGTTATTAGATGAAGCACAAACTATTAAGGATATTCTAATCATTTCAGGAATTTTCACCATTTAATGATAAGACTGTAGAAACGAATAATAATTTCTTACCATAAATTTAGAAGTATGAAAGAAAATGATATCCCTTACCTTAGCACGTGACTAGATGTTGCTTTCTATGAAATTGATCAACTTGAACAATTCTTGCACTCTAACTGAGATTTACTAATACTTGAGGTAGCCGTAGTACACTCAGAGATACACTTACTCTAAGAAATTTTCAGAAAGTGGAAAGAAGGATAAGTAAGGAAGTTATCAAACTCTTTATGTTATGCTTCTCATTTATAACCAAAACTTAACCAACATCTACCACACATCCATTATCATACTTTAATATTATCTTTAATCAATTATTCACACTTTATTTTTAATTTACATTATTCATCAATTATTCACACCTTTTCAATATATTAATCATCCATTATATATTATTCTTACATTATTCACATATGTTATTTTTCAGAGACACTTAGAGATCTAGAAAGGGGGTTGAATAGATCCTTTTTAAAACTTAACTTATTAAGGATATTACCAAATAATTTGTTAATCAGATTGATTAATCACAATGGAATATATTTTTGAAAATCCCCTTAAAGATTAAAGAGAAATCTTAGTTCTGAATTTAGTTATGGTTTTAAATCACACAAGCAATTAAATGACAGAAAGTAAGTGCAAAAAGGTAAATAACACATGCAAGATTTTAAGTGGTTCAGAGACTAAATAACTCTTAGTCCACTCTTCTAGTTCAACAAGTAGAAAATCCATTAAGGATATAGATCACTAAGATCTTTATAACTGAACCACTAAGGTTCCTTCGAGTCACTCAGTCTCGGCAGTTCGGTCGTTAAGACTAGGTCACTCAAACCTCTGAATCACTTAGATTCCTTCGAGTCACTTAGTTTCAGAATATTCGGTCATTCAGACCAAGACCCTTAGTCCTCTGTTGATTGATTGTTATTATTGAGAGGTGCTGCCAAGTTGGCAATATACTTCTCTTCTCTTAGCAACTTGAACTAGATGTTCAAAATCGTAGAGTTGGTTCTTTTGACTTTGGCAGAGCTTAGGCTTTTTGATCAGTGTTTTTTTTATTTTTAAATTTGAATCTTTGTTGTCTCTTACAGTCTACTGGAAATTTTCCCGTTGCTAGGTTCCCGTTGGTGCATTTAATGCTCAGATATCCTAAGATCCTTGATGTTGACATTTTAAACTACTGTCTCAACTTCTTTTTTAACATGCCTATCACATCAGTCTGCAATCTCACTTACCACCTGTGAGTTGTTGCTTTCAGTAAACTAGCTGCCAGACACATCTTCTAATCTTCGATCTAAACCAAGGATGTTTGGTGAATGCATCGGGACTTTCAATCAACAACGCTCTAATGTCAGTCATATTGTCAGACTGACTTACTCTACGAAGATGATGAATCGTAGAGTTTACTCTACGTCCTGCTTTTATATGAGGATTACTTTACGAAGAGTGTAGAATTCTATAAATAAACTTTATGATCAGCTCTACGAGGATTTGCTTTACGAAGCTGGAGCTAACTTTACGATTTTGTCTTTTCTGAACAACTCTTGAGATGTTTTACGACTTTAGAGAGTTCTTTACGTTCAATCTTCACACAATGATCTTTGCTTGGCTTTACAATCATTTGTTCACTTTACAGACTGATCTTTACTTTGACATTTGAAGTGAACTTTGTGATCATTACTAGAGCTTTGAGATTAACTATCTGATGCTTTATAAAGACAAGTTGACTCTGCGATCCATCTTGATATTACGAATTGACAGTGTAACTTTACGATCATTATGAACCTATTGACTATGCATCAGATCAACTCAACAAGATTATCCTAACATATTTAATCTTTCTAAACTAAGTCTTTGTACAACAAATCATCATTAAGGACTTTACAAAAGTTACTAGTACAAATATACATTAATCATTCATCATCAAATTTAACTATGTAGACTCTAACAACATCTTTTCAATATATTAACCATCCATTATATATTATTCTTCCATTATCACACTTTTTAAATATATTAACCATCTATTATATATTATTATTCCATTATTCACACTTTTTCAATATATTAATCATCTATTATATATTATTCTTCCATTATTCACACTTTTTCAATATATTAATCATTCATATTTATTATTATATTATCAATCTTCTGTATTATTGACTTAATGTATTAATATCACAGATATTAGTGTTCTTCAAATAATGAGTCTGTCTAACTACTTAATACTCGTGACTTTTAATTACGTAACTTTTCATTACTACCTTTACTACGATGCCGATTATTGGTTCAATAATATGCGATGTTGTGACAATTATTGGTTCAATAATATGAGATGTTGTGACAATTATTGGTTCAATAGTATGAAATGTTGTGACGATTATTGTGATATCTCAAATCTATGTACTTGCTATAGTGGGCTGGTGCTCACCATTTGATGAGATCCTGACCAGGCTCGTATCAAGCGTCATCGGCTCTGCTCAAGCTTCGAGGGTTCAACAAATGAATTCAAGTAATTGGGCTAGAATCTACTCAAGGATGCTTACATTGGGGCTCAATTCATATGAACATCGAGGAGCGAGTCATTCATGTGATTTGGGATTGCTAGATACGATCTATGTAGTAAGACCAAATCAATGCAAGTCAAGCATTCGAGATAGTGTTCGTCATGTTCGTTTGTATCGTTTAATCATTAATGAAGATATGTGTCAATTAATGGAAGAATTAGTGTACATACGACATGATGGATGTCCAAGAAAGCTAAAGAGGTTATGTTATATCATGGGACAACATAAGGTGGGATTACACGGAAAGCAAATTCGAAAGAAGACGAAATTATTGAACAGCAAGGTTCTCGCCCCGGCGAGAATTTCATGCTCAGAAAGCTCGCCCCGGCGAGAACTCCTCTGTCCATTTTCGCCCCGGCCTGAAATGATGCCGCCCCGGCGAAGACCTCTCTGGCCATTCTCGCCCCGACGAGGATTCTAGTTCAAATTTTCTCGCCCCGACGAGAACAAGCGAATTTTCCTGACACGTTTTTCGAGGCACGCAGTTTTTGGCAGATTTCTTTCTTTATTTTAGGGATTTACATATTTTTTAGATTTCTATTGTAATTAGGATATTTATTAGATGTGATTTGATTTCCATATTGTGTTTAATTAGGATTTCTATTTTCAAATTGGTTAGTTGATTCCTTATGGGATTTTAGGGTTTTATTCTATTAGTATAAATAGAATACATGGCTTATGTAATAGGGGACTACATTTTTTGATTAATGAAATTATTGTGAGATTCTTCTCATCTTTTGGTTCTTTAAAAATTCCTAGATTATTTTCTTAGTTTTCTTGAAATTTAATTATCGACTTATCATTCAACAGATCATAGTTGTTTGTGGTGTCATTCTACCGAACCATCAATCGTCGATTGTACCGAGGTTCCTGCTTCTTATAAGCACGAGGTTTAGGTGTCGTTAGTGTCCATTCAACACAAGCTTCCTAGCGCAGAGCAATTATACCAAGGTTCTCGTCTCAATATAGGCGAAGGGTTAAGGTGTTGTGAGCGTACCACCTTCATAACTTGCTGGAAACGATCCAGACGACGACCACCTCACGCAAGCGTGCCGTGGAGTCTATCATTTGGTATCAGAGCTAAGTTCTTAACAGGTTACTTATCCTTTATTTTTCTTGTTGAAGAGTAAAAAAAAAGAAACAAAAAAAAAAGAAATTATTTTTTATTATTATCGTTGCAATTGCCTGGGTTTCATAAGTTCATGATTATTGGGATCGTATTGAAGAAGTTATCATTTGATTCTATATTTGGAATTTGTGAATTTTGAGGATATTGGGATTTCACTTAAGAGGATTCTAATTGGTGATCGTAAAATTTTGGTGGTTATCGGATGCCACACTTGCTATATTTGTTCTTGATAAGTTATTTTTAAATTGGATAGTTAAACTATAAATTTATTTGGTGAATTCAAAAAGAACCTATAAGAGAGAATTTGAGTGGTAAAAGGCAAGAGTGTGAGATCCATTGAGGGTAAAAGCCTAATTGTGCGATACACGAGCAAATTCATAATTGTGCGATATATTGTTTGAGCGAAACACGTAAGGGAGTGTGTGAGGAAATTTTTCTTTATGTACTAACATTTGTTTTGCAGCAATCATGTACGGATATAATTATGAAAATAATTGTAAGTGGCAAAAGAGATCTTTTCAAGGAAGGCGCGATCCTGAAGCTTATTTGATTGAGAGGAAAGGAAGGAACGAGAGTTTGGCTATCATGGATATTCCGAGCAAAAGAAGTTCAAACTTGCAGTTCAAGATTTTTCTGATTATGCAGCTACATGGTGGACTGAATTTGTGCGTAGCAGAAAAAGGTATGGAGAGCGTCCGATCGAGACGTGGGAAGAGTTGAAAACCGTGATGAGAAAGCGGTATGCTCCAATACAATCTAGTAGGAGGACTGAACATGCATCTCCGAAACATGTAGAGCAACCTTCAAGGCGTTCAACTTGTGATAATGAAAAGAAGGTTCGTAGACATGAAGATTTGCAGTGGAGACAGCGAAGAGAAACTCCTAGGGTGTATATTGAACCGGCATCATTTGAGAACATCATGAGAACGTTTAATGAGTTAAAGGATGAGCATTTGAAACCACAACGCGTCACTCTTAAGGCACAAAAAGAGCAAGATCAGCCGTAGGAGGAAGAAGATGTAAGAGAACATGCAATCCAAGGAGAATTGTTAAGTTCCAGCGTACATGACGAAGTCCGTGAAGATCTAGCGATTGTACGAAAAGATTATGATCACGAGGAAGAAAATACAAATGAAAGTGAACGACAAAAAGAAAGTGAAAAAGAAATTAAAAAAAAGAGTGAGTGTGAAAAGGAGAATGAAAAGAAACGAGAGAATAAAAAGAATGAGAGTGAAAATAAATGAGAGAAAGAAACAGTGGAGAGTAAGAGTGAAAAAAGAGAGGAGAGTGAGTTGGAAAGTGAGTTGTATTTTGAAAAGCCAATGATTGTACATTCGTACAAGACGGCGCTTTTGAATACTAACCAGATTAACTCTTCTTTGTCTAGTTCTGTTGTTTCTTTTATACAGGGGATTGAGGATATACCACGAGCAATCATTCCATATCAGCCAACTTGTAGTATTCCCGAGGAGACGACGGAGTTACTAAGGCAGGTTGGAGAGTTGATGAAGTCCAACTTCATCAAAGCGGGTATCGTGAGAGAAAACATTAGTGCATGTGCTATTCATGAGATCATAGTACCTAAGGAAGATAGAATGTCGAGCTTGTTCGTTGATTTTGAATTGGTAAACAAGTATCGATATTATTTTTTTGCTTAGATAATATGCTTGATAAATTGCATAGTACTTATGTCTTGTCTACATTGGGTGATGACCATGTGATGATATTGCCTAGTCAATTTAGTATGAGAGAGTGTGATAAATGGAAAATTGTGTTTACATGTAACTTGTATAGGTGGTTAGTAATTTCGATTAGATTAACTGATGCATCTAGTGTTTTCATGAGTTATTTAAAACATGTTTTGCATGCTTCCATGGATAAATTTGTGTTTGGCTATTTTGAGGGTAAAATCGTCTTTATCATAAACTATGGAGGATATTTGATATTTGTCGAGTTAGTTTATGAGCATGCGTTATATTCTCGTTGTCAATATTCTTACTATCATTTGGTAAATTCTCATTGTCAAAGTGCATATCTTCGTAGAATTTATTCTAGTGATTATTATGGGTATTCTCGTTTTCAACATTTGTACTTACATGAAACTCATTCTAGGGTTTTTCATTCACGTGTTGAATTAGGTTGTGATGTTAATCAATCTTTACATGGCATGTCGTTAATTGATAATGGTAGTGATCATGATTATTCAGTAGAGAAATTTTTATTGCATGATTTTTTAACATTTGGTAATGTCTTTCCATTAGAGTTGTTATCATTGCATGATTTTGAGAATGTTGTCTTGAATGGGAAAGAATTACTATCATTGAGTATTGAATTGAAAAGTGTTTATCATCAAATGGAAGTGAGATATGGTTTATATGCATGTTTAGTTAAGTCTTTTGGATTAGCTATTGCGTTAAATGTTTTCATATTGAACCATGTTTTGCATTCATACATGGGGAAAATTGATAATATTTATTTTGATGATATTCCTAGTTTTGTCAACACTTGGAAAAATTCTTTAGCACTTGTTGAATTTGTAAGTGATCATCATAGTGTTAAGTGTGCTAGTGAGTTTTCATCTTGTGAAGTGGGATGTGATATGTCTTTTTCGTTGATGCACCTAATTAATCTTGGATGTTTTAATGTCAATGGGAAGAGAAAGGTTGAGTTTGTTTTGCAGGTTCGAGATGGGTTTATACTCGTCGAGAGGGAAAATATAAGTTGTGGTGTAAAACAATTCGAACAATGCGTGGAAAGTCTAAAGGGAAGTGTTTTGGATTTTGTTCTAGTAGACTTTGCATGTGATTTTGAGTTATTTGATTTCTTTGTGATTAAACAAAAGGAACTTGTTGATTTGTTAAGTTTTGTGTTTAATCCAGGAATTCAAGAATGTTTGCAATTGCGCCATGGAAAGTTTCGAAGATTGTTATTTAATCCAGGTGCAATGGAATGGATGTTAGTGCGAATGATCGAGATCATAAGGTTTACTTTTGATCCGGGAATTCGTCATTGGGAGTATTTGCGAATGCACGAGATCATCACGTTGGTTTTTGATCCGGGAATTCGTGGATGGAAGTTGATGAAGTGTGAAGGGTTCTATATACTGATATTTGATCCAGGAGAAGATAGAGCTTTTCATAATTTTAGTTGCATTTATTTTATTGTTTCTATGTTTATGTCGTTAGGTAGAAACTTTGATTGTGTTTGTGTTTTAGTTGCTAATTTAGTTGGTTTTGTTTTAGTTAGCATTTTGGAAGAATTTGGTTTACATGTGGAAAAGCATCGTGTTGATGTGGACAAGTTCTTGAGTAAAAGAGATCGAAAGATTAAGTTTCCAAGTTGTGTTACGAGGAGCATGCAGGGTGTTATGCTGATTCAATCACTGCTTGGAAAGAGATGTTTACAAGTTGTTCATGTCGATACGTCGGAGTTGCCAGATGTTGCTATGTTCTTTGCAGGAGTTGGAGTTTTTGATGATTATTTTCATTACTTTACTTGCATTGTTGATATTGCTTATATATTTCGCTTGCAAGGTGAGTTTTGGGATTATGATTTGTTTGATGCTACTAACTTAATTTATTTTTATGTAGGATCAGATTTGTGGGTAAATTCTTTTCAAGAGGAGGGGATGTCAGATTTGAGGACAAATTCTTTTCAAGAGGAGGGGAATAATGAGATCCTGACCAGGCTCGCATCAAGCGTCATCGGCTCTGCTCAAGCTTCGAGGGTTCAACAAATGAATTCAAGTAATTGGGCTAGAATCTACTCGAGGATGCTTACATTGGGGGCTAAATTCATATGAACATCGAGGAGAGAGTCATTCATGTGATTTGGGATTGCTAGATACGATCTATGTAGTAAGACCAAATCAATGCAAGTCAAGCGTTCGAGATAGTGTTCGTCATGTTCGTTTGTATCGTTTAATCATTAATGAAGATATGCGTCAATTAATGGAAGAATTAGCATTCATACGGCATGATGGATGTCCAAGAAAGCTGAAGAGGTTATGTTATATCATGGGACAACATAAGGTGGGATTGCACGGAAAACAAATTCGAAAGAAGACGAAATTGTTGAACAGCAAGGTTCTCGCCCCAGCGAGAACTCCTCTGTCCATTTTCGCCCGGCCTGAAATGATCCCGCCCCGGCGAAGACCTCTCTGGCCATTCTCGCCCCGGCGAGGATTTTAGTTCAAATTTTCTCGCCCCGGCGAGAACAAGCGAATTTGCCTGACACATTTTTCGAGGCACGCGGTTTTTGGCAGATTTCTTTCTTTATTTTAGGGATTTACATATGTTTTAGATTTCTATTGTAATTAGGATATTTATTAGATGTGATTTGATTTCTATATTGTGTTTAATTAGGATTTCTATTTTCAAATTGGTTAGTTGATTCCTAATGGGATTTTAGGGTTTTATTCTATTAGTATAAATAGAATACATGGCTTATGTAATAGGGGACTACACTTTTTGATTAATGAAATTATTGTGAGATTCTTCTCATCTTTTGGTTCTTTAAGAATTCCTAGATTATTTTCTTAGTTTTCTTGAGATTCAATTATCGACTTATCATTCAACAGATCATAGTTGTTTGTGGTGTCATTCTACCGAACCATCAATCGTCGATTGTACCGAGGTTCCTGCTTCTTATAAGCACGTGGTTTAGGTATCATTGGTGTCCATTCAACGCAAGCTTCCTAGCGCAGAGCAATTATACCAAGGTTCTCGTCTCAATATAGGCGAAGGGTTAAAGTGTTGTGAGCGTACCACCTTCATAACTTGCTGGAAACGATCCGGGCGACGACCACCTCACGCAAGCGTGCCGTGGAGTCTATCATCATCCAACACTAAATCCTTCTGAGTATAAATATTATAGACTAACAATATTGACAACCAGATCGTTCCCAAGAAAGAGGGGGTTTTCCAAATGAACAACGCACAATTAGACAACCCTTTTCCTCGTCAGAACTTTCTAAATATTGCCAATAATGTTAACTAGTCTAATAATATTATATCAAATAATATGAGTTACTGTGCCGTGATAATTATTGATTTAATAATATAAAATACTGTGCAGTTGCTACTGTAATAATTATTGAGTTAAAATACTATGCAATTGCTATTGTAACAATTATTGAATCAATAATTATGAAATATTGTGCAATACTGTGTGCAATTGTGGAGTACCGCATGCTACTGTGGAATAACGTGTGCTACTATTTTTTTTATTACCGAGTATTTCAACAATTAAAAGTGTTAGTACTGTTGACAATTTTTTTTATTAAAAAGGTTATTTTTTCATTTTCGCTATCCGACAGTTATGTCATTATGGGGCCCACCAATGATTGGTTGTTTCAGTGTTGTCGTACTTTACCTAATATTCTTAGACATAACAAATATTTTCCGACATACTTTTTATCTTATAATTTGCACATATCTCCCTTAACTTCATCATTTTATCAATTTAACACCTTACTGTTTAGAATAATAATTATAAGAAAAATTAAATTCTATTTATTAAAAGTCGAGGTCTTACAATGACAAAATCTGTTTAATCATGTTGTTGTGAATGAAAAATCTGTTGTGAATGAAGAACTTGCTTTGAATGAAGAACCTGTTGTGAATGAACAACTTGTGATTAATGAACTCCCAATACAGAAGATAATAACAAGGGGAATACTAGTGAAAATGATAATCTGTAGAAGTCTTGGAGAAATAAGAAGAAGGAAAGTAAGAATGGTAAGAAGAATCAGAAAAAGGAGAGTAAAAATAGTAAGAGGAGTAAGAAGGAGACTAAGAATACTCAGAGGAGGAAGAGTAATAGAATTAAAATGAATAAGAAAACAGATAAAATTCAAGATGAACCAAATGTGCTTGGTGACTTAGAAAGTAGTGATGCACAAAGTGACAGTGACATATTAAGTAATAATGAAGAATTATTAGAGGCTAGGAGGAGGTGCAGGGAGTACAAAACAGAGATGGCTAGAGCTGAAAATGAGAAAAGTGATGAAACCAACATTGTTGATGGGGATGTAGGTGAGGGTAATATTGAGGGTATTGAGGGTAATGTTGAAGGTGATGTTGATGAGGGTGATATTGAGGGGGCGGGTTAAGGTGATGAAACTAAGAATGAGAGAGATGGTAAAGGGGTATGAATTGGTGATGTTGAGGGTGATGAAGGTGCAATAGATGGTGATCCAAAAGTGAATGAGGGTGTAACAAAAATTGAAGAGGTTGATTGAAATAATGAGACAGATAATGTTAGTGACTCCGAATAATAGTGACTGACACAGTGAATATGAGCACAATGATGTTTTAAGGTCCCCCTCAGAGAGCAGTGAAGATGAGAATCTTGGTTGTGTGGGTCTTCCTGTAAAAAAAAGAAAAAGCCTATACATTGTGATGTTTTTAACCCAAAAATAAAAAGAAAGCACATAAAGTTCTTACATTACATGATATTTGCAAATTTCAATGAATTCAAGACTGCTATTAGAGACTATTCAATTGTTAATGGGAGGAAATTGTGGTACAAGGTGAATGACAGAGAGAAAGTGCAGGTTAGGTATGTTAAAGGTTGCCCTTGGAAACTGTGGGCCAGCTATATTCAAGGGACTGACAATGTGCAGATTAAGTCAATACTGGATACACATAATTGTGTCTACACTTTTAAAAACAAGTTGGCAAACACCAAGTTCTTGGCAGAGTTTTATGGAAATAAGATAAGGAAGAATCCAAATTGGTAGTTAAAGGACATGCAAGAAGAAATGAAAGTCAAATTTGAAATTGGATTTAACCCTTGTTAAGTGTATGAGGGTGAGAAATTTAGCATTGGCAAATATACATGCAGTTATGAAGGAACATTATTCAAGAGTCTGGTATTTTGGTGCTGAGATTAAGAGAATTAACAAAAATAATACTGTGAACATCAAAACCACTAGGCTTAATCCTGAAGATGAGGTCCGGTTTAAAGGATTTCATATTTGCTATGACAGCTTGAAGAAGGCATAAAAAAGGGTTGTAGGCCAATTTTTAGATTGGAATACTATTTCTTAAAAACTATATGTGGGGGTCAATTATTATCTGCAGTGGGAAGGGATGGGAATAATAAAATTAATGTTCCCTGTAGCTATAGCTGTTGTGAAAAGTGAAAGTCGTGACAACGATGGTTTTTGGACTTATTGATTGATAACCTTAACCTTAGTGAAGGTTGTGGATTGACTATAATTAGTGGCTAACAAAAGGTATATTTTACTTGTTTTAACTAATTGCCTTCATTTTTTTTAATTGTTTTAACTAACTGCCTATGTTTTACTAATTGCATATGTTTTACTAACTGCCTTTATGTTGTGCAGGGGTTGAAGAATGTCATAGGTAAACTTCTTCCTCATGTTGAGCATAGAAATTGTGCTAGACACATTTATGCTAACTAGAGGAAGAGGTTCACTTCACAAGCATTAAAGAAAGTGTTTTGGGAAGCTGCATGTGCAACCCATGATCAAGCACACAAGAGAGCAATGAGGAAAATTATGAGGCTTTCTAGCCCTTCACATGATAAGATCAGTCAGTATGATCCAAAGTTTTGGTCTAAAACATATTTTGCCACTCATTCAAAGGCTGATAATGTTAAGAATAACATGTCTAAATGCTTCAATGTTTGGATTATCAAAGTTAGGTATATTATTACTAATTTATTATTGAATTGTATAATTGTACTGTATTATCCTAATTATCAAGTTAGGTATATTCGTACTATTTTATTACTTAAATTGTATTATTGTACTATGTATTCTAATAATCAAGTTAGAATTATTCTTACATCTGTAATGAAATTTTTTTAGGTACATGCCAATTCTAACAATGCTTCAAGAAATTCATGATCAAATAATAGTTAGCTTGCATCGAAAAAAGGATGTTATGCTTAAGTCAGAAGATCTAATTTGTCCACAAATGAAGAAGAAGCTTGATACAACCATCCTTGCTTCTGCACATTGTGACTCACTTTTGGATGAAAAAAATCTCATTCCAAGTCAAAGAAAAAGGTAGAGCATTTATTGTGAATCTTAAAGATAAAACATGTGCTTGTAGAGTGTGGGACCTTACTGGCATCCCATGTTGTTATGTTGTCTCAACAATTCAATCGATTTATTAGAATCCAATAGATTATGTAGCTTACTAGTATACAAGAGAGACTTACTTCAAGACTTACAGTCATACTCTTGAGGTGCTAAATAGTGAAGAATTCTGGGAATTCATATACAGTGACATCATAGGACCTTCACCAATGCCAAAGAAACTAAGAGGCAGACCACAGAGGTTGAGGAGGAGAAAAGGTTGAGAAGATAGAGGAAATCATGGTCAAGTGAAGAGGGTGCGTAGAGTAGGAAGGAAAATACATTGTAGCATTTGTAGAAAAGTTGATCATAGAAAGAACCAATAACCAGTTAAAGAGCCTAATGCCCACAGGAGAGCAAATTGAAGAGCCTACTGCATTGCCTGGTGTAGTAATTACAGAAAGAAAGCAGTTCAACTAAGTGAAAATTCTAACACCAAATATAAGTGTCCACTTATTGACTTGGACTTACATTATATATATATATTGTTAAAATGATAAAGATTAACTATGATATATATTACAATCCACTGAAAAAGGTAAAGAAAAGGCGGGATGCTCTAATGAAAAAAGCAAAGATAGACCCACACAAACATTTATATTTGTAAGTATTAAATACATATATTGCTCTACTTTCCATGCCATCATTTAAAAAGCTGAGTTACTTTGTGACTTTTTTTTCTTTTGTAGATGCCAACTCCATGTGTGATGAATAATAGTGATTTTCCAATCAATAATACCCCTTCAGTTAGTACCTCACCAAATAAAGCACAACTTAGTGGAATGGGATTCCAAACACCAGGTATCAACTCAGTTTCCTTCTCAATTCAAACTAGAAGAGAGAGTAGAAGGAAAATAGATGTTGTTGGAAGCCAAAAATCCACACAAAGGCCATATAAAATTCTAAGAAAGAAGGGTGGATCAAATGATAAAAATCAGAATTTTTGTAATTGGGACTGAATTTTTGGGATTACAACTAATTATGTCAAGATGTAGTGTTTTTGAAATTATTTAAACTACATGTGTTGTTATGGTTGGATGTAACTACTGTTTTTAATGGTTGAGGACAGGGTATAGTATTTTGTTGCTAATTATGGTACTTTGATGGTTCATGACAAGGTTATTATGAAGTTGTGGTGGTTAGATTAGGATAGGATTACAATTTTTTTGTACAACTGGGATTGAATGTTTATGATTTTGGAATATGAATATATTATAAATTTCAATGGATGTTTATGGTTCTGTATTTTAATATGTACTCATGTTCTGGTTGGGATTGAATGATTTTGATGATTACTTCTTACATTTAGGACAAGTTAGTGAATGCATTTACTCAACATTATTGTATAAGTTTCTTGCAGTACTTAGGTTGCTTGGTTGATTTTTTTTTTGCCTTAATAACTTGTTAAGTGCCTAGGTTGGTACCACATTCATTCCTATCTGCTACATTCATTTCTTGGTGCCACACTAATTAACTCTGTCATATTCATTTCTTGGTGTCAAATGCCAAACATACATTCAAAATGAATCCAATATGCATTCAATAATCTACCTAAGTACTGCAACAAACTTATGCAATAATGCTGAGAAATATGCCACATTCATTTCTATTTGTTGCATTTATTTCTTGGTGTCAAAAGCCAAGCATACATTCAAATGAAGCCAAATAAACATTCAATACATACTTGTCAAAATAACCTTTAATACATAAATTATAAACCACCTTCAATACATTCAAATATATTAATCTACACATTTGTTTTCAATACAATGAAAAGCAAAATCCAAGAAACTACTAAAGCAATCCATAATTTCTTCTCCATTGAACTTTACCTGACAATTTATTTCTTTAACGTTTGGACTTGTCTTTGCATAATCAATATATCTTCGTGCTTGGTTTCTTTATTTTCTTTGTCACCTTTGCTCATCCCAACTTCCATATTTTTTATTTTTCCATCAATCTTTCAACTTTTTCATTATTTCTTTCAATTTTTTGCTTCAATTCCAATATCACTTCCCTTGATCTTTCTATAAATGGTGGATCACACCATTTAAAAAACCTGCAACATAATCTTTTATCCTTCTACTAATTAACTCAGTTATTATTCTCATCCATAATCATACCAAAAGCTAAGTTTTATTATCCACAATTATAGAGGAAACAAAAAGGGATTCTGGCAAAACCCATAAAGAGAATGGAGAAATTAAGGCAAAACTTAACACCCAAAATAGAGCATTATTATGAGAAAAAAAATAAATAAATTAGAAGAAAGAATAAAGAAATTAGGGCATACACCTTGAAACGAGAACAACCGATGAATCTTCTTCCCGATTCAGCGGTTCCCTCTTTCCATGCTACCCACATCGGCACGATTAAACCACATCGGCACGTCACTAGAGTTTTGGGCATCTCCTACTCATCGCTGCGATTTGTGATACTTATTTCACTTGAGCTGCTCATTTTGCCTTCCTGTTGCTTCGTCTGTTCTTTCCCTTATCTTTTTCGCCGCTTTCAGTCATGGAGGAGGAATCAATTTGGGATTTTAAGGATTTTGCTAAGCCTCTTAAGATTTAAAGGTATATAATTATATTAGTCAGCATTTTTGGTGTTTTATTTACATAAATATTCCACTTAGGTAATGCCATGTATTGCCACGTCGATTTTCTATTAACTCCTAAATGGAAACAAACGATTCTTTTATTTTTTTGTAAATAACGTTTAGTTTAATGAGTTGATCGTTAAAAATTTTAGTCCAGTGATGCATTTGTAAACCAAGGTTGAGTACAATGGAGAAAAGTAGATTTATTCCTTTTAAGGCTCCATTTAAATTAAGATTGTCTAGTAGTGTTATAATTGCAAACTCATCAGGAGGAGGTCCCTTTCATTGTTTTTGTCTCCATAACCTATTATTTATGTTAGCAGCAAAAAAGAGAAAAAAAACGAAAAAAAAAGATAAAAAAACTATTATTATTATTATTACTTACTTTGTGTTGACAATTACTTTTTTTCTAAGCACGATAATTAATTACCTTGTAGTTATTAGATTATAGGTGCAATTATGTGCTTCATACATCCTTGATGAGTGTTGCTACGGTAACAAAAAAATTTACAAAATGATGTGGTAGAGTATAATTAGTGGATGATCCACCATACATGGATGGGCCTAGTGATAGCAACCAACCACAACTAGTCACATCATTTTGTAAGCAACTTTTTGTAAGATTCTTTTGTCATCAAAGTACTATTGCATCTGTGATATGTCAATAGTTTACTAAGTAGACTTCAAGATAATTAAAACAAACACCAATTGTAAAAAATGATGAGTAGATTATTATTTTAAAGCTTTTGTGCCTTTTAGATATAAAATTGAGTTATGTATACACTTAAATCATATTGTGTCAATCGTGTAATAAAATTTAAGGCAACATAAAATCTATAGGGTAGAATATAATGGAATCATATAATCAAATTACTAATTTTTTTATATATATTTTGATTTGTGAGTACACATGCAAATAGTCTTGTAAGAAAAAATGCTACTAATTATAAATATTCATAAAAAAAATTAAACAACATATAAAAAGGAAAAATTCTACTAATTATAAATATTCATAAAAAAAATTTTAACAACATATAAAAGACCGAGGTCATTTTTTTTTTGGCTTGTATTTTCCCCTAATTTTTGTTCCTCTATGAACAAGTATCTAAAGAAACGACTTAGAATAATATCTCAAATATGGTTACTATTGGAGCATGATTTTGTGGGTCCGAATGATTCAGTGGGGCCCACGCCATGCGGCAAAATATCTCAGTAGGGAGTTTGACATCCTAAAAGGTCTACAGTTCGAGTTGACTTATGACTCCTATTTGACTTCCTATTTCTAAGGAGGCAAAATCCATTCAGTTATGGAGTTTACAGTTATAAGGAATATCTTACATAGGACTTCTATTCCTATTTGGAGATGGGCGCAGTAAATTGAGGCGGTGTGGGTAAACTATAAATACATAACCATAATTCAGTTCCAGGTACACATAGACTACTTGTCTACTTTTACGCACTAGAGCAATTACATACCTCCATTGCTGACGTTTTTGGCCTGTACTTATTCTCACACCGGAGTTATCCTCCAGCAGCGCAGGCCGTCAAGCTTTTTTGGTGTGATCGTTTGTTCTTTGTACAGGTTTTATGTTCGTTGTTTGGCGATTCGGCGAGCGGACAAATTTTGGCGTTAACATTGGCACTAAAAGCAGGCTGTCAAGCTTTTTGGTGTGATTGTTTGTTCCTTGCGCAAGTGTTAAGTTCGTTGTTTGGTGATTCAGCAAGCGGACAGATTTTGGCATTAACATTGGCATTAAAAACAGTTTGTCAACCTTTTTGGTGTGATCATTTGTTCCTTGTGCAGGTTTTAAGTTCGTTGTTTGGTGAGTCGGCGAGCGGACAGATTTTGGCGTCAATATTGGCGCTTGAGACACTTGATCGATTCATACTATTGGGCCTAGTATTTGAGTATCGGAAACTCAGTGTCCTATGTTTTAGGACTAGAGTGAGCCTGAGTTGGGTCGTCAACATTTAAATCAATACATTAATTACCATATCTCTCGTCTCTTACCTGGATTCAATTTGAAACAAATTCATTTCAACAAATCTCCAGTCTACAATATAGATTAGAGGTTAGTTTGCAATTTTTATTTTGCTAAATTCCTATTTTGATTTGGGCTTCTTTAAATCTTATTCGTTCTTCCTATTTTGGTTTGGGTTTCTTCAAATTTTCTTCTCTCTTCCTCATTTGGTTTGGGTTTCTTCAAATTTTCTTCTTCTCCCCCTATTCTGATTTGGGCTTCTTCAAATCTTCTTCTTCTCGCTTCCTATTTTGGTTGGGACTTTGTGTTTGAAAGCCCATAAATGTCAGGCCCACATTTAGATTTGGATCCGAACAAGTTTTTGAATTTGGGTAATAATTTTTTAGATCCGACACATAGCGAGCCTGAGGACGACCCGAAGATCATGATTAAACACAAATTTCTTCTTGACCTGTCGAGCACAGATGATTACAAGCCTTTCATAAACTTTGTGCGAAGGATAGTTGCAGACAAAGTTCTTAGTCTGCATAATACGATGCGGATACTTCCTAAAAGAACGGACCAGTATTTCACTATTACATTGACGAATGAAGGAGCTCATGTCCAACACAAACAAACATGGTACCGAATTTGCTCTTTTGGTACGAACGTTTCAAAATATTATATAATTTCGTTCTTGAATGTTAAATTATTATTTAAACTTCTATTACACAAAAATGATTACAATTTTGCTTTATGATTCACAAATGGGTAACATTCGCTTATGTAGTCTTGGGCCATATAATCAATGGCTAATGTCAAATTTAATGAAAGGCTAGAATCAACTAGATGTTACCATCCTTTAAAATATTATGGATATTTATAAAGTGTAATAATTACATGAGTAAATCTAAATTACTCTATTTGAAAATTCATAAATATATATATATATATATATATATATATATATATATATAAGAAAGTTCTGGAGAATGTTAATTATTGTGGTCAAATGAGTGCCTTATAGGTGTCAAGTACACAATGATATGGTGTAATCTAGTTGAAAAGACTCTTGTTATATATAACACTATGATTATAAACAACTAAACTAGTTTTTAACTATATCTCAACTAATTCATTTTAAAAGGTCAAAATATATCTCTAATTTTAAAATCAAAATGAGCACTACAAATTAACAACAAAGGACGAACTTTTAAATCTTTTTTGCTCTTGTTTCTCTATAGTTAGAAATCCTAAACTACAAAACTTCGAACTTACATCTAGGAAGAGTTTATTTTCTTTTTTAAAGAGATCCTACCCAGATCGTTTTGTAGTCATTAATATCTTATTTCATTGTTGTCTTCTCCTTTTGTAGAGTTTATTTTTTCTTTTAAAATATTATTTTTTATAAATTGGGGTTATCTTATTTCATTATTTTTTCTTTTTTGAAAAGACCCTCCTCGGATCTTTCTCGTTTTTTTTCTAAATCTTGTGGGAGTCATTTTTTTCTTTCTTTTAGGCTCCGTTTAAATGACAGGAAGAAAAGGAAACGGAAAGGAAAGTCTACCCGAATCTTTTTGTTATCATTAATATCTTATTTCATTGTTGTTCTTTACTTTTGTGGAGTTTATTTTTCCTTTTAAAATTTTATCTTTTCATAAATTGGGGTTATCTTATTTCATTATTTTTTTTAAAAGGCCCTCCTCAGATCTTTCTCATTTTTTTTCCAAATCTTGTGGGAGTCATTTGTTTTTCTTTTAGGCTCCGTTTGAATGACAGGAAGAAAATGATACGGAAAGGAGTGTAAGAAAAATAATTGCTTATTTTTTCATATGGGTGTTTGGGTATCATGAAAAACTATAGGTCCCCACCAGCAAATATTTTCTTGCAAGAAAGTTTTTTCCTCAAATCTCATCCAACATATTTAATAGTAGTATTTTCTTAAAAATTATAATGTCAATGAAATACTTGCAAGAAACTAATTTTCTTTATTTTTTTTTTCTTTATTTTTCTTTTCCTAAAAATAATTTTTCTTATTAAATTTATAAAATGGGCTCAAGTTTAGTATATAAAGACATCAAGCTCTAACTCAAACCAATTGACTATGAGAAAAGTTGGTCCAAGTCATTATATACTAGACATAAGGTATTCGATGTGGGACTAGATATATATGCCAACACTCCCCCTCATGTGTAACCTGATGTATTGAGAGTTGTACGGGAACCTGAGTCTAGTATATAAAGACATTAATCTCTTTAACTCAAAACTAATTGATTATGAGAAGAGTTAACCTAAGTCATTATATACTAGACATATTTTCTCAAGTTGTCCAATATGAGACAAGATATATATTCTACAATTATGAGTGATTGCAGATATGTTAAATTAGATGTATGATACAATATATCTTCGATAATTATTTTTATATTGATTTTTATCTTTTTTTATTTATTTTTGCTTAAAATTATGAAATTTTATAATTCAGATTTTATTTTTAAATAAATTAAATATTCTTTTAATTTTATTTTTAATGTAACTCAAATATTTTTGATTGAATGAATGAATCTACTCTAATAAAAACAAAGTCTTAAAAAAAGGAAAAAAAAATGGGTGGGCGATGGATCAGCCTGTTTGCTTAGACCGGAAAGCACTTCTTTCTTTCTTTCTTTCTTTTCAAGGAGTAGTGTTACGATTAGGGGTGCTCATCGGTATTTTACCATCCCGTACCGCACCGTGCCGTCCCGTATCGATTTTGTTCAAAATTGGCTACCAAAACTAGTACCGGTTAAACCGATTTCCCGTATCGATAAGCCGGTATGGTGCCAGGACGGTACTGGTAAACACCCATTTTATATTGACACCTTAACTCACTTTAATGCTTATGCATTACAACCATATTGTTGCCAAACAAAGCCTTATCTGTTCAACACCATAAACTAACAAAAGACCTAGAAACATCCATCGGATGACAGACCCAAAAGCCACCTTCTATTTACAACCAATTAGCTTTAATAAAATTAAAACCCTAGCTACCCAAATGTCACCCAAAGATAGAAACCACCACATGCAACTACAATCACTAAAAACCCAAACAATTACATCAAAACCCACAAAGATGAGACTAAAAAGAGACTGAGAAAAAGAAAATTATGAGTCAAAATTTTGTTATGAGATAAAAATTGTAGATACAAAAGGGAATATGTGAGGAAGCGTCTGTAAATTGTGATGTGATGAAGAGGCAGAGGCCAGAGAGTGTGAGAGAGATTTTGAGCGTTTTTGTTTAGAACAAACATAAGAGTTAACATAATATATAAATACATATATGATAGACTCTACGGCACGCTTGCGTGAGGTGATCGTCGCCCGGATCATTCTAGCAATGGTTATGGGTGGAACATCAATGACACCTTGACCATTCTTATATTGAAGTGGTAACCTTGGTATAATCAACAGTTGATGTATAGTAGAGGACGCCATAAACACCTATGGATTGATGCCTGATAAGTCGGATTGATCGCCACGGACACACTGATAAGATCAAGAGTTCTTGAAAAGAACAAAGATAGAATACTCTCAAGTAATCTAAAAAGAAGAAGTATTATTAAATCAATCAGTGTCCAAAACCCTTGGCCTTAAGGCCTATTTATACTAGTGCAATGACTTAATTATGGTAATAAAAACCCTAAAAGTGTTCCCCTAATTTTACCCTAGTAGAAGTCTCTAGAATTGCAATAAAAATAAATCATAAACCCTCCTAGAATCATGCTAAGTTACCTAAAACAAAAGGAAACACAATACAATATAATCTGCCTAATATTTTATGAAATAAAATCTTCTCTAATTCCTGAATTGGGCTTATATCAAACTGATCTAAACTTGTGTCTCATGCTCCTTAGCCTCCTCCTTGGGTCTCCTTGAGTTAGCTTTAGCCCAAACATTTCGGATCAATCCATTGAGGCCTTGCTTGAACCTTTTAGTTCTAGCCTTTGTGATTGGTCCAACTAGGACTTGAATTGGATTTTTCCATGCTCCTTTAGTCTTGTTTGAATGAACTCATGTCATGTCCTTATCATTCCCCCCCTCTTGAGAATGATTTGTCCTCAAATCATCACCTACATCAAACGGACTTAGGTCAGTAACATTGAAAGTAACACTAATACCATACTCACCTGGTAAATCCAATTTGTAGGCGTTATCGTTGATGCGCTCAAGGATTTGAAAAGGACAATCCCCTCGTGGAAGAAACTTAGAACGCCTTTGAGTTGGAAATTGTTCTTTCCTCATATGCATCCATACCCAATCTCCTGGTTTAAAAATTACTTGACAGCGTCCCTTGTTGGCTTGCTTAGCATATTACTGTCCTCTTTTCTATGTTGAGTCTTGCCCTATCATGTATCTGTTTCACAAAATAAATCTTTTTTCCCATCTAAGTTAATATATTCAGAAACAGGTAATGATGTTAGATCTAATGGGGTTAAAGGATTAAAACCATATACTTCAAATGGAGAAAAATTAGTAGCAGAATGAACAGATCTATTATATACAAACTCAACATGTGGTAAACATTATTCCCAAGTTTTGATGTTCTTTTGAATTATTGACCTTAACAATGTAGATAAAGTTCTATTCACTATTTATGTTTGACCATTAGTTCGGGGGTGACAAGTAGTAGAAAACAACAATTTAGTTCTTAACTTACACCACAAAGTTTTCTAGGAGTAACTCAAGGATTTAACATCTCTATCAGATACAATTGTCCTAAGCATGCCATGTAATCTAACAATTTCTTTAAAGAACAAATCTGCAACATGAGAAACATCATCAATTTTATGGCATGGAATAAAATGTGCTATTTTTGAAAATCTATCCACAACCACAAAAATAGAATCATTACCATATTTAGACCTAGGTAAGCCCAATACAAAATCCATAGATAGGTCAATCTATGGCTCACTAGGAATAGGCAATGGTGTATACAAACCATGGGGTTTCACTCGGGATTTAGCTTGACGACATACAATACATCTATTACAAAATTTCTCTACATCCCGTCTCATGTGTGGCCAATAAAAATGTTCTTTCAGTATAGCCAAAGTTTTGTCCACACCAAAGTGTCCCATTAACCCCCCACCATGAGACTCTTTAAGTAATAACTCACGCAATGAATAAGCAGGTATGCATAATTTATTTTTACGAAATAAAAATTCATCATACCTAAAATAGTTATCCACTGCATTTTTTTTACATAATTTAAACTTTTCACCAAAATCATGGTCTACAGTATATAACTCTTTAATTTGCTCAAAACCAAACAATTTTGCGTCAAGAGTTGAGATTAACACATACCTTCTTAATAGAGCATCTGCAATGATGTTTTCTTTACCTTGTTTATATTTGATTACGTAGGGAAACGTCTCTATGAATTCCATCCACCGTGCATGTCACTTATTCAACTTTTGTTGGCCCTTCAAGTATTTTAAGGACTCGTGATTAGTATGTATCCCAAACTTCTTAGGCCAAAGGTAGTGTTGCCAGGTTTCTAGCACACGAACTAAAGTGTACAACTCCTTGTCATATGTAAGGTAGTTCAGAATGGCCCCACTCAACTTTTCACTAAAACACACTACTAGTTTTCCATCTTGCATCAAGACAGCTCCAACACCTACATTTGATGCATCACATTCAAATTTAAGAGTTTTAGAAAAATTAGGTAAAATAAGCACAGGAGCATTAGTTAATTTTTGTTTAATCAATTGAAAAACTTTCTCCTGTTCATCTCCCCATTTGAATCCAACTCTCTTCTTTATGACTTCAGTAAGTGGCGCAGTGATGCTGCTAAAGTCTTTCACAAATCATCTATAAAAACTCGCAAGTCCATGAAAACTTCGAACTTGGCTCATATAAGTAGGACTCGACCACTCCTGAATTGTACGTATCTTCTCTTAGTCCACCAGTATTCCCTGTGAACTAACAACAAAACCAAGGAACACGACTCTATATGTGCAAAATGTGTATTTTTTTCATGTTAGCAAATAACTTTTCTTTCCTAAGCACATCTAAAACAGATTTTAAATGTACTGCATGTTCGTCCAAGTTTTTGCTATAAACAAGAATATCATCAAAGTAGACAACTATAAATTTTCCAATAAAAGCACATAAAATATGATTTATCAATTTCATAAAAGTGTTAGGTGCATTAGTTAGCCCAAACGGTAAAACTAACCACTCATATAAACCATATTTTGTCTTAAATGCAGTTTTCCACTCATCTCCCTCTTTCACGCGAATTTGATGATATCCGCTTTTTAAATCAATTTTTAAAAATATACATGAACCATGTTATTCATATAACATGTCATCTAATCGAGGAATATGATGTCGATATTTTACCGTTATATTATTTACCGCTCAACAATCGATGCACATGCGCCATTTTCCATCCTTCTTAGGTACTAGAGTTACCGAAACTGCACATGGACTTCTGGTTTCCCATACGAGCCCTTTCTCCATTAGCTCTCCCACCTTTTTTTGTAACTCCTTTATCTCCTCCAGACTGCTCCTATAGGCGGGTTGATTTAGAATGGTTACATCGGGAACAAAATCTATTTGATGCTCAATGGACTGCTCCACGACACGCTTACATGAGGTGGTCGTCGCCCGGATCCTTCTAGCAATGGTTATGGGTGGAACATCAATGACACATTGACCCATCGCTTATATTGAAGCGGTAACCTTGGTACAATCAATGATTGATGTATGGTAGAGGACGCCACAAACACCTATGGATTGATGCCTGATAAGTCGGATTGATCGACACGGACACACCGATAAGATTAAGAGTTCTTGAAAAGAACAAAGATAGAATACTCTCGAGTAATCTAAAAAGAAGAAGTATTATTAAATCAAGTAGTGTCCAAAACTCTTAGCCTTGAGGCCTATTTATACTAGTATAAGGACTTCATTATAGTATTAAAAAATCCTAAAAATATTGCCCTAATTTTACCCTAGTAGAAGTCTCTAGAATTGCAATCAAAATAAATCATAAACCCTCCTAGAATGATGCTAAATTACCTAAAACAAAAGGAAAGAAAATACAATATAATCTGCCTAATATTTTAGGAAACAAAATCTTTTCTAATTCCTGAATTGGGCTTGTATCAAACTAATCCAAACTTGTGTCTCATGCTCCTTAGCCTCCTCCTTGAGTCTCCTTGAGTTAGCTTCAGCCCAAATATCTTGGATCAATCTATTGAGGCCTTGCTTGAACCTTTTAGTTCTAGCTTTTGTAATTGGTCCAAATGACACTTGAATTGGATCTCCTCATGCTCCTTTAGTCTTGTTTGAATCAACCCATGTCATGTCCTCATCAATATATATATAAAATATTAAAGAACCGGTATATTCGGTCCGATCCGATAGATACCGACTATTAAAAACCAAAAATCGTACCTATATCGTTTAACCGGTGTGTACTGGATTTTTTTACTGGTACTGAACTGGTTAACAAATTTACCGAACCGTCCAATTCGATATGCTCATTTCCAGTAAAAAAAACTGCTTGTACCTTATCGTTTTGCACACCCCTAGTTACGAATCACTTGATCAATAGTAGTTGTCAGTTAGAGAGTAGAGTAAATCACATGATTTTTTTTTGCATAGTGTATTTCTAATAGGTTTTTCATGATAAAAAGATATTGCATCTATTCACTTTATTATTCTATTTTTTTAAAGAATACATTATAAGTAATTTTTTATGCTAATAATGAGAAAATTGTTTACGAGGAAGAAATAACAAACTCTCACAAATGTGCACAAACGGAAACTGGTGAGAACATAGTTTAGATGATACCAAAAAGAGTGTATTGCGAAAATTTTATATCTAATCATAATTACGACATATATTAATACATAAAATTGAATAGGATTATGAGTTGATCCATCATATTATATATATGATTAAAAGAGTTATCATTAACACTCAGTTGTTGAGTTATAATCGATAAAAAAGAAAAGAAATATATGAAAATTTTAAGTTTTATGTCCAATTCTTTTGTTACTGAGTATTTAATGAATAAAAAAGAAAAGAATGGACAGAAAACTTAGTTACTTTTCTTGCTAAACTTTTTCATTCAAAAATGGACAGCTTTGGATGGAAAACTAAATAACATAAGTTTATCTTTTATAATCCCTATTATACCATCTAGTTTATAAACATAATAAAACTAATTTAAGGGTAACTTAGTAACTTAAATGTGAAATTTAACTTCTTTTTTTTTATAAACTAGGTAACAAATGAAAGAAAACTTGCTAATTTTGTATTTTTTTTCTTTTCTATTATAAATTAAGTTTCCATTCTTTTATTTTTCATTTCAAACTCAGAAACAGAGTGTAATAGTTTTTCATGTAATTGACAATAGAAAAATTAATAAGAAAAGAAAGCAAGATATATCATTTGCCTACTTAAAAGTTCTAATACCTCAGTTGTTTACCTTTGTGGGATTTCGTAACACTTTCCTGGACGTAAATCGGAGTTATAGCTTCCTATTCTAACTACTTGTACCCAAAAAAAGAAAAATATATTATTAAAACCCGTAGGAAAATACATGATATAAAACCAAATTTCATAAATATAGACAACATTAAATCACTCTGGGCTCATAGCAACCAATGGAACAGAAACAAAAATGGGCCTGAAACTGGGCTCATAGAATACGGAAAAGATTTACAACAGTTGGCCCATGGACGAGTCACACTGCAATATATGAATGGGTTCTTTACATAAGTATACAACAATTAGTAAAAAATTACAAGAATAGTGCACTAACAAAATAATTACATGCACTAACAAAATAATTACAAAAAGAGTGCAACAAGAATAAACTCATTAAATCATTATCCCTTAAATCAAGGAGAACTATAACCACCATATTTATTCCTCTCTATTTAATGACACCTTCCCCCACCGCCTCCTCCCGCCTCCCTCCTCCCTCCCCCTCCTCTCGCTTCCCTCCCCCTCCTCCCGCCTCCCTTCCCCCACCGCCTCCTCCCTCCACTGCCTCCTTCCTCCCCCGCATCCCTCCTTCCTCTCGCCTTCCTTCCCCCTCCCTCTTGTAACGCCCCCGAAACTCGGGTCTTACCTTGAACCCGATTCCGACGCGTCACGGTACTACCCATACAACATAGGCTTACTAAAAATATGTAATTACAATAATATAACAACATATCCTCATCTAATCCCAGGCACGAAGACCTTAAATAAAACACTTATGACCAAGGTTGAATAAGTACCATGATCCTTTACAATATCTCATGTGTGAACGCAAGGTTCAGATTCTGACTCTATCCAATCCCTGAATATTCGCAAGGTTATTCAATAACCAATACATTCGTTATAAAAATGTCCTTTATACAACATCGACACCCTTGTAGTTTACTATAACAAGTAACTAACATAATCACATCATAAATACTATAATGGATAACCTTCATTTCTAACTCAGGGTTTACATAGTCAAATTCACGTACATCATATGCCGTCATCATAGCTAAATAATTACAGTAAAGGGACATTTAGGAACCTTCCTGTTTCCATGCGCCTCTAATCCTTATCATCACGAAATCAAGATAGTTGCATTGCATCGTAAATCTGCAAAAGTTTTATTTTTGCAAGAATGAGCACGACGGCTCAGCAAGAACTGACAGTTTTCACATTTCATGCTTCACGTAACACATAAGTTTGCATTTTATCCATGCACCATGATTCTCATACTATGCATCTTACTCATGCATTATAAATCTTATGCAATTCATCCATATATATGTATCATGTATCTCATAGCATACTTCATGCATCTCACATTGTATATTTACGATAATTCAAGTTCCACATAGAACAATATAGTCACATAATTGCATATTATGCACACTTTAATCATGCTCTCATATAATCCACATAATAGTGAAAGATTTAGTAATCAAGTCATGTACATCAATACATTTAAACAAGTTAACAAGTTACTGAAAGAACTTGCCTTTAAGCGTTCCTTGCCAAATTATGATGGCTCGTCCTTCAAATATCCTACACAGTTTATTTAACAATAAAATACCAATTAGCCACTAAAAAGGCTTCATATAATGGTTTACAATATAATAACTCTTATCTCATATTGTTCGCGCATTATAAATTAATAATGCGATTAACTCTAAAACGTTACTCGGCGTCGCGTCGTTTGAAAACGTTACGACCCTTATCACCATCAATACTTATTGGTTACATTAACCCCATCCCGTATCTTATAATGTTCGTTTCATTTGAATCGAGACATTATTCAAGTTCATTAACACTTTACACGGCGTTTCGACGTTTACCACGTCACACACCTAATTCGCCTCCTTTGTATGTGCTTAGCATGCTCATGCATTGGTTTATAACACACTATCATGTTTCATTATTATTAGAAACAAAATATTAAACAAGATTATACACACTAGTTACGACGTTACGACGCTTGCACGTCTATACGCTAAACTTGATTATTCGAACGCCTAGGCGACATGCATTTGCGTACGCCTAACATGCCCTTTCAATTTATCTAATACTCATTGGTTAATGCTAAGTATCATTATAAATCATAACATTCATGTTATAAAACTTAGAACATCATTTAACATTGTCGGGAGCATTACGCGTGCTTACGCGCATGCTCGACACTCTCCGATTGCCCCCAAAAACACATCAGTCATACAAATGGTCAATTTGGGAATTGCTCCCGACCTCAAATGGAAAAACTTAAAGAACGAAAGTTGTAGTTCTACTCGTTCTCTTTTTGAATCATCTGGAATCGCCTCAATCCGAGTTCGTATGAGACAGTTATGCCCATTTTACTAAAGGACGTCGGAGCAGTTTTGCACAGTTTCCTTACCAGCGCCGTTGGCGCTCACAATGGCCTATGGCTAGCGCCTACAGTGCTCCTATGCAGTAGCTGGACCCCGTGGCCAGCGCCTACAGCGCCCAGCCAAGCGCCTAGAGCGCCCAGCCTTTGCTCCCAGCCTATTTTGCTTCCCGGAATGCTCTGTTTTGGTGTTCTAGACCTATCTTGCTTCCAATCACCATAACTCCCTCAATACACGTTCAAATTGGTCCGTTCCGGACTCTATGGACTCCTAAGACATAGGGCTACAACATATCAAAAATTCAGAGCTATCCATTAACATTAATATGGCCAAATCTTAGGCCAAAGTATTAACTCATGCTATATTTTTGTGTTCTTCGTGTTCTTGGTGTTCTTTACGAAAATCATCACCAAATCTTTGTTTTAATCCCTTTTTACTCCATTCCAACTGGGTTAAACTCATAACCCATGGAAGTACAATATCATAACAATAAATCAATTAAATAAACACGAAATCATAGCTACAAAGTCCTCTAAATCGTCCAAATGTCCAAGTTCATGTCCAAAGTTCATTGTTCTTCATGTTCTTCATGTTCTTCATCCTCCTTAAGCATAGGTACGGATTTATTGCGTTTTTGTTTCACTTTCATGTTATTAATGACTTATATATCCTCTTAACAACATTTACAAACATCCAACACAAACAAAACCAACAAGAATCGCTAGAAAATCAATCCACAAGCTCAAGCGCTCAAAAACCATAAAAACTTGGAAACATAAACAAGAAATCGAATGGAAAGGATTTAGTTGGTGTTTACCTCTATAAATCCTTCCTGAATGATTAAGAAGATAGCTAGGCTTGCTTGGCTTGAGTTCTCCTTGCTTGGATGTTCTCCTTCTTCCACCCGTGCCTTCTTCTTCTTCTTCCTTCCTTTTTCCGGCGACCTTCTTCTTTTTTCGGCGAACTCCGGCGACCTCTTTCTCCTCCTTCTTTGCAGCTCTCTCTCTTTCTCTCTCTCTATCAGCTGATGGGAATGGGAGGAATGTGGAATGCAAGATAGAAATGAAATGGTTGCATTATTTGGGAGAAGTGGAGTAAATTAGGGAGAAGTGGAAGAAAAATGGGAAAGGTGGCCAATTTTCTATTGGCTAACAATTGTTTATTTGTTCCCACTTATTCAACATGCAAATTCCACTCATTTGGCCTCTCCCTTACCATGTTACCCGCATACTCCCTCATCAAAACACCAAAATGCTGATTTTTGTGCCCATATCCCACATGGGTCAAGTCTTGGGTCATGGGTTGGGTCATGGGTTTGGGTCATGGGTTTGGGTCGCCCTTAAAATCACTTGGGCTTCTAATTTAATTCCCATTGGGCTCCCATAAATCCTACACTTGGATTATTATCTCATTGCCTAAATGGGTTGGCAATAATTAGGAAAAATCGAAGTCATCCGCGAAGACGTCTCTAGATGAATATTCCCAACGTGAATACTAACTCGTGAATAGAGATTTAACGATGCTACGCGAAATTAAATATTCACTTAAACAAAAACTATAACACGTAAAATTTCATACATTCACATAATCCAGGTTGTCACACAACCTTTAAACACGTCGCATAAAAATAATATTTAATCCATTAATACTATTAATAAACCCAAATTACAAGGGTATTCACGATTCGTGATCGCTACTCTTTCCGATTAACTCCCCATAATCATATACATCAACGTACATATATCTCACCCATATTTTGGGTTAGCGTCTTTACAATAAATAACTCGTCCAATAATATTATCCTTTAACTATTTATTTAATCCAATAAATAGTATTTTAGCGATATTTCTCGAATCCGCCAAATTAGCTAATACGAAAACTTTGATACCTACTAATCATCGTCTACACATAATCTAGGTTATAATATAACCTTTAAACACTTACCACATAATATTATCAATAAAAGTCTATTTTATTCAATAATATTCATAAGCTCGAATTATCAAGCTACCCATGACTCGTGATCGTTGCAATAATTAACTATTAACTCATTCATTTCGAATCTATGTATATATTTCACATTTATATATATACATATTAAGCTCATCCATTTAATCACATAAATATATATAACACATATATATTCAAACGCGACTCATAATAAGAATTATTCTATATTAAATTCTTATTATAATTATTCTCGAAAATCCGGGTTGTCACATCCTTCCCTCCTTATAAGGATTCCGTCCTCGGAATCACAAATATCAAACCTCTTACTCGGTTTTCGTCTAATTTCTTCCGAAATTTTATCGTTGAATAAATTTTAATGTATTACTATAACATAGGTTTCATATTACCGATTTAATCTCTGAGTATTATCCTATGTTTAACCCATCAATTTCCTTTTCTAAGGATCATTGTTTGCCACAATCATCATAATAATTTAATATCATGATTTGCTAAATCATAAACATTCGGGATATTACATTCACCCCTTCTTCTAAGAATTTAGTCCTCGAAATTTCAATGCATTCATCTTTGCTTATTCTACCCATCAAAACTAGGTTTTCAATCTAACCTTTCCACTGTCCTCTTTCAAGGATTCACTTAAAATTGTCGCATTCTACGACTACTTCTCCTTGGGATAATCACTCTTCCCAAAATCAGTTTCCCGAATAATAGGAACCTTCAACAATTGTTTAATAATTGTGAAGTAACTTGAACAAATAGGAAATAAAATATTCCTTAAAAGCTTTTCATATTATGCTGAGGGGTCATAAAGACCATGACCATAGAGGTTTACGGGTATTACTACCCCTACCAATTTCAATTATGAAAAAGGTAATCTACCTCATAAAGACCATGAACGTAGTCAAGGAATTAGTCCGTCAGTAGTACTCGAGGGGATCAGCCTCTCATACCCCATGTATATGCATAACATTTAACTCTGACTGCATCGGATACCCGACACTTATAGCATCCATATTAAGGGTTGCTCTCCGCCAGTTGTACTTGAAGGGATCGACCTCTCGTACACCATGTGTATGCATAACATTAAATCCTGACCGTGCCAGATAATCGACACTTATATTCCCCTATTTCGGGTTATTCCCCCAGCTCAAGAATCCGCACCAAAACAATTTGGTTTGGCATAAATTCTCAAATAATGCTTGAATTTCATAAACACATTGCAACATTCGTCTAGCCGAATCAAATAGCTTAGACTTACATCAACAACTCGAACATCAATCGAAATATTTTAGCCAACTCAATTGCCATACCTTTCATACTTTAATGAAAACAAAAGTTATTTTATGACGTCATGATACCGCACTGTTTTTACAGTCCGTTGAGGATTCCGTCATTTGTGACTTTGTCATACTACATCATACCATAGTGGGCTGACGATTCTATGATCACATCCAACACTAGGTTAATCTGTATTGATGACTCCATCATCTGTCATTCTACATCAGGTCTCATGATGCATTTGATTGATGACAAATTTAAAAATACATTTTGATATTTTCAAATCAACTTTGTCTAGCCGAAACTATTAGCATAGACATATGAATAATAGTACATTTAAAATCCCTGGTCCAGAAATCTGGCCCCATACATTTTTCGAAGAGCAAAAGTGCAAATGTCAGCACGAAGTCAATAAATTTCGAAGTCTAGCATAGCTAGAAGATTTGGAATATCCATGTCTCCTCATCAACTTCAATTTTCTCCCATTTCTCCACTATTTAATAATTCTATCTATTTCTAACTCCATCAATGCTCATCATTTTGAGAATTCACAGTTCTAAATCCACAACCTTTCGATACCCCAATATAGTTCATCAAACTTACCACACAATATGAGTTCAGGAACTTACCACAATCATATGGGTTTAGAAACTTATCCTAGTCAGACCAAAATCGTCCATTCGTTGAGGGGTTCCATCATACCATATGATTATGAGTCACGAACTTACCATAAGTATGAGTTTCAAGAACTCGCACCTAATCTTATTATTCTCTAACCATCAAATATAGATATGAGAAAAGAATCACCTCCTCGTCATACGTATAGCGATAGCGCGATACTAGGTTCCAACGATTATCAATATAGGAAGCTAAGTGATTGTCGAACCCATCACAATCCCCTGCCCATACAAGGAATCGATCAACTCGGCCACTAATCAATATAGGAGGCTAAGGGGTTGTTACACCAAGCACAAATTCCCCGCCCATACAAGGAATTGTTCAACTCAACCACTATACCGATATAGGAAGCTAAGTGGTTCTCAAACCAAGCACGAATCCCCCGCCCATACAAGGAATTGTACAACTCAGCCACTAACATGAGTCCTCAATTGAAATCACCCCCAATCCTAGCTTACTCGTTGCTTAACAAGAATTTAATTCGTGTTTCATCACCCATAACTCTTTCCGAGTTTTACTCGTATTATCTCATAGTACCATCTGTCTATAGCATTCAGCTAAAATTTTCAATCATTCAATTGATTATCTGTCATTCTATGACTTAATCCAATCACATCGTGATCTTACTCTACAATCGTTTTACATTACGATCTTCCTTATCCTACGATCGTTTCATCCTACGACCTTCTCTACTCTTCTCTTTAATCATAATATATGATTTTATTGCATCTTTGTCTTATAGACCTCGTATATTTATCAACACTTATCATCTTTATCACTGGAGTCAGGTAACTCCTAATTCTCATCTTTTATAATGCATCGAGATTCTTCTTTGAATCGTCTTATATATATCTCAACTCTCACTATGAATTTTCTAAATTCATTTACTATCAATTAAACTCTACTTGAGTTTTATTCCTTCACTATCTTCATCATTATTATCTTTCTTCACTACAGTTATAGCCTGAGGTACTCTTACCTAAGGTTTATAACCTATCAGCTCTGATACCAACTGTAACGCCCCCCGAAACTCGGGTCTTACCTTGAACCCGATTCCGACGCGTCACGGTACTACCTATACAACATAGGCTTACTAAAAATATGTAATTACAATAATATAACAACATATCCTCATCTAATCCCAGGCATGAAGACCTTAAATAAAACACTTATGACCAAGGTTGAATAAGTACCATGATCCTTTACAATATCTCATGTGTGAACGCAAGGTTCAGATTCTGACTCTATCCAATCCCTGAATATTCGCAAGGTTATTCAATAACCAATACATTCGTTATAAAAATGTCCTTTATACAACATCGACACCCTTGTAGTTTACTATAACAAGTAACTAACATAATCACATCATAAATACTATAATGGATAACCTTCATTTCTAACTCAGGGTTTACATAGTCAAATTCACGTACATCATATGCCGTCATCATAGCTAAATAATTACAGTAAAGGGACATTTAGGAACCTTCCTGTTTCCATGCGCCTCTAATCCTTATCATCACGAAATCAAGATAGTTGCATTGCATCGTAAATCTGCAAAAGTTTTATTTTTGCAAGAATGAGCACGACGGCTCAGCAAGAACTGACAGTTTTCACATTTCATGCTTCACGTAACACATAAGTTTGCATTTTATCCATGCACCATGATTCTCATACTATGCATCTTACTCATGCATTATAAATCTTATGCAATTCATCCATATATATGTATCATGTATCTCATAGCATACTTCATGCATCTCACATTGTATATTTACGATAATTCAAGTTCCACATAGAACAATATAGTCACATAATTGCATATTATGCACACTTTAATCATGCTCTCATATAATCCACATAATAGTGAAAGATTTAGTAATCAAGTCATGTACATCAATACATTTAAACAAGTTAACAAGTTACTGAAAGAACTTGCCTTTAAGCGTTCCTTGCCAAATTATGATGGCTCGTCCTTCAAATATCCTACACAGTTTATTTAACAATAAAATACCAATTAGCCACTAAAAAGGCTTCATATAATGGTTTACAATATAATAACTCTTATCTCATATTGTTCGCGCATTATAAATTAATAATGCGATTAACTCTAAAACGTTACTCGGCGTCGCGTCGTTTGAAAACGTTACGACCCTTATCACCATCAATACTTATTGGTTACATTAACCCCATCCCGTATCTTATAATGTTCGTTTCATTTGAATCGAGACATTATTCAAGTTCATTAACACTTTACACGGCGTTTCGACGTTTACACGTCACACACCTAATTCGCCTCCTTTGTATGTGCTTAGCATGCTCATGCATTGGTTTATAACACACTATCATGTTTCATTATTATTAGAAACAAAATATTAAACAAGATTATACACACTAGTTACGACGTTACGACGCTTGCACGTCTATACGCTAAACTTGATTATTCGAACGCCTAGGCGACATGCATTTGCGTACGCCTAACATGCCCTTTCAATTTATCTAATACTCATTGGTTAATGCTAAGTATCATTATAAATCATAACATTCATGTTATAAAACTTAGAACATCATTTAACATTGTCGGGAGCATTACGCGTGCTTACGCGCATGCTCGACACTCTCCGATTGCCCCCAAAAACACATCAGTCATACAAATGGTCAATTTGGGAATTGCTCCCGACCTCAAATGGAAAAACTTAAAGAACGAAAGTTGTAGTTCTACTCGTTCTCTTTTTGAATCATCTGGGAAATCGCCTCAATCCGAGTTCGTATGAGACAGTTATGCCCATTTTACTAAAGGACGTCGGAGCAGTTTTGCACAGTTTCCTTACCAGCGCCGTTGGCGCTCACAATGGCCTATGGCTAGCGCCTACAGTGCTCCTATGCAGTAGCTGGACCCCGTGGCCAGCGCCTACAGCGCCCAGCCAAGCGCCTAGAGCGCCCAGCCTTTGCTCCCAGCCTATTTTGCTTCCCGGGAATGCTCTGTTTTGGTGTTCTAGACCTATCTTGCTTCCAATCACCATAACTCCCTCAATACACGTTCAAATTGGTCCGTTCCGGACTCTATGGACTCCTAAGACATAGGGCTACAACATATCAAAAATTCAGAGCTATCCATTAATATTAATATGGCCAAATCTTAGGCCAAAGTATTAACTCATGCTATATTTTTGTTGTTCTTCGTGTTCTTGGTGTTCTTTACGAAAATCATCACCAAATCTTTGTTTTAATCCCTTTTTACTCCATTCCAACTGGGTTAAACTCATAACCCATGGAAGTACAATATCATAACAATAAATCAATTAAATAAACACGAAATCATAGCTACAAAGTCCTCTAAATCGTCCAAATGTCCAAGTTCATGTCCAAAGTTCATTGTTCTTCATGTTCTTCATGTTCTTCATCCTCCTTAAGCATAGGTACGGATTTATTGCGTTTTTGTTTCACTTTCATGTTATTAATGACTTATATATCCTCTTAACAACATTTACAAACATCCAACACAAACAAAACCAACAAGAATCGCTAGAAAATCAATCCACAAGCTCAAGCGCTCAAAAACCATAAAAACTTGGAAACATAAACAAGAAATCGAATGGAAAGGATTTAGTTGGTGTTTACCTCTATAAATCCTTCCTGAATGATTAAGAAGATAGCTAGGCTTGCTTGGCTTGAGTTCTCCTTGCTTGGATGTTCTCCTTCTTCCACCCGTGCCTTCTTCTTCTTCTTCCTTCCTTTTTCCGGCGACCTTCTTCTTTTTTCGGCGAACTCCGGCGACCTCTTTTCTCCTCCTTCTTTGCAGCTCTCTCTCTTTCTCTCTCTCTCTCAGCTGATGGGAATGGGAGGAATGTGGAATGCAAGATAGAAATGAAATGGTTGCATTATTTGGGAGAAGTGGAGTAAATTAGGGAGAAGTGGAAGAAAAATGGGAAAGGTGGCCAATTTTCTATTGGCTAACAATTGTTTATTTGTTCCCACTTATTCAACATGCAAATTCCACTCATTTGGCCTCTCCCTTACCATGTTACCCGCATACTCCCTCATCAAAACACCAAAATGCTGATTTTTGTGCCCATATCCCACATGGGTCAAGTCTTGGGTCATGGGTTGGGTCATGGGTTTGGGTCATGGGTTTGGGTCGCCCTTAAAATCACTTGGGCTTCTAATTTAATTCCCATTGGGCTCCCATAAATCCTACACTTGGATTATTATCTCATTGCCTAAATGGGTTGGCAATAATTAGGAAAAATCGAAGTCATCCGCGAAGACGTCTCTAGATGAATATTCCCAACGTGAATACTAACTCGTGAATAGAGATTTAACGATGCTACGCGAAATTAAATATTCACTTAAACAAAACTATAACACGTAAAATTTCATACATTCACATAATCCAGGTTGTCACACAACCTTTAAACACGTCGCATAAAAATAATATTTAATCCATTAATACTATTAATAAACCCAAATTACAAGGGTATTCACGATTCGTGATCGCTACTCTTTCCGATTAACTCCCCATAATCATATACATCAACGTACATATATCTCACCCATATTTTGGGTTAGCGTCTTTACAATAAATAACTCGTCCAATAATATTATCCTTTAACTATTTATTTAATCCAATAAATAGTATTTTAGCGATATTTCTCGAATCCGCCAAATTAGCTAATACGAAAACTTTGATACCTACTAATCATCGTCTACACATAATCTAGGTTATAATATAACCTTTAAACACTTACCACATAATATTATCAATAAAAGTCTATTTTATTCAATAATATTCATAAGCTCGAATTATCAAGCTACCCATGACTCGTGATCGTTGCAATAATTAACTATTAACTCATTCATTTCGAATCTATGTATATATTTCACATTTATATATATACATATTAAGCTCATCCATTTAATCACATAAATATATATAACACATATATATTCAAACGCGACTCATAATAAGAATTATTCTATATTAAATTCTTATTATAATTATTCTCGAAAATCCGGGTTGTCACATCCTTCCCTCCTTATAAGGATTCCGTCCTCGGAATCACAAATATCAAACCTCTTACTCGGTTTTCGTCTAATTTCTTCCGAAATTTTATCGTTGAATAAATTTTAATGTATTACTATAACATAGGTTTCATATTACCGATTTAATCTCTGAGTATTATCCTATGTTTAACCCATCAATTTCCTTTTCTAAGGATCATTGTTTGCCACAATCATCATAATAATTTAATATCATGATTTGCTAAATCATAAACATTCGGGATATTACATTCACCCCTTCTTCTAAGAATTTAGTCCTCGAAATTTCAATGCATTCATCTTTGCTTATTCTACCCATCAAAACTAGGTTTTCAATCTAACCTTTCCACTGTCCTCTTTCAAGGATTCACTTAAAATTGTCGCATTCTACGACTACTTCTCCTTGGGATAATCACTCTTCCCAAAATCAGTTTCCCGAATAATAGGAACCTTCAACAATTGTTTAATAATTGTGAAGTAACTTGAACAAATAGGAAATAAAATATTCCTTAAAAGCTTTTCATATTATGCTGAGGGGTCATAAAGACCATGACCATAGAGGTTTACGGGTATTACTACCCCTACCAATTTCAATTATGAAAAAGGTAATCTACCTCATAAAGACCATGAACGTAGTCAAGGAATTAGTCCGTCAGTAGTACTCGAGGGGATCAGCCTCTCATACCCCATGTATATGCATAACATTTAACTCTGACTGCATCGGATACCCGACACTTATAGCATCCATATTAAGGGTTGCTCTCCGCCAGTTGTACTTGAAGGGATCGACCTCTCGTACACCATGTGTATGCATAACATTAAATCCTGACCGTGCCAGATAATCGACACTTATATTCCCCTATTTCGGGTTATTCCCCCAGCTCAAGAATCCGCACCAAAACAATTTGGTTTGGCATAAATTCTCAAATAATGCTTGAATTTCATAAACACATTGCAACATTCGTCTAGCCGAATCAAATAGCTTAGACTTACATCAACAACTCGAACATCAATCGAAATATTTTAGCCAACTCAATTGCCATACCTTTCATACTTTAATGAAAACAAAAGTTATTTTATGACGTCATGATACCGCACTGTTTCTACAGTCCGTTGAGGATTCCGTCATTTGTGACTTTGTCATACTACATCATACCATAGTGGGCTGACGATTCTATGATCACATCCAACACTAGGTTAATCTGTATTGATGACTCCATCATCTGTCATTCTACATCAGGTCTCATGATGCATTGATGACAAATTTAAAAATACATTTTGATATTTTCAAATCAACTTTGTCTAGCCGAAACTATTAGCATAGACATATGAATAATAGTACATTTAAAATCCCTGGTCCAGAAATCTGGCCCCATACATTTTTCGAAGAGCAAAAGTGCAAATGTCAGCACGAAGTCAATAAATTTCGAAGTCTAGCATAGCTAGAAGATTTGGAATATCCATGTCTCCTCATCAACTTCAATTTCTCCCATTTCTCCACTATTTAATAATTCTATCTATTTCTAACTCCATCAATGCTCATCATTTTGAGAATTCACAGTTCTAAATCCACAACCTTTCGATACCCCAATATAGTTCATCAAACTTACCACACAATATGAGTTCAGGAACTTACCACAATCATATGGGTTTAGAAACTTATCCTAGTCAGACCAAAATCGTCCATTCGTTGAGGGGTTCCATCATACCATATGATTATGAGTCACGAACTTACCATAAGTATGAGTTTCAAGAACTCGCACCTAATCTTATTATTCTCTAACCATCAAATATAGATATGAGAAAAGAATCACCTCCTCGTCATACGTATAGCGATAGCGCGATACTAGGTTCCAACGATTATCAATATAGGAAGCTAAGTGATTGTCGAACCCATCACAATCCCCTGCCCATACAAGGAATCGATCAACTCGGCCACTAATCAATATAGGAGGCTAAGGGGTTGTTACACCAAGCACAAATTCCCCGCCCATACAAGGAATTGTTCAACTCAACCACTATACCGATATAGGAAGCTAAGTGGTTCTCAAACCAAGCACGAATCCCCCGCCCATACAAGGAATTGTACAACTCAGCCACTAACATGAGTCCTCAATTGAAATCACCCCCAATCCTAGCTTACTCGTTGCTTAACAAGAATTTAATTCGTGTTTCATCACCCATAACTCTTTCCGAGTTTTACTCGTATTATCTCATAGTACCATCTGTCTATAGCATTCAGCTAAAATTTTCAATCATTCAATTGATTATCTGTCATTCTATGACTTAATCCAATCACATCGTGATCTTACTCTACAATCGTTTTACATTACGATCTTCCTTATCCTACGATCGTTTCATCCTACGACCTTCTCTACTCTTCTCTTTAATCATAATATATGATTTTATTGCATCTTTGTCTTATAGACCTCGTATATTTATCAACACTTATCATCTTTATCACTGGAGTCAGGTAACTCCTAATTCTCATCTTTTATAATGCATCGAGATTCTTCTTTGAATCGTCTTATATATATCTCAACTCTCACTATGAATTTTCTAAATTCATTTACTATCAATTAAACTCTACTTGAGTTTTATTCCTTCACTATCTTCATCATTATTATCTTTCTTCACTACAGTTATAGCCTGAGGTACTCTTACCTAAGGTTTATAACCTATCAGCTCTGATACCAACTGTAACGCCCCCCGAAACTCGGGTCTTACCTTGAACCCGATTCCGACGCGTCACGGTACTACCTATACAACATAGGCTTACTAAAAATATGTAATTACAATAATATAACAACATATCCTCATCTAATCCCAGGCATGAAGACCTTAAATAAAACACTTATGACCAAGGTTGAATAAGTACCATGATCCTTTACAATATCTCATGTGTGAACGCAAGGTTCAGATTCTGACTCTATCCAATCCCTGAATATTCGCAAGGTTATTCAATAACCAATACATTCGTTATAAAAATGTCCTTTATACAACATCGACACCCTTGTAGTTTACTATAACAAGTAACTAACATAATCACATCATAAATACTATAATGGATAACCTTCATTTCTAACTCAGGGTTTACATAGTCAAATTCACGTACATCATATGCCGTCATCATAGCTAAATAATTACAGTAAAGGGACATTTAGGAACCTTCCTGTTTCCATGCGCCTCTAATCCTTATCATCACGAAATCAAGATAGTTGCATTGCATCGTAAATCTGCAAAAGTTTTATTTTTGCAAGAATGAGCACGACGGCTCAGCAAGAACTGACAGTTTTCACATTTCATGCTTCACGTAACACATAAGTTTGCATTTTATCCATGCACCATGATTCTCATACTATGCATCTTACTCATGCATTATAAATCTTATGCAATTCATCCATATATATGTATCATGTATCTCATAGCATACTTCATGCATCTCACATTGTATATTTACGATAATTCCAGTTCCACATAGAACAATATAGTCACATAATTGCATATTATGCACACTTTAATCATGCTCTCATATAATCCACATAATAGTGAAAGATTTAGTAATCAAGTCATGTACATCAATACATTTAAACAAGTTAACAAGTTACTGAAAGAACTTGCCTTTAAGCGTTCCTTGCCAAATTATGATGGCTCGTCCTTCAAATATCCTACACAGTTTATTTAACAATAAAATACCAATTAGCCACTAAAAAGGCTTCATATAATGGTTTACAATATAATAACTCTTATCTCATATTGTTCGCAAGGCATTATAAATTAATAATGCGATTAACTCTAAAACGTTACTCGGCGTCGCGTCGTTTGAAAACGTTACGACCCTTATCACCATCAATACTTATTGGTTACATTAACCCCATCCCGTATCTTATAATGTTCGTTTCATTTGAATCGAGACATTATTCAAGTTCATTAACACTTTACACGGCATTTCGACGTTTACACGTCACACACCTAATTCGCCTCCTTTGTATGTGCTTAGCATGCTCATGCATTGGTTTATAACACACTATCATGTTTCATTATTATTAGAAACAAAATATTAAACAAGATTATACACACTAGTTACGACGTTACGACGCTTGCACGTCTATACGCTAAACTTGATTATTCGAACGCCTAGGCGACATGCATTTGCGTACGCCTAACATGCCCATTCAATTTATCTAATACTCATTGGTTAATGCTAAGTATCATTATAAATCATAACATTCATGTTATAAAACTTAGAACATCATTTAACATTGTTGGGAGCATTACGCGTGCTTACGCGCATGCTCGACACTCTCCGATTGCCCCCAAAAACACATCAGTCATACAAATGGTCAATTTGGGAATTGATCCCGACCTCAAATGGAAAAACTTAAAGAACGAAAGTTGTAGTTCTACTCGTTCTCTTTTCGAATCATCTTGAATCGCCTCAATCCGAGTTCGTATGAGACAGTTATGCCCATTTTACTAAAGGACGTCGGAGCAGTTTTGCACAGTTTCCTTACCAGCGCCGTTGGCGCTCACAATGGCCTATGGCCAGCGCCTACAGCGCTCCTATGCAGTAGCTGAACCCCGTGGCCAGTGCCTACAGTGCCCAGCCAAGCGCCTAGAGCGCCCAGCCTTTGCTCCCAGCCCGTTTTGCTTCCCGGAATGCTCTGTTTTGGTGTTCTAGACCTATCTTGCTTCCAATCACCATAACTCCCTCAATACACGTTCAAATTGGTCCGTTCCGGACTCTATGGACTCCTAAGACATAGGGCTACAACATATCAAAAATTCAGAGCTATCCATTAATATTAACATGGCCAAATCGTAGGCCAAAGTATCAACTCATGCTATATTTTTGTGTTCTTCGTGTTCTTGGTGTTCTTTACGAAAATCATCACCAAATCTTTGTTTTAATCCCTTTTTACTCCATTCCAACTGGGTTAAACTCATAACCCATGGAAGTACAATATCATAACAATAAATCAATTAAATAAACACGAAATCATAGCTACAAAGTCCTCTAAATCGTCCAAATGTCCAAGTTCATGTCCAAAGTTCATTGTTCTTCATGTTCTTCATGTTCTTCATCCTCCTTAAGCATAGGTACGAATTTATTGCGTTTTTGTTTCACTTTGATGTTATTAATGACTTATATATCCTCTTAACAACATTTACAAACATCCAACACAAACAAAACCAACAAGAATCGCTAGAAAATCAATCCACAAGCTCAAGCGCTCAAAAACCATAAAAACTTGGAAACATAAACAAGAAATCGAATGGAAAGGATTTTGTTGGTGTTTACCTCTATAAATCCTTCCTGAATGATTAAGAAGATAGCTAGACTTGCTTGGCTTGAGTTCTCCTTGCTTGGATGTTCTCCTTCTTCCACCCGTGCCTTCTTCTTCTTCTTCCTTCCTTTTTCCGGCGACCTTCTTCTTTTTTCGGCGAACTCCGGCGACCTCTTTCTCCTCCTTCTTTGCAGCTCTCTCTCTTTCTCTCTCTCTCTATCAGCTGATGGGAATGGGAGGAATGTGGAATGCAAGATAGAAATGAAATGGTTGCATTATTTGGGAGAAGTGGAGTAAATTAGGGAGAAGTGGAAGAAAAATGGGAAAGGTGGCCAATTTTCTATTGGCTAACAATTGTTTATTTGTTCCCACTTATTCAACATGCAAATTCCACTCATTTGGCCTCTGCCTTACCATGTTACCCGCATACTCCCTCATCAAAACACCAAAATGCTGATTTTTGTGCCCATATCCCACATGGGTCAAGTCTTGGGTCATGGGTTGGGTCATGGGTTTGGGTCATGGGTTTGGGTCGCCCTTAAAATCACTTGGGCTTCTAATTTAATTCCCATTGGGCTCCCATAAATCCTACACTTGGATTATTATCTCATTGCCTAAATGGGTTGGCAATAATTAGGAAAAATCGAAGTCATCCGCGAAGACGTCTCTAGATGAATATTCCCAACGTGAATACTAACTCGTGAATAGAGATTTAACGATGCTACGCGAAATTAAATATTCACTTAAACAAAACTATAACACGTAAAATTTCATACATTCACATAATCCAGATTGTCACGCAACCTTTAAACACGTCGCATAAAAATAATATTTAATCCATTAATACTATTAATAAACCCAAATTACAAGGGTATTCACGATTCGCGATCGCTACTCTTTCCGATTAACTCCCCATAATCATATACATCAACGTACATATATCTCACCCATATTTTGGGTTAGCGTCTTTACAATAAATAACTCGTCCAATAATATTATCCTTTAACTATTTATTTAATCCAATAAATAGTACTCTAGCGATATTTCTCGAATCCGCCAAATTAGCTAATACGAAAACTTTGATACCTACTAATCATCGTCTACACATAATCTAGGTTATAATATAACCTTTAAACACTTACCACATAATATTATCAATAAAAGTCTATTTTATTCAATAATATTCATAAGCTCGAATTATCAAGCTACCCATGACTCGTGACCGTTGCAATAATTAACTATTAACTCATTCATTTCGAATCTATGTATATATTTCACATTTATATATATACATATTAAGCTCATCCATTTAATCACATAAATATATATAACACATATATATTCAAACGCGACTCATAATAAGAATTATTCTATATTAAATTCTTATTATAATTATTCTCGAAAATCCGGGTTGTCACACCTCCACCGCCTCCCGCCATGGTGGCGTCAATGGAGTCTTCAAGCTCATGGTGGCGTCAATGGAGTCTTCACATATCAAGGTAACCAATCCTTCATACCAAGGTAACCAAACCTTCATACCAAGGTAACCAATCCACCTCTACAACTGCAGTTTTTTCATAGTGCAGTTGGTAGCCAAACATTCATACCAAGGTAACCAAACCTTCATACCAAAGTAACCAATTCACCTCCACACCTGCAGTTTGTTCATAGTGCAGTTGATAACCAAACATTCATACAAAGGTAACCAAACATTCATACTAAGGTAACCAAACCTTCATACCAAGGTAACCAATTCATTTTTATTAGGTTACCAATTTATTTTGAATGTGATACAGTTGGTAGCCAACCCTTCATGCAGTTGGTAGCCAAACTTTCATACCAAAGTAACCAATTCAGTTTTATTAGGTTACCTTCATATTGCAGTTGGTAACCAAACCTGCATATCAAGGTAACATTAATTAATTTAGGTAAAACATTAATTAATTTATATATACATGTGTATAGTGTGTGTATATATATATATATAACATTAATTAACTTGTTTAGTTTAATTCACTTGCTATATTGCTTTTCCTAATTCTTATATAATGATCATGTGAAGCAAAATATAGGTTGTTATTCAACTGTCTCTATATAAATGCGTTTAATAATTTTTTTAAATTCAGTTACAGGTTAATTTACAAAGCTAATATACAAGGTTCATACGAATGATGAAGGTTTACATTTGCAGTCTATCGGGGGAGACCTCTACCATGATCAGCAAATTGGAGTTCACCGTAGATGAGAATATATAGGAAACAAGTCGAAGTGTGTGTGTGTGTGTATATATATATATATACATATATATATATATATATGTAGTGGTACTCCATATCCAGGCGAAAAAAGTGGCGCAAGAAAAGTTTGAATAAAGGAATTCGAAATTTTGAATTTTGAAATTTGGAACCAACTACCCATTAAATCACTTAACTAAATTAAAGGAATAACAATGCACTAATTTATAAATTAAAAATTAAAAATGCACTAATTTTGTAAATATTTTATGTATGCACTTTTGTTGTAATATTTTTAAAAAATGTACTAGTAAATGTAAATCTCCCTATATGAAAAGACCGGAAACAATGGATTTTTGAAGAGAGAAAAACTACATAAAATATACTTCCCACTGTTACAAAAATATATAATACATAATTTAATAGTCTAAAATTATACTTAAATATTAGGACATGAAAGGTGAAAGACATGCGTGATGAATTGTCTCTCGAAATAACAGTATTTTAAAAAATTATAAAACGTTCTTTTTGTACACAACATAGGAAGTAGTGTATTTTTTATACATTCAATAATACAAAATGACTATCGTTTTTGTGCTATACCACACCTAATTATATGCATGCAATGTCCCTCACTTCTTTTTTTGTTTATAAATATACCTAGAATATACATAAAATATATTAGGAGCTTTACAAAATTTAATGATCTAAAATTATAAAAATATCCCTAATTTTAAAATGGATTTTAAATAATATATCCCCAATTTCAAAACAATTGGAGTATAGAGTAAGAAACTATTTAATATATTTTTTTCCGTTCTAATGTGACTTTGTGGATTCTTTGTCACTTTCTATGTTGATATTAGGAGATTTATGAGTAATTACTCACGATCTTAACACAAGAAGATTTTGATTGACCAAAATTACTAAATACTCTCCATCTTTAAAGGATGACATACGTATATTTTTACGCAAACAAAACGGTCAATATTATTATATTCATGATTTTTAGAAAAATCAATTTATGAAAAGGTAAAACTCTTTCTCTAATAGGTTTGGACCCAAAAAAACGTATATGCAATTATTTTAGTGAAACAAAATATTTCATCTATTTATTATATTTTCTTATACTTTTTTTATGAAAAAACCATTTTTCACATATAGCAGGGTTTTTTTTTTGAATGTACATATAGCTAGGGTTGAAAATGAAAGTTACCAATTGTGTACTAGGTTTGCGGTACTATTTTTAAACTTCATGGAACAAGGTATCATCATCAAGCATGAGTTCAGATCATCTGTCCCAAATTATGTCTTATCTTATGTCCTAATAAAAAGATTGTGCTATGTATGTGGTAATTTTTTAGAATAATTTTTACATTACAAATAAAAAAAATCAATTAAAAAAGAAGAAAACTACTGTTTCTTCTCATTCAATAACTCTTTCCGTGTCAAGAGTATTTCTTCTTCTCACATAATTCACGGAAACTCTCTCCATCAAAATACAACAAAGGAAAGAAAAAAAATTGTGGTTTTAGTATAGAGTGATTAGAGTTGAACAACCGCCCTGGTTTTGTCCGGCCTGAGCCTGCCAGGCCTTTGGCGTTGACCAGGCTAGGCCTTGACTTTGGGTCTTCTAGGCCAGGCCAGTCTTGTCCCATAAAATTCTTACCTATTGAGGCTAGTAGGCCAGGCCAAGCCTTGGGCCAGGCCCAGGCTAGTCTAGTCCAGTCCAACACTTTTTTTTTTAATTGTGCATATCCGGTCCATAATCATTCATCAATATGATCTGCATATCCAGTCCATTTTTTTTAAGACTGTTGGGCTTGGAACTCCGGCATTTGTGATCATTTATTTGTGGCTCTTGTTCGTGGACTAAACCCCCCAGGCCCAGTTACATAGTCCATCGTGTGGATGTGGCCCATGTGGCCATCAGGCCATCTGCCTACTGCCATGTTAATATGTTAGACGTTAGTCAAGGCCCAAGGGAAGGACTCAAGCAGTCTGTGAAGGGGTTGAGGTAGTCTGCTGAAGGACAGGAGTGAAAGGGCAGTGTTGACTGTACAAGTACATTGTCCCATTCCATTATGTGGTTTTCATAAAAGCTAAAGCTAGGAGACGACTAGGAGTCTAGGACAAAAAAAAACACACCGGGATAAAACCTTTTTATTATTTTTATTATTTTATATATAATTAGATATTACTATTACTTATTGGTCTTATTACTTTATTAGTGTAACAAAGATTTGTAGTTTGGATTAAATCGTGGCCTATTATAATATAGTTATATATATACTGTACTACTTGGTAATAAAATAATCTAATTGTGTTTATGTTCTGAAAATATTAATTATTAATAAAATTTTAATCAACAACTAACTTAGTAATATTAAATAAAACTAACTAGTATATTAATATTAAATTTAATCAACTAATTTTAATGGGAAATATTAAATAAATTAACTAGTATATTAATTAAATATATTTGTTATTTCCAAGAGGCACATTAGAGATCTAGAAGGGGGGTTGAATAGATCTTTAAACTTTTTCACGTTATTAAAGAAGTATTACCAACTAGATCATTTAATAAAGATTGACTTTGCACAACGGAATATAAGTTTGAAAAACTTCCCTTAAAGATTTGTTGAGATTTTAGTTCTGAATTTGGTTCATGTTGAAGTTTAACCATTCATCACAGACATCAATCACATCAAATAAGTAACAGAATGTAAGAGACAGAAAGTAAATGACACATGAGAGTTTAAAGTGTTTCGGAGACTAAACAACTCCTACTCCACTCTTCTACTTCAATAAGTAAGGAATCAACTAAGAATTAGGTCACCTTGACCAGGACACTCTTGCCCTCTTCAAGCTCAACAGATTTGGATATTTAGTCCTACGGACAAGGACACTCTTGCCCTCTTCAAGCCCAGCAGACTTGAATATTTAGTCCCTCGGACAAGGACACTCTTGCCCTCTTGTTCCTGTAGTTAATAGTTGTTGGAGGTGCTGCTAAGATGACATGTACGCTTTTTCATCTTATAGTACTTAGTAGCTTTGTTGTTATCTTCCCTTTGATGTTTGTTGAACTCTGTAGTTGATGCTCGATCTCTTCTGGTTGTTAGCAACTTCACTTGATCATAGTTGATGTACTGTTTAGCTATTCACTTAGGCTCCAAATCTTCTTGTACTTAGTAGTTTTGAACACTTGTTGGATCGTAAACTACTGCTATACGTCTTCATCTATTTGGTTCTAAGTGTTCTTGGTGAAACATAGAGTGGTATTTGAGATTAGCCTTCTGATCTACCACTCCTACGTCACCAACTTCAACTACATGGTTTCTTCGAACATTGGCATTCAGCTCAACCATGTCCTCCATCATCTTGGCACTTCGGCTCTAGTTCTTTGGCTCTTTGGCTCTTCTGCCTTCTGGCATATTGTTGTATTTCTTGGCATTTCAGCTCTAGCTCATTGACTCTTGGTGGATCATAGAATGTGTTATTGTATTATTTTTGTATTTTACGTTCAATGTTTTATCCACCATTTCACCAAACATCAGTTGAGTTTAATTGTTGCTAAGTGTTGCGTTAAGGCTTGACTTCTTCAAGTACTCAACAGCTTTTCATGATCTTCTGATGTGCTATCAAGTCGACATTCAATCTCCTTCTTTTTGTACTTGATAACCTTGAACATATCTTCAATCGTAGAATGAAACTTACTTTATGTTTTCTCTCGTTCAACTCTTTGTTCATCTCTGATGATGATCCTTTTTGCATTGGACGTTCAGTGCCCACCATTATCTTTTTCGTTTTGAATGATATTCCTTTTATAGTCCTTTTGAAATCTTCCCGTTGCAAAGTATCCGTTGGAGCATTTAATGTACAGATACTTTGATATCTCTTATGTTGACTTTCTGGAGCTGTTGTGTCAGTGTACTTTCTGGCTTAGGACTTGTCACATCAAGTTTTTGCTTTACCTACTTCCTTGACAGGTCGCTTTCGGTAAACTAGCCAGTAGACACATCTTGGATTTCTACCAACGATATATTTTTTGATACCTCGTGATCTTCTATTTGCAACGTTCTATTGTCAGTCCTCTTGTCAAACCTGACTTGACTCTACGATCTATTGTTTTAAGAATCTTAGAATTGAGCTCTACGTTCTGCTCAACTTTCTTTTCTTCTGTCTATTGATGATAGAGTGATGGAAATTGTAGACTTTTGATCTGTAACTGCTCTACGATTATGACTTTGACTTCTGCTCTATTATCTGATCGTTTTTCCACCTGCTCTAAGGTTCTTATCTGTTGATTTAGCAATCTTGTTTACTCTAAATGGTCCTTGAGTTTCTTCCGCGATTTTCTGAATAACTCTACGTTCAGTCTTTGTAAATCTTCATTTACTCTATGAGATGAGCTTTTGTCTTGCTACGTCCTTGATATCTCATTTTTCACTTTACAGTTCAGAGGATAATTTCAACGATCTTTGTTGTGATTTCTCCTTTAGCTCTGAGATCTTAGTGCAGTTCTGATTTCTTCACATCTTGAACTTTCCTCTTTAAAATGGAGTGAACTTTGCGATTCTTTGTTCACTTTACAGAATGATCTTTTACTTTGCGAGGTGAACTTTACGTCTTGTGTAACAGCTCTACGATCCTTCTGATGCTTTACGATCATAAGTGGACTCTGCGATTAACTTTGGCTTTACGACTTGGTAGAATAACTTTATGAGCATAAGATTCCAAATAACCATACATCAGATTTATTCAGTAAGATTAACCTAACATTCTTGATCTTTCTAGTCGAAGTCCTCATACATATATTTCATTGAAGGACTTTACAATGCTCGCTTATTCAAATATATCTTGATCATTTTGTACCCTGAATGCTTAGATTACTCTGCTTACAACATTTACATTACGAATCATGCAGAGTAAATCTACAATAAGATCAACCTAACATCCTTGATCTTTTATGCTCTAAGTCCTTGTACATGTGTTCCTTTTATAAGGACTTTACAAAATTCAGAACCAAATGAACTCTTTTAATTCTAATTTCATCGGTTGGATGACATCAACCAATATTCATCAAGAGTAATTATGCAATTTACACCATTCATCAATGTAACAATTTACTATCATATAAGTACACAATCAGATAGTTCACATAAATTGATTACAATCACGTATAAGCATATAATCACCTTAACACATAAACACTTAATTACTTGTTTAATCAATCACATAAGCACATAGTCACATTAGCACATAAGCATGTAGACATAATTTCATCTCACACAACAATCATCATCAAATCAAATGACCTTCAACAGTATTTACAATAAATTAACAATGAGTAATAAAATTTATGGATGTAGTCATTAAAACTAATTTATTACAACTTATAAATTACAATAATGATGAAAAAGTAAAATTTATAATTTTTTGAATCATTGATGAATTATTATGACTTTAAAGTATAACTTAAACAATAATCAAGAATGAGTCGGATACAAATATTTGTCTTAAAAATTTTTAAAAATATGTCTTCAAATATTTAAAGAAATGTCTTCAAATCTTAAAAAATATATTTATCTTCAAAACTTCAAAAATATTATCTTCAAATCTTCAAAAAATATAGTTTCAATATTAAAAAAATATATCTTCAAATCTTCAAAAAGAATATATCTTCAATCGTCATAAATGCGCACTTTCGGCAGTTCCTGCTCCAACTTTGAGAACTTCCGAGCTATCTGGATTGTCTATTACGTTTTGTACTCTTCTTTGTGCAGCAAGATAATTTCTATAGCAAATGCATATCTCCAACGATTATGGGTTAGAGTCTACTTCTTTTTTCCATCCAGTACCCTGCCAGATAAAGAAAAACAAGATTTCAAAGATACGGTACTAGCTTGGTTAGTTAGTAAATCACAGGCCATCGCGACCAAAGTAGAAAATTGCCAATTATGATTTTTTCAAAATGCGAGTATATCAAAATTTTTAAATTCCACTACAAAAAAATAACTCATAGGCAACGGGGTCTTTGCCAACGACGTCTATGCCATCGATAATGACCACATTGGCGACGACAATGTCGTTCTAATGATGACCGTCACTAATGTGTATGTTCCCTCCAAACATGACATACTGTCGACGGCAGTCCGGTGGCAAAGAGGTTCTTGTCGTCGGTAATGGGTTTTTTTGCGCTATAAATTTGTGGGGGAGGGAAATAAAGGGGCGACGAGGCTCAAATATCATTGGCGATGACACGACAGTCGCTAATGACCCATTCTCGATGGCGTGTGCATAGAAAATGGGTTTCTAATTTTTAACCCTTGACCTCGACGACATCCCTCACTTTTATAGCCCAATTTCCAATTTTCGTGCTTTTTCCCTCTCCCTCTTCCCCGACCTTGCTCTGTAGTGTTGGGTTTGTTCCCAAATTGGTCTGTGTACTGTCTGGGTTGGGTTTCTTCCCAAATTGGGTTTGTTCTCTGTGTTGGGTTTGTTCCCAAATTCGTCTGAGTTGGGTTTGCTTTGTGTTAGTTTTGTCTTTCTAATTCTCGGTGATCAAGCAGCTTTGGATGTTAATTAACCTCTTCTTTCTTCTCCATTGTCTCTAAATATTAATCTCCTCCCTCTCTTTCTGATTTCTTCTAATTTGAAAGGTAAGGGTTTCATTTGAGGTTTATATTTTTGCCCAATTTTAATTTTTTCAGTTTCATAATATGTTTAAGTTAATTTTTTGCCCTAAATTTAACCTTTTCAGTTTAATCTCCTCGCACGGTTAGCTGCTCTCTTCATCTTGCATCTACTGTGTGGATACCCTCTTCCTTGTGCGGCATTGTAAGTAAACCTAAATTTAATTTAGCTTTGTGAGTAGCTGCTAGTTGTCCCAATCACTTTTTACATGTTATAAACTGAAATGTGCATGTTAGACATCGCTCTTTCTGGCAAATACAGTTTATTCTTGTGATTTACTTTAGGTTATTGAATTTAGTTGACCTTTATTTTTTTGTTATGTTTTAACCTTTTGCTGGATTGGGTGTAACTTTGTCTATACTGCCCAAAGGTTTACGATATTAATTACAAAATTTTGCAAAAATACCATTGAAAAAAAATCAATCTTGTACTTTCCTTCCCTGTGATGTTTGTGTTTGTGGCCTGCTAGATGTTACTTTGGAAAGTGTAGTATAAAAATAAAGAAAATTGTTAAATCCACAACACTTTTTGTTATTTCCACAACAAAAGTGTCGCTATAGATGTATAGAGACGGTTAAAACCGTCGCTATACATCTATAACGACACTTTTGTTGTGAAAATAACATTTTTTGTTGTGGATTTAACAATTCCCAAAATAAATGATGCACCTTGTTCTAATTCCCAGTGAAAACTAACCTTGCATGGTGAAGGTTTGAAAAATCGCCATTTTTCAATGTTAGACAAAACTATTACCTTTTGGAGATCTGGAACTGTAGACTGCTTCTGTCTTAGTAACATTTACGAACTTAAAAATCCAGTTCACCTTAATCCTAGCTTTAAATGATATTGTTATGTCTTTGTTACAACAATAAAATAATATTCCAAAGTCTGTTATAATAGAAGTTGCTTAAGTACTACATTTAGGTTGTGTAACATGATTAGTATAAGTGCTTAAAGAAAAATGGTATTAACATACTTTGGAATGTTTTAGGTGTGGGAACGTTGATTCAAAGAAGGCAAGTCCGCGAATATTGTTGTATAGGAATTGAAAATCAGTTCTCTCCCATACATTAGGTTTATTTCTTTACATACATAGTTCAACTATACCCTAGAAACATCATGTTGCAATCTTGTCAAATGATGTAAAGCTGAGTTGCAAAATTTAATTATAACCTTTTGCATCTCCTGTGTGGCTACTTCCTTCCTCGCACGACTAGCTGCTAGTTGTTCTAGATTATCTAGCCAATCTATGCGTGGGCCATTACTGTCAGTTTTTATCACTAATTTTGTATACCTAAATTGCCCAAATTACTTAAATCAAACAGTATTGTGTTTGCGTGTTAATCTAGTCATGATAGGTAACTTGTATGTTTGTAGTTCGAACAAATTGGTCAAATGGCATGTGATAGCCTCACTTATATATCTACCAACTCCCATGTTTGATAACCATACTTGTATACACCATACCTACATTAAATGATAAGTCATTTTGCTTCCTTGTGTTCACTTATCACCAAAATGTGCCTGGATATATAATAGAACCAAATGCTTACATGGACCATAGAGCTTGTTTACTAGTCATTAAACTCTTGTCTGCTATGGATCCTTTTCAATATGAGTTTGTTAATATTAAGTCATTTGATCATCAATTCTCTTCTTCTACTGCATTAAATGCTTCTTCTTCTTTCCATGCATTTATTCCTAAAATAAATGTGAATACGCCTCTGACAAATACATGAAACCAAATAAGTGAAAAATGTGAAGATTCTTGTGAAACAAAGTTGTCAATGAATGGAAAGTGACAACCATTACATTTGGATTTGAATCTATTTTAATGTCAGATGTTCACTCGAAACTATGTAAATCAGAATTTTGAATTTGCCATATGTTTGAACTTTTATGTAAGAAGATTTTGCATGTTTCTATTGATGGTGTAGACTTAGTGCATTCAACCTCATTGGTTAGTCAAATAATACACCTCTCTGTTATTTACTATACGTGAAGGAAGCTTTCTGTTTGCATATTTATTTTTGTACTTCAACAATTCCTTAATTGATGCAACTAGTTTATGTAAATCTTTGAAAATGCACTTTCTTTGTTTCTTTCTGTGAATTGATGCTAGTTAAATTTTGTAGGCAATTAATCTATTCAGAACAGAATAGTTGCAATTTCATTCTTTTTTCCATTCAATTCAATAGTCTTGCAGATGACTTAATGTGTTTGGTGTGCTTAACATTATAGTACTTTAAGATTTACATACTGTATAAATGATGAAGTTTCGAAGGCTTAGTACAAATGCACGGAAACAACTTATGTATGTGCATTTTTTTTGGGATAGTTTTAGGCATAGAGTTCAAAGGTGTTTTTGCTTTATTGAGGCATATATATTTAGTCCTTAGAAAAGATAAAGTCGAATCAAGTTTTAGTTGATAGTAACTAAAGTTACTTTCCTGCATTTATTTTAGTGCCATTTTCCTTCCCCTTTTACCATGACAAACTACTCAAAACAATAAGTTCCAGATGAAAGAGGTCTCTAGCATGTTGTAAACAGGGAAATTGTATTATTGTTCCATTAAAACTTTATAATGCTTTCATTAAAATATGGCTGAAGTGGCTTGGTTTGTTGGGAAATTATGAAACATAAATGCGTTACAGAGCATGCATTGTATTCACTTACAATTACATCAAATCAATTCAGTGTGTGTATGTATGCATATATGTAATAACTTGGAGGTAGATAATCTGCTAATGCCTTTGAAATAGTTTGAGGTAGGGAATTTGCTTTACCTAACTCCTTTATTGATAGAACAAAAAAATGATGTATGTGTAGTTTATATTGTAATAAGCTCATGTTGTATTACATGTTTCTTGATCTAGCTTAAGGTTTGCCGTTCTTTGTAATACTCCATTGTGATTATTATATTTGCATATTTTCCATATATTTTAGGAAGCTTAGAAACCCATTCGAGATTCACTTAATTCGTAGATGTTTCGATCCCACTTAAGTCGGTGTTAACGACTTAAACACGTCTTTATATTTTGAGATTTTTTGGTGAATATCTCTTGATGTTCTTCAGGTGCATATTTAGACTATGACGTGGTAGTCTATTTCGTGTACTTGAAGACCATGGGGAGGTGCTATACTGAAATTTCTTAAAATATAAAGATATATTCATGTTGTTGGCATCAGGTGGGGCGACGCATTCGGGAATGAGATAAAAGCCTGATCTGTTAGAGTGGAGATAAAGTTAGGAAACTCATATGTATGCATAGACATTAACCCTCTTATTTGTGTTTTGTTTTTCCTCATATATAGCAACCCATACTGCATAGACCAAGATGTCTATTGATCGAAGTTGGATGGAACGTAGGGTAGCCACTGATAAGAGTGAGATTAGCTCTAAGTACCATAATAGGGTTGGACAGTTTCTCAATTTTACATTTGAGCAAGTCAGTGGCGATGAGATCAGATGTCCTTGTAAGAGGTGTGTGAATGAATTGTGGAAGAAAAGGAGTGATGTCATGTGCGACCTATTTGCATATGGGTTCAAGTAGGGTTATAACACATGGATCTATCATGGAAAACCTGGTTAAATGAACATGAATCTGAACCAGAATCCAAAGGTGACGAAACCTAACATGATAGTCAAAGTTGTTGGTTCAGTCTTCTAGTGGAATACAAATAGGGATAACGGTAGCATCGAGCAAGAGCCGAATGACGGGGCTAAGGGTTTCTATTAGTTATTACACGAATCAGCGACGTCACTGTATGAGAGACACGAAAAGCACACCGTCTTATTCGTAGTGACTAAGCTTTTACACTTCAAGAATGAACATGATTGCAGCGAGAGAGGTTTTAATGAATTGTTCAATATTGTGAAAAAGTTCTTATCAGCTTATTGCTGGACTTATAATACGATGTGAAGAAACTGGTCAAAAGGCTCAATCTAGGGTATGAGAAGATTGGTGCTTGTGAGAATAACTATATGTTGTATTACGGTGATGATATTAAAGATACGAGGTCATGTGATATCTACGGTACAAGTAGATAATATGAATAGTAGAAGAAAAAGGGAAATGACGTGTTGAGAAAGATCTTACATTACTTTCATATTGCAACGAGGCTTCAGCGGTTGTTTATGTCAACATATACTGCCGAATATATGAGGTGGCACTCAACACGGGACATAGTCGAAGGTTAATTGACGCACCCGACAGATGGGTTTAAATGGAAAAATTTTGACAGAAAGCACCTCTCATTTGTTAAAGAGGTTCGCAATGCTAGGCTTGGACTTGCTACAGATGGTTTTAATCCGTTTAATGGGCTTTACACTAAGCCCTACTCAACTTGACCAGTGATTATTGTTGTGTATAACCTCCCACCTTCGATGTGCATGAAAGATCCCTACATGTTCATGCGTTTATTGATTTCGGGTGATAAGAGTCTAAGCAAAGACATCAATGTCTACCTCAGGCCATTAGTTGATGAGTTGAAGATGTTATGTGATAAAGGGGTTCAAACTTATGATGTATCTCTTAAAGAGAACTTTGACATGAGGGCAACTTTATTGTAGACCATAAATGAATTTCCGACATTGGGAATGATCAGTGGATGGTCAACTCATGGGAGCTTGTCATGTCCCATGTGCATGGGGTCAGCTAAAGCTATGGGGCTGAAACATGGGGGGAAAGTAGTTTCTTTGTAACTTCTAGACAATTTTTGCAAATTGAACATCGTTATCGAAGGCTGACTAGACAATTCACTCGAAAATCAGAGAAACGTCAAGTACTTAACTGTCTTTCTAGGATAACAGTGTTGAGTTAGATTAGTAGCTTGAATTTTTCACCTCCAAGGAAGAATCACAGATTAGAGCGAGCTCATGGGTAAATTTAGGTAAAGTAGACCAAAACGGGCATTGCTATCATAAAGAACACTCGGAAAAATTTAGCAAAAGTGCAAAAGTAGACCAAAACGGGTCCTGGGCGTCAAAACTAAGCAAAACCATAGGCGTAACGCCTCTTAGATATTTAGAACATGTTAGAACTTACGGGACTTGATTCGGAGTTCGGTGGCCGAGTTATTTGCTCGTTTGCCTTGCTAGCATAAAGAACACTTAGAATTTTTTTATAAAAGTAAACCAAAATGGGTCTCGGGCATCAAAACGACGTGAAACCATAGGCGTAACACTTTTTAGATATTTGAAATACGTTAGAACTTACGGGACTCGATTCGGAGTTCCGATGGCCAAGTTATCCGCTCGTTTGCCTTGCTAGCATAAAAAACACTTAGAAAAATTTAGGAAAAGTAGACCAAAACGGGACCCGGACGCCGAAACCACGCGAAACCATAGACGTAACACCTCTTAGATATTTAGAACATGTTATAACTTATGTGACTCGATTCAGAGTTCCGGTGACCGAGTTATTCGCTCGTTTGCCTAGATAATATAAAGAACAGTTAGAAAAATTTAGGAAAAGTAGACCAAAATGGGGCCCCAGGAGTCGAAATGATGTAAAATCATAGGTGAAACACCTCTTAGATATTTCAAACACGTTACAACTTACGGGACTCGATTCCGAGCTCCGGTGGCCGAGTTATCCGCTCGTTTGCCTAACTTCTATAAAGAACACTTAGAAAAATTTAGGAAAAATAGACCAAAACTCGCAAAAGGCGTCAAAATGACGCGAAACCATAGGCGAAGCAGCTCTTAGATATTTTGAACATGTTACAACTTACGAGACTCGATTCCGAGCTCCGGTGGTCGAGTTATCCGCTCGTTTGCCTAACTTGAATAAAGAACACTTAGAAAAATTAAAAAAAGTAAACCAAAACTCACTCCGGGCGTCGAAACTACAACCTCTTAGATATTTCAAGCACTGTACAACTTACGAGACTCGATTTCAAACTCCGGTGGTCGAGTTATTCATTTGTTTGCCTAACCTGTATAAATAACACTTAGAAAAATTTAGGAAAAGTAGACCAAAACTCACTTCGGGCGTCGAAACGTCGCAAAACCATAGGCGAATCACCTCTCAGATATTTTGAATACGTTACAACTTACGGGACTCGATTCGGAGTTCTGGTAGACGAGTTATCTACTCGTTTGCCTAATTAACTTGTATAAAGAATACTTAAAAAATTATTTAAATATGATTACATTTGTGATTTCATAATTAATATTTTAATGTTGTAGGGTCTTGTTGATAAGCCTCGTACGAACGGAGCCAGCGGCGATGACAATGACCGTAGAAGAGCTGGCGAGGACCCTAAAAGAGATGGTGAGGATCGCTGAGACGATGTTGATGATGCTATGGAGGGTGGGACCGGTAGTGGCACAATTGATGATGTTCGTTTGTCTGTCGGTGGTGATGATGATGCTGACCGGGGTATATAACTAGTTTCTGTTTATATTTTTACTTTCATATTTGTAACTGCATAGCTTTTGGGTTGTACAGACTTTTGGGTTATATCTAGTTAGCTTGATGGTTTATGTATCTAACTAGTTGTTGAGTTGTGCAGTGATTACATTTTGTATCTAGTTGCATCTTATAGTTTATGTGATTACATTGTGTACACATTTGATGGTTGATTATATATATTTAATGGTTATTGGTATGCGTTACTAAAGAATTATTTGTAGTTTTTGGTTTATAACAGGTACAATTATGTATATGTATAAGAACATGGGGTTTTGGAAATTTTTAAAATATTTTTTTTTTAAAAAATGTCATTAGCGACGAATGAGCTCAGGTCATTGTCGACAGTCAGTCCGTTGCCAATGACTTGCTCATTTTTAAAAAGTAAATCCATTACTGACGGGTACATAAGGCATTAGCGACGGACTGTCCGTCGCTAGTGTCGTCGGCAATAACCCTAATACCGACGACAGTTAACGGGAGCCCGTGGCGACGACTAGGCGATGGTATTGCCGACAGGCCGTCAGCAATGACCTCATTGTCGACGACACATGGGTCATTGGCGACGGACATGTCCGTTGACAATGACCTATTTTCTTGTAGTGTAGTTAGTCGGTTATAAAACTTCTAAAATCAGTACTACAATATAAACCAAGTTCGTTTAAACTGCTTGTGTGTGTTGAAAGTTTTTGGTTTTTTTATAAGAATTTTAATAATGATACATATTTAGAAAATGAAAGGGCAGGGGCGGTGCACATGTAGATGTAGAATATATAAACTCATATTGTTTATAAAATTCAGTAAATATATTAGTAAAATTTAGTTTAATGTAATCAATGTTCTCAGTACTTATATTTTCTAATATATCTTCTAAAACACTTTTCACACTTAATTTTATTACAGGGTTTAATGCCTCTGCACAAGTAATAACAGTAGACATGTCTTCAAAATATTTTGAAATTTTTTCTTTCATATTAAAAATAAGGTTTGCCCAAAAAGGATCATATTTATATTGTTGAAACATTTTTGTTATTTCCAAACATGCAAACATAACATGATGAATTGTAGGATAATAAACACCACTTAATATTTTAGTGTTTTTTTTTAAAACTTTAAGAATATTTAAAAGTTGACATAATAAATCTCAATCTTGATTTGTTATTTCATGATTAATTTGTGTGTTTTAAAACTCCATAAGCATATTTTGACGTTTATAAACATCTCTAAATAAATCATATATATTATTCCATATAATGTTACTATCAGATGTTACTCTTTTAAAATTTTCACCTCTTGCATGACAAAAAGTTCTAAAACCTTATATTCTTCTATTTGAACCATAAATAAAACCAATCATATCACAAATTTTATATATTATTGCTTACAAGTAATTGCACATTAGGGGCTCGGCTTATTACACTTTGCATCCTAGCATATTCTTAGAACATTCTTCTAAGCTCCTCAATGAAAATATCTTTCAAACTCGACAATGCAGTTTGCAATTGAACTTATCTTCTAAGCTCCTCAATAAAAATATTTTCCAAGCTCGATAATGCAGCTTGTAATTGAACATATTTTCTAAGCTCCTCAATGAAAATATCTTCCAAACTCGACAATGTAGCTTGCAATTGAACCTATCTTCTAAGCTCCTCAATGAAAATATCTTCCAAGCTCGACAATGCAGCTTGCAATTGAACCTATCTTCTAAACTCGATAATGTAGCTTGTCACCGTAAGTACGACAAATCACTTTGTCATTCCCAAGCACGACACAGTAAATTGTAAAAAAAAAATGATTTGCCGGTATGCTTCTCGGAGAAATCATTTTGTCAATGTAAGCACGACTAAGCAACTTGACGATTTTTTTTATTTGATCTAATTCATCGTTTACACTATAAAATGACAAAACACCTACTTCAAAATATCATTTCGATCTTTATTAAGCACATATGTTACAAAATTCGAATCTTATTAATGTTAAGTTTTTAAACTTCTCAATACCTAGTTTTAGGTCACTAAATTAACCTCTAACCATATACGATCGTATTTATAAGCTTCATAAATATTCAGGGTATTACATTTCATGCTTTCCAAAAGCAACAACAACTACATAAAAATGAAAATTTATTTCTTAAGTTATGCTGAATCAAAGAGCAATAACTTCACAAGAATTTGTTTTGCATTTATCTGTGCAATTAATGGACAAATAACAATTTTTACCTAACAAACAGTTCACACGAATAACATTTATGTACTGTATAAAGTATGATAGTTTTTTTTTTTATAAGAATTGCAACAAGTAGAGAAACTTGCAGCAAGTAAGGAAAACTTATTCAAATAAAAACAAATTTGAGATACTTGCCTTTAGCGTTCTTTAGATTCGACAATAATCGTTCTTGATATAGTCCTACACATATACTTCATTCACATTCAAATTAGTCACATCGACAACTCACGGTCTTGGTTTATAGAAATCCTTAGTTGTTTTTATAGTGTTTTGCTTCATTAATATTAAAATATCATTTATGTTGATTTCTTCTTGTCACAGTACACCTCCTTTATGTTTGCTATATTAAGTCTTGAAAGGTATTAAACATGTGTACCTAGGTTACCATGTTAAATAAACTATTCTTGGAAATCTGCAGATCCAGCGCGGTTAGCGCTGAATCCTTCAGTGTTCAGCGCGGGCTGCGCTGAAGGCTCTGCCCCCTAGCGCGGTCGGCTCTGAAACAAGACAATTTGAGCGCAGACGGCGCTGAGACGCAGACAACAGGTTTAAGGCTATTTTCAGTTTGTTCAGTTTCTTCGAACCTCCGATCGATTAGCATAACTTTTGTTATACAATTTCAAATGACTTGAAACTTGTTCCTAATCTGAGATCTTCCTACAAGGTACAAGTTCCATCATGGTTTGATCACTTACGACAATCACAAGGCATCAAACGAAAAGTCCGAAAGTCCACGTTTATTCACTTTTCATGAAATTTCTCAATTGGTTCATGTTCATTTCTTTTGCTTTCATTCTTGTTTTAATTCTTCTAATGGACTTAGATAGCATTCTAACACATGTATGAAGGTTTCCTAATTCTAAGTCTTGGTTAATTCTTTGATTTTAAGCTTGGAAGTTCAGTGAGGCATTTTACCGAACTCTTAGCGTGCGAAGTTGAATTCTCAGATTTTCATTACCCTTTGTTCTTGTTTAAGCTAGGATTCACCATGGAATCCTCCATCCTTGTTTTCCCTCACAACAATAACTAATCACCCATGTTTTTAAGTTCATTATACATCCAATTCACTACAAAAAAATCAAGTAAATTTTATCTCTCAACTACACTTCAAGAATTTCCATACTTAGAAGAAAAGCGAACTATGAAATTCAGAATTTGAATTGGTTCTTACCTTGATTAGTTTGATGAATTACTTCCAATTGCTTAACCACCTTGCTCCAATTACAGATTATTCTTGTTAGTTTCTTTGTATTTGGGACTTGAGAGCTTTGGTGCTTAACCAATTTGTGAGAGAAGAGGGAGATGAACAGATGAAAGAATAAAGAGGATGGAGACGAGTATACTTGTCTGATTAATTAGCTTGGTGTTAGTCTAGGAGTTCCAATGAAGGCACCTCCTCCTTGCAATTCAATTGACTTAACTTATATCTCCCAGCTCCAGCTTCTATTGCTTAAGAGTTCTGCAGGTCATACTTCTCTTATTACTCCCCTCGTACTTATCGTGTAATGCCACATTACGTATACATTTAGTCCAATATTTCCAAAAATTAAATAATTCTAAATATTACAAAAAATATTTCAATAATTATAGGATAAACCTATAATTATATTTTTACCTCTTCTTACGCAACAATTATTTATATTAAAATAATTAATATTCAATTTGTTAATTATTCTAATTCACTTATTTAATATATGCAAATCATTTTTGTATAATTAAATATAATTATTTATTCAATCACAATACATAACACATAAGTTAAAACAAACAACTTTTATTAATCAACACATAATTACATATTAATTCTTATTAAGGGTCAGATTCTTACACTTAGACCGCTTGATGCATACTGTTATGGATCGTTGATGGCTAGGCTGAGCCGCTGGGTAGAGAAGTAAGTAGGCTATAAGGGGACGCGACTTGGATCTTGTCCAAGTCGAGTTTTTTGGCCAAATCGGTTCTGGCCGGATTCTCATGAATAAATCACAACCTATTTAAAATCTCCAGATTGGGCCTAACCGATCCAGGCCTTGACTAGGCCGGTCCCAAGTCGGACTAAGGCTAGGCCGCAGGCCTCGAGCTTTTTGTGCAACTCTAAGAGTGATGCATGTTCTTCACTAGATTGTGTAATTTAAAAATAAAGTAAAATAACAATAACAATAAATAAATGCTAATAATTAAAAGCCACCACTCTATATACACTACAATTCATAATATTTATGCAAAAATAATTTTTTAATCTTTCCCCCCTCAAAAATTTGGGAAGGCCAAACACTTGAGATCAATAGAAACATGAGCATACACCTAATTTCCTCTTCTCGAAAAGGATAACAAAAATACTGTAATCAATATATAATTCAGTTACCATCACAGTATTTTTATTTTATTTTTGCCAAATGTTACCATCAGAGTATCAGTTGATCATATCATATGAACATAAGGACATAAATTTGAAAATATTAGAATCATGAAGTACTAAAAGAAGAGATTTACTTTTAAGGGAAATTAATTGCATACTACTCCAACGTACTTATATATTACTAATCACACAACTCACTCACACACACACACACACACACACACACACACACATATATAGGGTTAATTACAAATTAAACTCCGAAGTATACACCCTTTTACCATTCGTACCCCAATATTTAAATGCTCTCATCCCGCTACCCAAAGTACATATAAGTAAGCACGATGAACCCTTTTGTAATTTCCGGTCAATTTCTTTTGCTAAAAAATGGTCACGTGTCACAATTTAATATTTAAATATAGTTGATCGTATAAATGTATAAATACGTATTTGACTTATTAAAACAGTAAAAATATATAGAAGAAAAAAATGATAATATATTAAAGGTGTATAAAAATTCATTCATAATTAATTCTTAACTAACAAAGTAAAGTAATTAACTCAAATAATTAACACAAAATAAAATAATTAACAAAACAAATTGTGTCAAATAAATTACTTAATTAAACTAATTAAATCAAATAAAGTTATTAGCAAACTAATTACCCAAAAATAAACTAAATAATCAAATTTATCAACTCAAATACAATATGGGAAAAAGGATTTGAAACCCAAATCCCAATCTGGGTTCTTTGTTTCTCCTTCAAATTTGTCAGATTCCTCAAAGGAAAGTGCGATTTTCTCGCCTTGCAAAAAGTGGAAAGATGGAGAACTGAGTTTAGAATTGAAGTCACGAAATGGGTCTTTTCGATCTCCTTCGAATTCTGGGTGTTCATCAATGGAGTCTCGATGTCTTCCTTGAAGAATTGGTTGTTTTTGGTGCTATCCAAAACCAACAAATTTGTGCCTGCAAATTTACGAACCAAGACCAGCCTTCTCCGTTAAATTCCTGGAATTTAATGCTATAAATCTACAACCCATGACCAATGGCTCCATAGTGGACAACCCTTTAGCTCGACCCAAACCTAAGCCTACAAATCTACAAATCTACAAATCTGAGCAAGCAACCCAAAGTTGCAACCCAAAGCTACAAATCTGTAAATCCACCCTTTGATAGAACATAGTTTTCATATTTGGGCTTCATGTTTTAGAGAGAGCATGTGCTTCAAATTTGGATTTCTTCCTCAATTTGTGTTTCAAACTTAGGTTTCATGAATGATTTGGGTTTCATGCTTTAGAGGGAGAACATGCTTCAGATTTAGATTTTTTCCAAATATGTGTTTCAGATTTGGGTTTTATGAATGATTTGGGTATTTTAGATTTTGAAATTTTTGAGTTTAATGGTAGATGGGGAAGATGATGAAGAAGAGAAAAAAATTACATTATTTCTGGATATTTGAAGATGATTTGTACGTATTTTTGAATAAGATTAATATAAAATTATTTTTAAGTTGATTTTATACGGTCAAATGTAAAAATATATGGTCAAATTGTATTTATACTCCCTCTTACCGGAATAGTGGCAGTTCTGGCCATTTTTTTAGCCAAAAATTACAAAAGAGTCAGTTATGCTTACTTAACGGTACTTTAGGTAGCGGGATGAGAGCGTTTAAACATCGGGGTACGAATGGTAAAAAAATGTATAGCGGGGTGTAATATGCAATTCACCTATATATATATAAATATATATATATATATAGTAGAATCTCTATAAATTAGTACTCGATAAATTAATAATCTCTCTAAAATAATATTTTTTCCCAGTCCCGACTTGGGCTAATGGGATAAATTAATAATTTCGATAAAATAATAAAATAATAATTTTTAAAAAGACCCTTATACAAATATATTTTCTCATCAAAATCTTAAATTAATAATTCTTTTAAATTACAAATATATCTAGGGTAATCTTGTAAATTATGATTCTATTCTCGTTCGTTTTGGCTTGAAATTCAAATCTAATTGAATTTCATCCTTAATTTTTCTCATTGCGTCCAAAAATTTAGGTGTTGCATTCTCGAATTGTAATAAAAACTTGTGAAGAGTTGTTGACGCTATGAGTGCTTCCTTTCGCGTTATTGGCTCTAAAAGTATTGTATCATCCTCAACTTCATCATCAATAGGATTTTTAGTGATAGAAGCCACAATTCTTCTAAGTTCTGGACTTCTGAGCATGCTTCATTTTCACCCGGATAATTCAATAGGTGATTGACATCCATTTTATTTTGGTAATTGAGATTAGTAATCATTATCTTAAGTTCTTGAATACCTTCTTCATTTATTGCTTCATTTAAATTCCTTGAGACTTCTTCATTCCCCGAACGAATTTTGCAGTGTTGGAAACAATTTGCTATTGTCTCTTCTTTATTGTTGTTGATGTTTATATAGTAGTTCTCTTTATCATCATACATGAAATGTATTAAATTCTAGTACAATGAACTTATATATACAAATTAATTAAACTTAATGTGAATATAATTTTTTTTTGAAATAAAATGTGAATGTAATTTGAAAAGTGGATACAATGAACATTATTTAATTATTAAAAATAATTAATATCACCTACAATGAATTCTATTATTACATTAATTTAATAAGTATGATACATTGCATCAAAAAAGTATGATATAAACATCAATAAAATACAATAATTTTAATGTAATTAAATTTATGTTCATCGAATAGAAAAACACTCTTTAAATTAATAAATTATTAATTTATCAATTATTAATAACTCTCTAAATTAATAAAAAAAATTTAGTCACAACAGTATTAATTTATAGAGGTTCTACTATATATATATATGGGTTATATGTATATACACAACTGTGTAGTACACAGTCGTCTATAACGACGGTTATTTTGGGCTATGGTGACGGTTCAACCGTAATTGTCGCCATAGACCAGAATATCGTTGTCATCGGTGATTGTGTACTACACAGCTGTGTATATACATTTTTTCATATATACATATACGGTTCTTTTTTCTTGTAAAACTTGAAGAGTAATGCTAGGTAACTAGACAAAATTCTAGTTTACCAAGGCAAATTCGAGTTGTACTTAATTTACAATTCTGTAGAAATTTGTCTAAATAAATTAGACAAATTCTATCTAGTTACGTAGTATTATTCTAAACGTGAAATATTTTTCCAATTTAACTTATTATTACCTATTAAAATGACTGCAAACTTTGCTCAAACAAATAATTATCCAAAAAAAACCTTGCAATTGAGTGTTATTCTTGTTTAAAAAAAATTTAATATTGAGTTATATATATTTTTAAAATTTAATATTTAGTTTTTATTTTCAATCTTTATAGTTTTTTAGAGTTCAAAAATGAGTATGATCCAAAAGTCTAAATTTGGTGTTTAAGGAATTATATATGAAATAAAATTGTTGTGAAATTATAAGTCACCATAATGGTTTTTAGTTTTAAATGGTAACTAAATTTTAATAAATAATATATAAGTAAGGAATTTTTTTTAACATTAATTAACTATAGATCTCCTATCTGAACTAAAATTGGTACCTAAAGTTTAATTCTTAATATATTTTGTAAAATATATTACATTTTTTTAGTATTAATTATTATTTTCTCATACTATTTTTCTTGTATTTTTAAAATATAGTTATTTAGGAATAAAACTATTGTAGAATAATAAGGTACCATTATGACTTTTATTTTTAAAAATTAACCAAAGTTTAATCTCAATATATAAGTAAATCTAAGGCAATACAATTGTCCTTTTAAACATTTCATTATCATTATTGTATTGATAATTGATTGGGGGATGAATGTTGTGATAATTTATGGATGTGGAGATAGTTTTAATTTCTAGAAGTATATTTAAAAACAGTTTTGGTTCTAATTAAATTCTAGGCCTATATTTATATAGATATAGTTCTAAGTCTATTTAACATAAGTAAAATAAAATTAGAAAATTTTTAAAAAGTATTTTATTAGTAGTTAAATTCTAGTCTCATATTAAAGACTAAGGATCAAAAAACTTAATTTTATCTTATTATATATTTATATTGATTATTTTTCAATTAATCAATATCTCACGTTGGAGAATGTAAGAATATTTTGTATGTTGTATTTATATAAACTAGATTAATCAATTGGTTTAATTAAGTATAACATGTGAGCTTTAATTAAGTTTAATATGGACTAGTTGGTGTGGGTAATGTAAGTAAACTTTTGGGCGTGTGATGACAGGCATACTAGGTTACTAATCAAAAATAATATAAATAAAAAACTAAGTCATCTCTCTTATCGAGGGTTTTCATAGTCAACTATCAACAAATTAAAATGACTAAACTATTTAACAAAAATAATTAAATTACATAATTTCAATTAATGAAATCCAAAAACCCTTTGTAGCTTAAAAAGGATAAAAGAAAACTAATATTCAACCAAACGGAAACTATTTATGTTGAAGTTAAGAATTAGGGCACAGTGACTTTATTACTTAAAAGAATGGGCCAATTAAGCAAATTAAAGGTTGGTGATAAAATCAGGAAGCCTCGTGTCCGTGTGTGAGTTTGTGCGTACAGGCGCGCATTTATTTGTGTGTACATGTCTGCCGTTGTGTCCGTGCGTGTCTGTGTGACAGATTGAGCATGGGCATAGCATCTTGGACTCATAAATTAATTAGTACAGTAAAAAAAAAAAACAATCCGTACCTCTATTATATGAAATTAAAATCTATTACAGTAATTTCCAACATACCTGATCAGCCGATGAAATCTCTAGCTAGTATCACCAGAAGCCTAGCATGAGGAGTAGAAAGTAGAATGTAGCCAAAGACGTACTTGCCGAAACTCTAAACATCCATTATCATGATGCATTTTATGTGTGTGTGTGTATATATATATATATATATATATATATATATATATATATATATACGTGTAAGAGCAAACTAACAAATCAAATCATTAAAGAAATTAAGAGTCGGCAAGTCATCCTTGGCTGCACCCTACTTTTCTGCCCCAACATGCAAGGCAAAGGGTGAGTTTCATGTCCGTCAGAAATATGCTGTTTTCTTGTAGCTATTGAAAGAGAAAATGATGTAGATATACTAATATATGTATATTAAGCTTAAAAGAGGATGGAGATGAAGAAAGAAGAGGAAGTAATGAATGGAATGACAGAAAGAAGAATGAATAACAAAAGTGAAGAGTAGTCTTTTATAGAAAAGAATTAGAGGGTGTCTGGGGGATATGAATTTCAAGCAATTTAAATTGGGCAGTCCATTTAGACAGTATGTGCTATCTAAATAAGTTAAATTTATATAGCTGAGAGCTTCAATTGTATAAACTCGAATACATAACAAATGACATCCGAAACTCAATTTTCTACAACTCGTTGTTATAGACTGACCAAATAAACGGTCAGTTTTGAACCGTTCGGGATCAAGATTTGGACAAGGAAGGAAGGAAGGGAGATTATTATTTCCAAGTAATTAATTAGAGAAAATTAATGCACACAAGGGATTATTATCTCGAATCGAGGAGCTAGGTAGGCGATGAGGACAGGTCTTATGGGGATCTTATTTTTTGAGGTCCAGTAATATATACTAGGTCAGTAAGCGATAAGGTTCCATATATATACAGTAGTACTATGATCTCTTTTCCCTTATTTATACTATATGACAAATAGCTTGCAACTTGCAAGTGTGTGTGTGTGTATATATATATGTGTATATATATATATATATATATATATATATATATATATCACTATTTTGCAGAGGCTAATTAATAAATTACCATATTTGTGATAAAACATGGTTATTAAACATGTGAGCATTAAAGATATGATGACAGATTTTATCCTTAATAATACGCCTAAATTATGAATTCACATTCATTCTTTTTCTTGTTTTTTTAAGGTTTAGGGTTTCATGAAATCATTAAATCAGTGTGATATTATGCCAATGGATTAAATATATAGAATTGTTTAATGTGCGTGGCTCTTTCGGTTCCCCCATCTTCTAAATTGGAGCCAAATGTGTGTGTATATATATATATATATATATATATGATTTATGACGCGTACGTGCTATAGACTAAAAATGAGCATATAGTATCATTACCGTACAAAATAAGAACAACCGACCATGATCAAAAATAAAAAATCGTTCTCTGCTACTATTAGTAACGGATGTGGTTCAAAATTTTTATCTGTCTGCTGCTAATAATAGCGGACACTAATCAGAATAGTTATCATCTCTTCCACTCAATTTATTATTTAGAGTTTGACCTCCATCTTTTTCTCACGATTTATTATTTAGGGTTTGTGATTTATTAATTAGGGTTTAAGATTTATTTATTAAAATTTAGGGTTTATTCACTAGGGTTTAGGGATTATTCACTCTATTTTTTTTATGAATTAGTTAATAAACTATAAATCTTAGTTAATAAATTATAAACCCTAATTAAAAAACCTTAAACCCTAAATAATAAATCGATTGGAAGAGATGATGACTATTCTGATTAGCATTCACTACTATTAATAGCAGACATATTAAAATTTTGAACCACGTCTGCTATTAATAATAGCCGACGTCGATTTTCTATTTTTAATCATGGCTTTTTGTTCTTATTTTGTACGATAAAATTAGTGTATCTTCATTTTTTATCCATAACACGTATGTGTTTTGAATCATTCTCTCTCTATATATATATATATATAAAGGAAATTAAAAATAAACTTATCTTATTTCTTGAACCTTGGTACTATATTTAATTAATGCAGGTACAGTTGTTAGTGCACATATATTTATATTTGCTTTTATGTGTGCTCGTTAGTGTCTGATGATAGATATACAGATATAGATGTCAAATCTAGTTCAAAAGACTCTTGCAAATAACAGTGTTTTAACAGTACTGATACACATGTTATATACAGAAAGAGAAAGAAAAAGGAAGTACCTTACAACGCGGTAATTCTCTATTTCTCGCTCCGGAAAGAAGGAAAGAAGAAAGAAAGAAAAACGGAGGTCGGCCGGAGGGAGGATTAGGAAAATAGACATATGGGGCCTGCAGTGGAAGTATGGGGGCAGAAATGTTGGATCTTGGGAAATGAGGGGACTCGGAGATCAAGGCCACATAGCTAGGTAATATTCTGGGCACTAGGCAAAATTCAGCACTCAATGCAAATTTAAAAACTAGTTTGGATTCCCTTCTTTTTTTCCCTTTTTTGTAAAGCCCCCCGTGTTTCTTGATTTGCCCAAAACAGATTACTGTCTCCCCTCTCTCTCTCTCTATCTCTCTCTCTCTCAGTAGATAACTTAGTTAATGGAATATAAATGTGTACTTGTATATACACACCCATACATAAATGAATATATGAAAAATATGAAGGAAGATTATCCTAGCCTGACTAGATCTAAAAATTCGTTAAATTGTTTGACGGGATTCTATTTTACCCTATCAATCTATGAAACTGTTTGATGAAAGCGCGTGTTGTAGCAGTGAACTATGTTAAGTTGTTTGACGGATTGTATTTTACCCTATCAATTCGTGAAACTGCTTGATGAAAGCATGTGTTATAGGCTTATAGCAGTACTAAACTGTGACAATATGTTAAACGACAGTATTTTACACTACCAACCCGTGACACTAACCGATGAAAGTGCGTGTAAAGCGATACATTAAACTGTTTGACGAACTGTATTTTACACTTTGACAAAAGTGTGTATTATAAACCGTGAGTATACATAATTCACACGCGCGCACAATATATATATACATATATATATATAGAGAGAGAGGGAGAGAGAGAGGCTTGGATGTGCATTCAAGTAGCTTATTTACTAATTTAAAGCTATAAGATTAGAACTTACTTTTATTAATGCGAGATTAATATGTTTAGAGTATTATGAATATATATTTAAACTGAAAGTGAAACTGCAATATCCCAACCTGATGCCTCTGCAGTCCTGCACCTTATCCTGAAGTGGGTCTCACCTAACGTCTGATAACTGTATAATCAGAGAGGGAACAGATAGCCACATAAGAAACTACTAGCCCCGATATATCTTATTCACTTACTAAAAAAAGGAAGGGCTGAAAACTTAATTTTAAAGTCTCCAAGTTAAGTTAAACGCAAAAAAAGCAAAAGATTTCTTATATCTTATTAACTGTTATAATATTGTCAAGTGGTTCTCTCATTATATACATCTGTATTTTGCTTTTCACCGTTTAACGAAGTAATTCTTGTTTCAGGTACGATATTAATTTTAGAATGTTCAAAACTAATGGTTCATTTAAACAGTTTATTAAACAAGTTTGAAGTCATCTGAAATATAACTCTCCACTATATCAATATATATAATACGTTTTAATAAACTGTTTAATAGAATTGTTCATTTTGAATGTAACTATTAATTTTAAACCGTCTAAAATTAAGATAGTATAGGTTGCATTATTTATGATCTACCTATAAAAGCTCCAGCTAGAAGATAACATGTAGGAATATAGGGTTGCGTATTTGAGTGGAAGAACCTAGAGGTGATCATAAATGATATATTTGCCTTTATTCCAAAAGAAGAAAAGGTTGGTCATATGTACTTTTCAGGAGTCTCACAGGCATCTTGAGAATTTCACAGCAGTACCATTACACATGTAAGGCACTTAAATATCTCTTCAAGAATCCAAGAAAAACATTTGAAACCCTAGGAGTTTTTTGCAGCTTTCATTTTAAGAGGATTAATTAGAAGTAAAAGCCAGTGACTGAAATTAGAAGAAATATTATATAAATAAATATTAGAAAATTAAAAAAAAAGCATGCCTTTGCACTAGGAACATTTTTCATTTGTTTTTTCTTTTCTTTTCTGATTATATGTTCTTTTCTTTTTCTTCCTTTTTTTTTTCTTTTGTCATTTGAATTTTTATTGTGGGGTAGGGCTATCATTTAAGTTACTTCAATTATAAAGCTCTAAGAAGAAAAAGATCCGCCGAATTATATATATATATATATATATATATGTGTGTGTCAAAAAGAAATGGGAGGGCCACCACATATATATAATTGAGCAATTTATTATACAACAACAAAGTCGTTTTGCGTAATGATATATATATATATATATATATACACACTTCATCCCATGCTGTGTCTTGTAAGTAAAAATATTTAAGGCTAAGTACGGTTCAGTTATAACCGAATATCAAACTTTGCATGTATTTGATATCAGAACAACTACCCAAATTATGGAATGATCAAATTATCAAATTCACTTTTCGGTTATTCAATATATATATATATATATATATATATATATATATAAAAAACCGAAATTAGATTAAAGAGCATTGTAACTAAAACATGCAGTATGTATTATTCACCAAGTTCCTGCTGCAATATGTGCAATATATATGTCCAACTTGGTGAAGTTTAGGTTAAGATTCAACTTCACATGCAATATGTATTATTCGTTTATTTCACTAAATTATAGAGGACATAATAAACATTGACAATCACATCTTACTATCCCATGTATTCTAGGTCTAAAGAATAAAAATTATAATCTGAGAAACAATCGAGAAAGGAAGAGTTTAACATGGATTAATAATATGATTTCTTTACTCCTAATTCGGTTATTTGGGTACTGAATATTAATGTATTTTTTAAAACTGGAATTGAAACTAATACCGAAATTTTAATCGGTTATAACCGGATAAAATCAAATAATTGAAATATTTCGATTAAAAATTAAGATTGTCATGATAATACTATTTTACCCCTTTTTTACTCGGTCTTAGAAATATAAAGTGTCTCTCACCTCTTATGTCCTTTATATATATGTACACTAAAATTTCCTCTATACTCCATATAGACTCAAACCAATAATATTTAAGAAATATATATGTATATATATATATATATATATATATATATGTATATCCTTAAAGTTCAAACTCCATATCGTAGCATATAACATGGAGAAACTACATAACTATGAAAATAAAAGTACTTTTTTAATTGAGCCTTATTTGCCTATTTGGATCTTCATTTTTTCCCCTAATAGTAGATAACTGTAAATCATGGCCTAATCTTTTAATTTTATATTTTTGTACAAATTTAGAATCGAGGCATGTGTTAACCTTCTTAAGTACCCAACATAAAAATCTCTAGGAACTCTCATTTTATACAGAAAGCGAAAAGAAATAAAAATGAAAAAGATGCCTAGCTCCTTAGAAGGATCAGGTGAACTTTCAAGATGATCATCATGCATGCATGACACACACACACACACATACACACACACACGCAAACACACACACACACACACACACACACACACACATATATATATATATATATGCTGTATACTGATATTTAAACAAGGCGTCTAACCAAATGTCTCTGGGAACTCTAAATTTTTGAATACAAAATCACTTTCTTTTCATATATAGTTAGGGTTTGGATACCCTTGAGGCTTTATAATTACACACGATCTTGTTAATTAATTAATGAACTGAAAGCTAGCTGTAATATACATTTGTATATTATGTGCTTGTTGTTTTGTTAGATGACGTTTGGTACATTTAGTGTGGTTGGTACTTTTAAAAAAGTTTGAATATACTTTAAAATTTTATTTGTCTAGAAATAACTTAATTTATTTAATTCACAAGTGCACCGCATCATTTTTTATGCGGTGAATAATTTGGTGCGTTTGAAAGTTTAAACGCACCGAATGAGCATTTAAAACTTCAATCGTATCAAACACTACCATGGTAAAAACTAGTAAACAAACAAAGTCTATAAATTAGTAACGTGTTCCACTTGTTTTCATTGACATATGTGACTATCTTCATATACCGAATTTGGAAAGGAAAGAAAAAAGATAGTAAAAGGTTTATGGCTCGAATGCGAATCTTACCGGAAAAAGAAAACAATTATCGGAAAATGGTAAATGCGTGCATGTGGATGTCATTTCCGGTGTAAATTAACGTTCCAGTTCAAAATGTTACAGATTTTCACTTTTTGTGGATTGATAGTTGAAGAAAATATAACTTGTCTCTCTTTCATAATTTTAAGTAATGGAATGGGCCAAAATTAAGCTGGCCGAAAGCCCAAATTTTATTGAACATAAAAATATAGACCCAAAACTCATTTTTTTTGTGTGGGTAAACAAGACCGCTATGAAGTTGGATCGCTTTACCAAGTTTACGTAATACTGCCTCGGGCTCAAAAAAAAGGTGAGCGTATTTATTTATATTTTTAAATTCATGAAAATTAGAGACAATAGTAAATTCAATATAATTTTTTATAATTATAATTTATTTACCGATATTTACTAAAAAAGAGAATAAATTTTAATTAAAAATAGTCAATTTGACTAAGAAAATCAAATTAGACCAGTTTTTAAGGAATAGAGAGGGAGTAAAATATTAGGGCTCTTAATTTTTTGGTCTCAAATAATGTAGCACTATTACATTGATTGGATAAATTACTTGTGATTGACTATATCGCTAAAAATATTTTGTCTTATTCAATATCACATAATTTGAAACACATTTAAGATTAAAAATCTGAAGAGTATTGCTAGGTGACAAAAGAATTTTACAAAAAATAACTTACAAAATGAAAGTGAAATTAATTGATCCACCATACAAGGGTGGGTTAGATGATGATAAACAATCACAACCAACCACATCATTTTGTATTCATATTTTGTAATTATTCTTTTGTCACCAAAATATTATTAAAATTTAAGACTTCTAGCATTATACTAAGATACAACGTGCAACAAGAATAAGTGGAGAAATAGAACACATATGTGGCGAGGGTGAGAGAAGTATTATTTGTCATACGTTTTCCCCTTGTTTTTAATATATACTAGTTTACATGACACACTACGTGTTAAAAGCAAAAATATGTGCACTAAAAAATTCTCCTTTCATACTCAAAAAGATGGCTTAGAGTATAATTTTTTTTGTCTTCAAAATGATGTCCTAAGGTACAAAAAAGTAAGAGATAAATATGTCATTTGGAGGAGTCCGTTAGTATAAAAAAATAAAAGGACACATTACTTTATGTAATCTTGTAGGATTACTAAGAATAAATATGAACTTTTTTTTTACTCTTTTTCATCTATCTTTTTTTTTTTTAATTTGTATAAAAAATGTACTTAGATCATCCTTTTAACGACGGAGGGAGTAAGAGATTAGATAATGAAAAAGAAAAAAAATGAAAAAGTGAATAAGGGACTAATATAAAAAAATTTAAATAATAAATTAAAAAATTTCACTATTTTATTTACACTGAATTAACCGTCAACCTTTTCTCTCACTTTCTCTCGTTTTATAAATTAGGTAGATATATAAATTTTTTTCAGTAAGAGTAAAATCCCTCCTTAACACTCTTTTAAAATTATAAAATATATTTTGAGTTGCAATACATTGGGAAAATTTTCAGCCAAATTATGATTGCGACGTATGTACATATATGAGATAGGTAGGAATTAAGAAGGGTCGCACTTTAATTTATTCTATCTTATCGCATACACTTCCATATTGGTCGCAATCCAACTTCGTCAAATATTTATCGACATGTATATCATTTTTATATATTTTTATCAAATTTGTACGTAGAAAAAACCTTTTTCCTTGCTCATTAAACCCTAACAAGATTCAACAACCATCACTGAAGGAGGTATGTTCTCTCTGACCTAATTTTTGCTCCTGGTTTCATTGTACTATTTGTATATCGAATTTTTAGTTGTTCCGGATGTTTATTTGCCAAATTGAACTGAATTTTTGTTTATGTGCTAGCCGAACATTTCTATTGGTTCTAGTTTGGGGTTTCTTAGACAATATTGTTCATGAATTTTGCAAAAAGAAAAAGAAAAGAAATAATTATGAAAGCTTTGTAGGTGTGCAATGTGCCAATCTCCATACGTAGATGTCGGGGACATGATAGACAGTATAGATCATTTCCTTTAACTTTATGGAGAAATATAATTTTGCCGGGCATATCAGCAGTGTTTTAAAAGTCATAGGTGGAGAAGCGGGTGTCTATTACAGATATTCGAGTCTTCGTACGAATTTCAAACGATCCAATTTGAATTTGGATCGAACTCCGGGAATGACAGAAGTAGAAGAGAGATTTGAAAAAAAAGTTATATTTTTATTCGTTACCTGTTCAATACAAGGAGATGCCTTATATAGGCCTAACTAGTATAATGCATTTTTTTCATCTACTTTTAGTCTTAACCCTCTATTTTTTACTAAAATTACTTTAATACTAATTTACCCAATAAACTTCCTAGTTGTACTATGGTCCGTAACAATATTCCGCCCTTTCAAAAGTCGTCTTGTCCTCAAGGTGGTTATAAGCACCAACCTTGATGTTGTTAATGAATTCGAACTTAATGATGAACTCTATCAATGAGAAACCCATCAACATCGAAGGACATGACCAATTTGCTGCTCATAGAACACTTGACAAGTTGGTGGAGTGAACTTGACCATCACAAGTGAGACAAAACTTGGCTGAATCAGTTCTGTAATACAAGAGAGCTATTAGTTCTTCACAGATCAGCTTCTTTGTTGCAATTATAACCTTCAAATCATCGATTGCATAGCATATAAGCTGTTGCTCCACGTTCATTTGCCTCCCATAGTAGCATGGTGATTTGGATGAGTAAATAGCATCAAAACCCAGCTTGTAAAGTTTCGGAGTTTTGTTTTTCTTAACGCAGTATAGACAAGTGCCTCACTAGTACTTGCAACACTCGTAACTGCAGAAAGTTTGTCAGCCACATTATTGATATACCAACCTGTTGTTGCAAACTTCATTAAAATATCCCAACTAGATTGTATAGTAGCCATCAGGTTGTCAAGATATTCCACCAAACCTCCCATAATCCAACATTTGAACACCTTCTTTACCTTCAACATTTTTGAAACCAAAACATTGGTAGTCCTAGAAGCATTACAGCATGTACCAATCTTCACAACAAGCTTATTTATCTCATCTTCAAGTACATATTTCTTCCAAGCATTGATGGTTTGTAGAGTATGTGTTGCACGTTGGCCATTATTGGCTAATATTTTTTAGTCTCACCAACCCACTATCAGCCCACCTTTGTTCATGTTTGTCAAAGTTTGTGTGCCTTGCATTGCCTATAAATTGATTGCTCCATTGAGTAACAAGACACACCAAGCTTAGAGAAGCAAATAGAGTTAGAGAGAGAAAGCTCAACTTTGAGCATTTGAGAGCTATAGAGGTAGAGAGAAATAAACAGTTAGTTTATTTCTCAGTTGAGAGTTTGTATTCTCCATTTTATTTTCATAGTGGATTTCTGAGATATCTCCCCGTGGTTTTTCTCAGTTGGATTTCCACGTAAAATTCTTGTGTCATTATTTTATATTTCATACAATAGTGTGCTTGTATTTATCTTAGTGTGTTTGTGAAGGCTTGATTTCTCAACAATTGGTATCAGAGCTTTTGGTTCACGCCGTTGGTGTCTAGGAAAGTGGTTCGAAAGGCAGTGCCTTTAAGAAAGGTGGTTACTTAATTAGTCACCGTTGCAAAAGCACAAAGAGACTCCCGCCCGACTTACGCTTACCTGGCTAACTAGTACGATCCGTTTAGAGAAATCTCGCAGGTCACAAATACGAAGATGACAAGCATGAGTATGAGGTACGAAGTTGAACCATTTGACGGAAAGTCAAATTTCAATATTTGGCAATGTACAGTCAGAGATGTATTGGCTCAACAGGGATTGACAATTGCACTAGAAAGGAAAGAGAAGAAACTAGCGGATATGACAGATGAAAAATGGACGGAACTTGAAGTAAAGGCTGTGACAACAATCAGATTGAGTTTGGTGCCACAGATCAAATATCAGGTTTTGACAGACACCTCTCCGAAGGACTTGTGGGAGAAACTTGAGAAAGTTTACAAGTCGAAGTCTCTGTCAAATCGATTATATTTGAAGAAGGAATTGTACCGGCTTCGGATGGACGAAGGGTCAGATTTGACCAATCATATTAATGAGTTTAATAGATTGGTGACCCAACTTACCAGTATCGATGTAAAGCTGGACGAAGAAGATAATGCCTTATTACTTCTTGTCTCTCTACCAGACTCATACTCAACTCTCCAGACTACTCTCCTTGTAGGGAAGGAAAAACTTGCAGTTGACAATGTGATGTTAGCAGTCTTGGACCAAGATAAGTTCAGGGGCACTACTTCCAGAGATCAAGGAGACAGTTTTTCTTGCTTTTTCAGATGGGCGTGGCAGGGGTCCTAATCAGAAGAATTCTGGCAAGAAACGAGGAATGTCTCAGTCGAGACCAGACAAGAAGGATAAATCTCAGGTTGAGTGTTATCATTGCCATGAGAAAGGCCACTACAAAAATCAGTGTCCATTGTTGAAGAAAGAAAACAAGAAGAAAGGTAAGCAGATTGAAAATTCTGCTAATGTTGTTGAGCAAACGGATGTGTGCAGCGACGGAGAGTTGTACACAGTGACAAAAAATGAAGCTTCACAAGGTGATCTCTTATCTGTTAGAGACAGTAGTAACCTTATAGATTAGTACATGGAGTCCGGTTGTTCTTTTCATATGTCCCCTCACAGGGATTGGTTTGATACTTTTACATCCTGCAATGGTAGTACAGTTTTATTGGGTAACAATGCAGTCTGCAAAATTACCGGAATAAACACCATCAAAGTTAAAATGTTTGATGGGGTTGTCAGAACATTGGGCGATGTAAGGTATATTCCAGAATTGAAGAAGAATTTACTATCGGTTGGAGTACTTGACTCTATGGGTTATAGTATCTCAGTCAGAGATGGTGTCATCAAAATTACCAAGGGTTCGATGGTAATTATGAAGGGCCAGAAGAATGGCACCCTCTATAGGTTGATAGGAGACATAGTTAATGGTGGAGCAGCAATTTCTGTCCAGGAAAATTTCAACAGTGATAGCACAGAATTATGGCACATGCGACTTGGTCACTTGAGTGAAGGTGGAATGAAAGAACTTCACAAAAGGCAATTGCTGAAAGGTGTCAAAACGTGCAGTTTGGAATTTTGCAAGTTTTGCGTGTACAACAAACAACAGAGGGTAAGCTTCAAGGCAGAAGCACACACCAGTAAGAATGTACTTGATTATGTACATTCAGATATGTGGGGGCCGATCAAGCATACTTCAATGGGAGGAGCCCATTATTTTGTTAGCTTTATAGATGACTACTCCAGAAAGGTGTGGGTTTATTTTATGAAGCAGAAATCCGAGGTTTTCAGAATCTTTAAGCAGTGGAAAGCTAAAGTAGAAAACCAGACCGGAAAGAAGTTGAAGTATTTCAGATCAGATAATGGCACGGAATACAGGGACAGGTCATTCCTACAGTTCTGCCAGGATGAAGGTATCACCAGGCACTTCTCAGTTAAAAGAACTCCAAAGCAAAATGGGGTTGCAGAGAGGATGAATAGAACTCTATTAGAACGAGCCAGATGTATGAGGTTGAACGCAGGTTTGCCCAAGAGTTTCTGGGCTGAGGCACTCAACACAACCTGTTATCTGATAAATCGATCTCCTTCAGCTAGAATTGATCATAAAATCCCCGATGAGGTATGGAGAGGGAAACTAGTTGATTTTTCTGTGATGAAAATTTTTGGTTGTCCAACTTATGTTCAGCTACCGGTCGAAGAGCGACAGTCCAAACTTGATCCAAGGTCAAAGGATACAGGTTATGGGATCCAGTTTTCAAGAAGAAGGTTGTCAGCAGAGAAGTGGTGTTCAATGAGAAACACATGTTGAACAAATCCGAGAATGAAGAATCTGTAACAAGTGAGTTACAGACACACCCAGTTGAGGTGGAGCTTCTTGAAGAGACAAAAGAATTTGAAGAGATTGAAGATAATCATCCTCCAGATCCTCAAGAAAGGTCCTATAATCTTGTTAGAGATCGGGAAAGGCGAGTCAGCAAACTAGTGCAGAGATATGGGTTTGAAGATATGGTTGCCTTTGCCTTGATTGCTGGTAGTGGAGATCCAACTAGCTATCAAGATGTTATTCAGTCCGAGGAAAATGATAAATGGGCGATAGCGATGGCAGAAGAGATGAAGTCTTTACAAAAGAACCAGACTTGGGAGTTAATTCAACTTTCAAAAGGATCGAAGGCTATAGGATGCAAATGGGTATTTAGAAAAAAAGAAGCCCAGTCTGATAAAGAAGATGAAAGATATAAGGTCAGGTTGGTGACAAAAGGATTCTCTCAGAGAGAGAGAATCGACTAAAATGAGATCTTCTCACCAGTTGTGAAACACACATCGATTCGGTTGATCTTATCTATATTGTAGTATCACAGGATATGGAGTTAGAGCAGTTTGATGTGAAAACAGCTTTTCTCCATGGTGATTTAGAAGAAAAGATCTACATGAAGCAACCAGAAGGGTTTATTGAACCAGGGAAAGAAGACTTAGTTTGTAGCTTGAAAAAGTCTCTTTATGGTTTGAAGCAGTCCCCGAGACAGTGGTACATGCGGTTTGACAGCTTCATGGTGGCTCATGGTTACTCTCGTTCGGAGTATGATCCATGTGTGTATTTCAGATCGCTTGATGATGGCTCTCTAGTATTGCTATATGTCGATGACATGTTGATAGCAGCAAAGAGGATGTCAGATATTCTTCAGTTGAAGAAATTATTGAGCAGTGAATTTGACATAAAGGATCTTGGATCAGCAAAGAAGATCCTAGGTATGGAAATTCACAGGGAACGGCAGGCAGGAAAATTGTGGTTAACTCAGAAAGGATATGTGCAGAAGGTCTTGGGGAGGTTTAACATGCATAATGCTAAACCAGTCAGCACTCCGTTGGCAGCACATTTTAGGTTATCTTCACAGTTAAGCCCACAGACAGAGGATGAGGTGGAGTATATGTCCAAAGTACCGTATGCAAATGCGGTGGGTTGTCTCATGTACGTCATGGTATGTATAAGGCCAGATAGCTCACATGCAGTTAGTGTGGTTAGCAAGTATATGGCAAATCCAGGGAAATAGCATTGGAATGCTGTCAAATGGATTTTTCGTTATCTTGCAGGTACAATCAATTACGGTCTTATGTTTGATCGTTATACCGCAAAGAGTGAGGTCGCATGGTTTGTTGATTCGGATTATGCTGGAGACCTAGATTCAAGAAGATCTACGATAGGGTTAGTATACACCTTTTATGGAGGATGTATATGTTGGAGGTCAGTGTTACAGTCTACGACAACATTATCAACAACAGAGGCTGAGTATATGGCGTTGACAGAGGCAAGTAAAGAGGCTTTGTGGCTAAAGGGACTAGTTCAAGAACTAGGTTTCAAGCAGGGCAGTATCCAGATACAGTGTGATAGTCAAAGTGCCATTCATTTAGCGAAGAACCAGGTGTTCTATACCAGGACCAAACATATAGATGTTCGGTATCACAAGATTTATGAATGGCTGAACAGTGGTGACATTGCAATTCGTAAAGTTCACACAAAGGAGAATGCCGCAGATATGTTTACAAAGTCGGTGACAGTAGAAAAGTTCAAGCATTGCTTGGACTTAATTCACTTCATCGAATGTTGAGTTCGTGGTGGAGTATCCAAGGAGAGGGATACATTTATAGACATGAAAAAGTTCATAATATAGAGTATTTGAAGAATATAAGCCAAGGTGGAGATTGTTACACGTTGGCCATTATTGGCTAATATTTTTTAGTCTCACCAACCCACTATCAGCCCACCTTTGTTCATGTTTGTCAAAGTTTGTGTGCCTTGCATTGCCTATAAATTGATTGCTCCATTGAGTAACAAGACACACCAAGCTTAGAGAAGCAAATAGAGTTAGAGAGAGAAAGCTCAACTTTGAGCATTTGAGAGCTATAGAGGTAGAGAGAAATAAACAGTCAGTTGAGAGTTTGTATTCTCCATTTTATTTTCATAGTGGATTTCTGAGATCTCTCCCCGTGATTTTTCCCAGTTGGATTTTCACGTAAAATTCTTGTGTCATTATTTTATATTTCATACAATAGTGTGCTTGTATTTATCTTAGTGTATTTGTGAAGGCCTAATTTCTCAAAAGTATGAAAATTTACAAGCAATTCATCTAACTCACTGAGCAAAACCCATTCAAATTTCTTTAATAAAGCCTGGGTTCTTAACAACTTAACAACAAAAAAGTCTCTTGTAAAATAAAATTGGAATGCAACACTTTTGCATGAAGTTTTTAATTTCAACACTTTGCCCACCTCACCAAGTTGTGCTATGAGGACAACATAAAAAGGAAATGGTAGCACATACCTTGCGTCCACCATTTGCTGAAAAGCGACAAACAAAATTAATTGCAGATCCCACGATTTATTGACACAAATGGCCAGGAAGATGGAGCTTAAGAGAATCTTAGCCCTTGATCTTAAATCACACAATTGGAGCTCAGATAGGTAGTATACAATTCTTCTAACTTTTAATGTCCATGTTAGAATGCTCTCGTGAATCACACAGACAAATCTCCCATATGTGAGGAAATGTTTCCAACCATTGATTAGAGCTTTTCTAGTTTGCCTTGTACTTGGATTCTACTGCTCAGTCAATGTAGCAAGAAGAATTAAATTGACACAACCGAAGGAATCCATAATTGCCAAAGCCTCAACTGGTTGAGTATAATTGGTGCTCTCTTGGAGGGCTGATTTGGGAGCATCTGTCCCAATCACTATAAATGCTTCATGCTTCAAGTACGTTCCATTAGCACCGTCATTCCCCTCCATATCAATAATTTTGTCTTTACTTTTTGCATCATTTTCCCATCCCTTGTAAATCACCTTGTCCTCAAGGTGGAACATATGAGGGTCATTGTTTGCTCCAAGTGTGATTAGAAAAAATATCAACCCTAGATCAAATCTAAATCCCAAGAGTTTAAACATTGTGGACTCATGGAAGAATTTTGCTATGTACAGAGAAGTCAATGGTATTTGCACTGTAGTTTTTCAAACAATTTTATCACCACCAACTAGTGTAAACTCTTATTTCCGAGCAAACCTAAGAAAAGGAAAGTTCGACGTAATTATCGATACCTCAACACCAATTGATTCGTGTAAAAAACTTTCACTTTGTATGGTCCATCGGCTAGATTTGTGAGACCATAGATTTTATCTACCCAGCCATCATAATAGCGAAATACACAAACAAGAATTAGTTCTGCTGCGGTAGCCTGCTCATAAGGTGTTAGAATTTGAGCTTAAATGAAGTTTTAAACATGAGTTTTTAAGCTAAAATTTAAGTGGGTTCCATTAATCATTTGAGATGAATCCACATATAAATGTGTTCTATTCCATGAGTAGATTAAAATCAAGTATTAGGAAGTTCAAATTCATGGGGTAATGAATGAGAAATTTACTCCCAAAGAACACCCTTAAATATGATAATAAATGCTTTTAGAAAATAAGAGTCTCACATCTATTGAGAATTAAACATCAAATAGGTATATATATAATTAGTTTGGTTTTAGGTTTGGGCCCCAAGGGGCACCCCACTTTTGTGAAAAGACTAGGATCTAGCTAAGGTTTGGTTTAAGTTCACCACACGTGCGCTCCCACCTCGTCCCGAATCGACCAAGCGTGACGGGCAATTTTTTTTTTAATTTTTGTTTTGCTTAGTTCTGTTAATGGAGTGAAATGTGTCGTCGTTTTGGGAGAAATAGACACAACACTGCAACGCTGACTTATTGTAAGTCTAGCGCTGTTGCGCTACCATCCAGAGCTGCAGGGCTAGTTGCTTCTGCAACCCATGCACTGTTCGTTCAAATTGAACAGTCATGCCTTTTCGTCTATGCCTTTTCATTTAAACTAAACATATGTATCCAATCAAATCTAAGGGTCATATCCAATCATGAAGGGTCATTAATCATCCTATAAATATCATATGAATTCAATTATTCGAACAAATCAAAATTTTCATCAACTTTTCCAATCATATTCAGAGTCTATTTGAGAGAATACAGGGCATTGTCTGGTTCGTAGAATGTGCTATTTGTAATGTTGCTATAGTACATGTGATCATTGTATCCTAGGAGACAAACACTACTAACTCTAAGCACTAAAGAAGGGCATAATTGTCTTAAGGACATGGTATCAAGTACTAATCTTGACCAATTGTAATTCTTCTTCTGCATTTACTTTTATCTACCAATAGTGGAATATACATTTTTCCTAACATAAGGTTCCCATTGTCCCATGTCTCAAGAGGTGCAATCTCATGAGTGAGTTTCTCAATCACATCAATAAAGTTCAGTAATATGTGTGACTATACATAAGGTGTCATGTATTGGCATTGCCCCTCATCAAATGTGTTGCAAGTAGCAACCATTACACGATTGATTTTTGCAACATCATGCTTCTCAAGAGCAGAAGCTTGTGACCCGTAAATAGACACATTCTTAGTCATCACATCTTTCCTTTCCATGCCTTCTTTCCTAGAGAAACCACCGACCATAACTGCAAGGTTGACGCCAGTACATGCCTCAACAACAACAGTTGTAACAATAATACCTTTGAGGAGAGAAAAGGCAACATCTACTAAATCCATTTTCACTCCATTCAATGCCTCTGCAGCAGGTGGAATATCAAGCATGTGGAGGATCACAGGCTGATCGGGACCCAACATCACTCCTCTAGCAATCATAGTCACATGAGTATCTCCAATTTGTCCTACAGCAACAGTAACAATAACATATTCTTTCGCCATTGCTGAATATTCATCTGGTGGCTTTGGATCAAGGGCAACAATGTATATCATGGGCTCTGGAATTTCATCAAACACCTTCATGCTGTTTTCTTGATTTTTAAAACTTTCAGCCACTTCCAAATTTCATCTCCTTCATGGTATCTTCTTGAATTGGAATATACTTTTAGGCATTTCAACAAACACCTTGCAAACATTATCTATTTTTTGATTTTTCAAACTTTCAACAACCCCTAAAATCCTTTCCTCCTCATTTTCTGCACACTTTAAAGCTGCTAACAGATTTTTTGGCTTTTATTCACAAACTCTACCCCTAATTTCCTATTTTAAACCTCGAATAAACACATTAACGACTTCAATTTCATACAATCCTTCACAATAGAATTCCATCCATGGCCATACATCATTCAATTTCTTGTAAAATTCACCAACAGTGGACCATTGTTCCATGTAAAAAAACTCATTCATGAGAGAAATTTAATACCTCTGTTCAATTAGGAAAACCTCCCTTGCTGTGATATGTCTTGATTCTTTTGTACATCTCTTCTGCAAGTTTTGAAGATGACGAATACAAGCATTTAATTCATCAAAATGGTCTGCCTCAATTGTAAACATGTAATCGTCTTTGCTTCCAGATCTATGAATATGAACTCTAGCTTCTTCAATTTGGTAATCATCGGTTATGGTTTGATTATTGGTGTGATTCATAGCTGAAAATTCAGCTATAGCTCCCTTTGTTACGGATATTCGAGTCTTCAAACGAACTCTAACCAATTTAATTCGAGTTTAGATCGAACACCAGAAATGAGAGTAGAAGAGAGATTTGGGAAAAAAGTTATATTTTCACTCATTACCTTCGATACAAGGAGATGCCTTATATGCCTAAATGGTACAATGCATTTCTAAAATAATTAGCCTTTCATCTACTTTTAATCTTAACCCTCCATTTTTTAGTTAAATCTACTTTTAATCTTAACTCTCCATTTTTTATTAAAATTACTTTAATACTAATTTATCCAATAAACTTGGTAGTTGTACCATGACTATGGTCTGTAACAGTTGTTAGGAAAGATATATATTTAATAATATATATTTGCAACTTGGAAAATAAATGAAACTGAGAATATATATATAATATATATATATATACATAAACTTATCTTAATTATACCAAACTTGTAAGAAATGAATATGTCAAGGCTAATAATATTGTATACTATGTCCTTAAGACAATTATGCTCTCCTTATTGGTGCTTCGAGTTAACGGCACTTGTCTCCCATGATACAATGACAACTTGTGTTATAGCAGCACTACAAATAACACAACCAGCGAACCAAAGAAATGCTCAGACTCTCTCACTTTGAAATAACTATGAAGTGCTTATACTTAGAATACTTATGGATGGATGAATTAAAATGAATTCGAATGACAGCCCCCTATCTATTTATAGGAAAGGTTCGTGACCCATCTGATGGGACACAACCACCTGAAATGGTATGAAATGCATCTGTTCGGCCATGGCAGAATGGGCATGTCTGTTCGGGCAAGAAAGGGTGCGTCTGTTGGGCCAAAACGACGTAGTTTTAGCCTTTGTCAGAAAAGATGCATCCGTTCGGACCAAAAACGACGCAGTATTGGGTTTGCCAGAAAGGACTCTTCCGATCGGGCAGACACTTTCCAAAACGACGTAGTATCGATAAATAGTGCTTCCAAAACGTCGTAGTCTGATAATAAATAACATTTCTCAAAACGACATAGTTTTGATAATAGAACTAAAATAAAATAAATAAAATTCAAATAAAATTTTGTCCAAAAAATATATACAAAGACCCAGACCCACGAGCCTCGAGCCACGAGCCCGAGTCTGGCCCGACCGACCAGTCGGTCGCCGGCGGCGGCGCGCGCGTGTGGGTTCAAACCAAGCCTTGGCTAGGTCCTCTCCCTTCCACAAAAGTGGGATGCTCCTTGGGGCCCAAACCCAAGAGCAACTTTCTTGTATATATACCAATTAATATTTTAGTTCTTAACCGATGTGGGACTTCACTTCCCACAAGTATTTATTATCATTTCCGAGGGTGATCTTCAGGAGTTAATTTCTCATTCATTACTCCATGGATTTGAGCTTTCAAATACTTGATTTAATCTACTCCATGAGTAGAACACATTAATGTGTGGATTCATTTCAAATAATTAATGAAACCCACAATTATTTTGGCTCAAATTCTAACAATCCCCCATATGAATGAAATTGACTACCAGCCTTATGCAAATGTTATGCAGACTCTGAGAGAGAGACAAAATTGGAAATCATCTGTATAGAGAGAGGTAGTTTTTGGCTCTGAACCTTCCCTTGTGAAAAGACTATCGGATTTACTGGTTGTCCAGTGAACATGATGTATTGAACTGTCTAACCGTTTGTGTAAACCGAGACAATAGAAATTCACACAGAATCTTTCCAGACATTATTTGGTTCTCATGATTTTGTTCATTTTGGCCCTGAACAATCTCGGATTTATGAGTGCTCTAGAGAAGTATAGCCTTTTATCATTCTCATAGAATTGGCCCAGTTCACACTCACATAGGTGATTCTTAATAAGAGTATCCTGTCATACCCCACTTGTTTATCAAGATTTAAGAATCATTAAAAGCATAACTTATCCTAAAATCGCTGCAGGTATCACTATCTCATATCATAGGAATGGATAGAAGAAATTATTTTCTTCATAGTGATTTGGTTGAATCGTTCACAACTTAGTTGTCCCTTTGAACCTAGATCTTGGGATCTCCAGTTAACTAGGTTGGGTTTCCATCATGACGATCCTTTATTTATAGGCTTTAAACCCATTCCCCTCGATGTTATTTTTACTTGCTCTCTAGTCAAACCTTTAGTTAACGGATCCACTATATTATCTTTTGACTTTATGTACTCAATAGACATAATGCCATTAGAGAGCAATTATTTTATGGTATTGTGTCTACGACGAATATGTCTAGACTTACCATTATACATATGACTCTGTGCCCTTCCAATTGCTGATTGACTATCACAATGGATACAAATAGGACGCACAGGTTTAGGCCATATAGGAATATCTTCTAGAAAATGATGAAGCCACTAAGCTTCTTCTCCAGCCTTATATAATGCAATAAACTCAGATTCCATCGTTGATCGAGCAATGCATGTTTGTTTAGAAGATTTCCATGATACCGCTCCTCCACCTAGTGTAAACACAAAACCACTTGTAGATTTAGAGTCTTTTGTATCCGATATCCAGTTCGCATCACAGTATCCTTCAAGTACTGCTGGATATCTTGAGTAATGTAATCCAAAATTTTGAGTATATTTTAAATATCTTAAAACTCTTATGATCGCTGTCCAGTGATCTTTTCCTGGATTACTTGTAAATCTACTTAATTTATTAACAGCCTGTGCTATGTTAGGACGTGTACAATTCATTAAGTACATAAGGCTTCCAATTATTTGTGCATACTCAGGTTGTGATATGCTCTCTCCTTTATTTTTAGACAAGTGTAGATTTATATCTACCGGTGTACCCACAGGATTGCAATCATATTGATTGAATTTCCTGAGTATTTTCTCAATATAGTGTGATTGAGATAACACTAATCCATCTGATGTTTTAGAAATTTTAATTCCTAATATTAGATCTGCAACACCCATGTCTTTCATGTCAAATGTATTATTTAACATATTCTTGGTAATTTTAATGATTTCATTATTACTACCCATAATGAGCATATCATCTACATAAAGACAAATAATGACAAATCCTTTCGTAGTGTCCTTGACATATACACATTTGTCACACTCATTTATTTTAAAACCATTTGACATCATTGCACTGTCAAATTTTTCATTCCATTGTTTAGGTGCTTGTTTTAATCCATAAAGGGACTTCACAAGCCGACAAACTTTCTTTTCTTATCCTGGAACAATAAACCCTTCTGGTTGTTCCATGTATATTTCTTCTTCAAGATTACCATTCAAGAAGGCTGTTTTCACATCCATTTGATGTATCTCTAAATTGTATATAGCTGTAATGACTATTAACATCCTAATTGATGATATTCTTGTCACAGGAGAATAGGTATCAAAATAATTCAAACCCTCCTTTTGCTTATATCCTTTGATTACAAGTCTTGCTTTATATTTATCTATAGATCCATCTGCTTTCATTTTCTTCTTCAATATCCACTTATATCCAAGAGGTTTAGAACCTGGTGGGAGATCTACTAATTCCCATGTATGATTGTGCAGTATGAATTCTACTTCACTATTTATAGCCTATTTCCAATATGGAGCTTCAGGACTCGATACTACTTCTTTATACGTTTGAGGCTCATTTTCTAACAAATAAGTTAGAAAATCTGGACCATAAGATTTTGATATTCTAGCACATTTACTATGTCTAGGTTCATCAATATCTTCTAATTCATGATCACTGTCTCTAACCGTGTCATAAGTTCTTTTGTTTGAACTTATTTCTTGTTCATTAGAACTTGGCTCTTGTGATTTATTATTAGGAAATACTGTTTCAAAAAATTCAGCATCTTTTGACTTAATAATAATATTTTCATGTATTTCCTCTATTTTTAACTTATTAACCAAAAATCTATATGCACTGCTATTATTAGCATAACCAATGAATATACAATCTATTATTTTTGGTCCTATCTTCACCGTTTTGGGTGGAGGAACCATTACCTTTGCTAAGCACCTCCACACTTTTAAGTGTTTATAAAATGGTTTTCGTCCTTTCCATAACTCATAAGGTGATGCATTAGACTTCTTTTGAGGTATTTGGTTGAGAATATAATTTGCTGAAAGAATTGCTTCCCCCCACAAATTTTGAGGTAACCCAGAACTTAATAATAATGCATTCATCATTTCTTTTAAAGTTTTATTCTTTCTTTCAGCAACACCATTTTGTTGTGATGAATATGGTGCAGTTGTTTGGTGTATTATACCATGTTGAGAACAAATTTCAACAAAAGAAAATTCATATTCCCCACCCCTACCATTTCTAATTATTTTTATCTTTTTATCAAGTTGATTCTCAACCTCATTCTTGTAATGTGTAAGCATTTCCAAGGCCTCATCTTTACTTCTCAATAAGTAAACATAACAATATCTTGTACAATCATCAATAAAAGTAAGAAAATATTTCTTACCCCCTCTTGTTTGTATATACTTTAAATCACAAATATCAGTATGTATTAATTCAAGAGGTTTCGTACTTCTTTCAATTGTTTTAAAAGAAGATTTCTTAAGTTTTGCCTCAACACAAACTTCACATTTATGATTGGAGTTAATCTCATATTTTGGCAAACATTCCATATTAATTAATTTACGGATAGTATTATAATTAACATGACCTAATCTACCATGCCATAAATCAGAAGACTCAATCATATAAGCAGAAGATGTAATTTTATTAATATTGGAAGGTACAATAGTCATTACATTCATTTTGAAGAGCCTATTGCTCATATATCCCTTCCCTACATACATCTCATTTTTAGTTAGGACAAACTTGTCTGATACAAAGACTAATTTGAATCCCTTTTGACTAAGGAGAGATCCTGACACTAAATTCTTCCTAATATCGGGCACATGGAGCACGTTATTGAGGGTGAGTTCCTTGCCAGATGTCATCTTTAGAACTACCTTTCCTTGCCCTACAACTTTGGATGATGAAGAATTTCCCATGAATAATTGTTCTCCATGCTCAATTTCTTGATATGTGGAGAACATCTTCTTGTCAGAACACACATGGCGGGTTGCTCCAGTATCGATCCACCATTCGTTGGGATTTCCAACCATGTTTACTTCAGAAACAACCGCTGATAAGTTTATTTCAGAAACATCTTGAAGAAGTCCATCCACTTCCGTTACATTGACTTATGCTGACTTCTTATTCTGGTCTTTGCGTTTACGACAATCCTTTGCCCTATGTCCGGGCTTGTCACAAATGTAGCATTTGCCTCGGAACGTTTTATTCATTCCTTGTTTAGGCCCGTTGCCGGAGTGCTTTCTCTTATTAGACTTTTGACCTTGTTCCACCACGTTGGCTTTATGCTCCACAAAAGTCCTTCTTGCTTTCTTTTCAGAAGCGCGGTTGTCCTCTTCTATCCTTAATCTCACGATTAAGTGTTCAAGTTTCATCTCTTTGCGTTTATGCTTGAGATAATTCTTAAAATCTCTCCACAATGGTGGTAATTTTTCAATAATAGCAGCAACTTGGAAAGATTCACTTAAAGACATACCTTCTGCATGTATTTCATGCAGGATTACTTGTAATTCTTGGACTTGGTTGATGACAGCCTTGGAATCCACCATCTTATAATCCAAAAACCTGCCAACTACGAACTTCTTCGTGCCAGCATCTTCTGTTTTGTATTTCTTATCCAAGGAATCCTATAATTCTCTTGCAGACTTAAGAGAACTATACACATTATATAATGTGTTATCCAATCCGTTGAGGATGTAATTTCGGCACAAAAAATCTGCATGTTTCCATGCATCAATTGCAGCAACCATCTGCCTGTCTGTTTCATTCTCACCAAGCACAGGAGGATCTTCATGAAGAAATCGTGCCAAGTTTAGCATAGTGAGATAAAACAACATCTTTTGTTGCCATCTTTTAAACTCTGTTCCATTAAACTTTTCTGATTTTTCACCATGGTTCACAGGAACATTTGGTATCACAGGTGTAGAAGAAGAAGAACCAATTATAGTACCAGAATCGGTAGCCATACTTTTGCAAATATAAGTTAAATATAATGAAAATTGTCTTAAGATTGTTAGAAAAGATATATATATATATATATATATATATATATATATATTTAATAATATATATTTGCAACTTGAGAAATAAATGAAACTGAGAATATAATATATATATATATATATATATATACACACACACTTATCTTAATTATACCAAACTTGTAAGAAATGAATATGTCAAGGCTAGTATTGTATACTATGTCCTTAAGACAATTATGCCCTCCTTATTGGTGCTTCAAGTTAGCGGCACTTGTCTCCCAAGATACAATGACAACTTGTGTTATAGCAGCACTACAAATAACACAACCAGCGAACCAAAGAAATGCTCAGACTCTCTCTTTGAAATAACTATGAAGTGCTTATACTTAGAATACTTAATGGATAGATGAATTAAAATGAATTCGAATGGCAGCCCCCCTATCTATTTATAGAAAGAGTTCGTGACCCATCTGATGGGACACAACTACCTGAAATGGTATGAAATGCATCTGTTCGGCCATGGCAGAATGGGCATGTCTGTTCGGACAAGAAAGGGTGCGTTTGTTGGGCCAAAACGACGTAGTTTTAGCCTTTGTCAGAAAAGACGCATCCGTTCGGACCAAAAACGACGCAGTATTGGATTTGCCAGAAAGGACTCTTCCGATCGGGCAGACACTTCCCAAAACGACGTAGTATCGGCAAATAGTGCTTCCAAAACGTCGTAGTCTGATAATAAATAACATTTCTCAAAATGACATAGTTTTGATAATAGAACTAAAATAAAATAAACAAAATTCAAATAAAATTTTGTCCAAAAAATATATACAAGGACCCAGACCCACGAGCCACGAGCCCGAGCCCAGCCCGACCGTGGGTTCAAACCAAGCCTTGGCTAGGTCATCTCCCTTCCACAAAAGTGGGGTGCCCCTTAGGGCCCAAACCCAAGAGCAACTTTCTTGTATATATACCAATTAATATTTTAGTTCTTAACCGATGTGGGACTTCACTTCCCACAAGTATTTATTATCATTTCCAAGGGTGATCTTTGTGAGTTAATTTCTCATTCATTACTCCATGGATTTGAGCTTTCAAATACTTGATTTAATCTACTCCATGAGTAGAACACATTAATGTGTGGATTCATTTCAACTAATTAATAAAACCCACAATTATTTTGGCTCAAATTCTAACAACAATGCCTAGTACTTGGGCGTTTTCTTAAGCGGACTAGGTATTTTCTTAGACGGACTTGTTTATTTATTTTTCAATAATACTATATAAAGTATAGTAAATCTAAATTATTATTTTTTTATTTTACATAAAAAATTACCAGAAAAAATAATTTTTAAGGCTTTAAAAAATTATTTTAAGTATTGTATTTCTTCAAAATAAAGGTCGAGTTCTACTTAGATGGGGGCCTATATATCTAACTAAATCGGCGTGGTAGGAGACCATCTAACGCTTGGGTAGATAATTAATCTGACCTAGACGAAAAATTTTAGAACATTGCATATCAGTGGATAGCACTGATTAGTTGTATACATGTATCTTCTGGTGATATTCGTTAATAGGATTGATCTAGGTGCGAAGTACTATTTCTTGAAACTCCTTAATAGGAATTAAGCTTAAAAGTGGTTTTCTGTTTTAAACCTTAATATTGGGTGCTTGGTTGCTAAATTAATTTTTTGGTATACAATTAGTTTTTTACTCTAGGATAATTGATATATAAATAGAAGAAGGCTTCCAAGTTATAAATGATGAAAATAATACCAAATGGTATTTGAATTAGACAAATCACTATGAAATTTTGTCCTAGGATATCTTTAACATGCTTGCAAACTGGAATTTATGTAATATTAAACCAAAATAAAGTATATACCATAAGTTTTAACTGCTTCTAATCTCCCACTTTAGGCCAAGCTAATTAATTATTCCAACATTTAATCTTTTTTCTTTTTCTTTTTCTTCTCTACTTTTTTTCTCCTTTATCCAAACCCATCACTTTCCCTCACTTTGTAATTTTGAAGATGATCTTTGCTCTTACATTTATCCACAATGTTCCCAATAAATGTTCTCTATTTAGATGATCATATCATTCTTTACAAATCATATCATACTTTAGGTGGCGTGTGTGATCTTGCATGCTATTGTAGAAGTGATTAATTTAGTTTAATTCTCCTCCCTCATCGAGAATATATAAGGGCCTGTAGGTTACAAATTAACAGTCTTCTGAATTAATGGACATGGAACTATATAGCTTCAGTTCATGGTACAACATTAATTTTCCTCATTTAGTAAGGAAGTAGAAGCTGATTGGGCATTGACAGACAGATACACCAACCATCACCATTCCGTCTCTGATGTTGGCGCCGGCGTTCTTCTTAATTATTCTGGTAGCCCACCAGACATTAATATTGTCCAAGCCCCTCGGTGGACATCACCGGTACGGTTCAAAACCTCAATTTAGACAATTTCGCTAGCTTGCTTGATTTTAATATGATCGATTCTGAAGCCTTTATGTAATTACATGAAGGACCCAAGTTTGAAAATGATGTTAAACTTGATTACGGTTAAAGTTACGGTTAAAGTATACTGTACCCACTTTCAATAGCCCAAGATTTCTTGATAGAGGAAGTAGCCCAAGTTTTCTCTATGCCCTACCATTAACTATATGTTTTTGTAATATGTACTCCCTCCATCCCCAAAAAATACATAGTACTATTTGCCCACATTAAAAAAGTAAAAAGAGAGGAATTTGTCCCACAAGATGAGTATGTTTATTTTTTTTTATACTAATGGATCTTACTAAATGACATATTTACCTTTTATTTTATGTATTTTATCTCATCATTTTAGGAACAAAAAAAATTATACATTTAGTCATCTGTTATGCTTGATTCTGTCCGTGCGTTTAATCAACTCGCCGGACTTGTACCTGCACAAAAGTCCCAACGGCTTGGGCCGTTTGTGGACTCCTTCGGTGTAAGAGTAAGTAATAAGTTCGAGGTGCGTTAACAATGGAGGTCAAATATTTAGTAGGGTAAAATATATCATACTTTGCATTCATTGTTCTTTGGGTCTTTTATAGGCTTCATTTGGCTACTTACTACCCCTATTAGGAGTGTTCTACCTAGAATCCTTATTGGACCCGGATTCAATTATCTTGATCCAATGGAAGTGTTAACCAGTAAGGAACAATATGAGCTTAAGATTCTAACCCAAGCCTTTTCGGACTAGAGAGTCCTCTAATGATTTGATAAGCACGATGGGCCTTTGGGCCGAGCCCTAGGTGAGGAACCCGATCAAGCCCATGAGAACATATATCCGAACATTGCCCCCTACTCTCCTAGTATAAGACATGTACTAGGGGAGTAAACCAGAAGCTCTAGAATACATGAACTCAGATTATTAAAAGAAAATTGATCTCCTCGGGATCCCGAAGGTATCAAACCGAGGACACTTCTTCTGCAGATGTCCGAAAACATTAACCCGAAGAGAGATGCTCCCAGGGACTCTTGCAGGCATCAGACCGAGGGTATTCCCTCTTCAGGTGCTCGAGAGTATTTGAGTCGAATAGGGACGCTCCTTGGGATCCTTAAAGGTGTTTTCCCGGGGATGAATGAAATTGATTCGGTATCGGGCCCCTTTTATGGGCAGATCTCGTTGATTAACTTTGAGACCCAACAACCTTATCCCAGTATAGCCGGCCCAATATGAGCAGATAATTTTGAATTTTAAAAATAGGATAGGAGAACAGCTAGCAAGCAACACGACAATTCAGTGATAACAGTCCCACCGCAATCACTCTGATAGAGCCCTATCCATTAGATGGAAACGATCTCGGCCGTTGGATATTTACTCATATAGGGAGAGTAAATCCAATCGTCCTTTCCCACCAGTAAATCAATTCTTCTTCACAAAAATTGCTCCTCCATTTTCAAAGAAACCTGCTTCGTCACTACTCTTGACCTAGAAATCGCATGTTCGTTTAATTCCCAGAATACCTCAAGAAAGTCATTTATCACCCTTCTTTCCTTTCTCAATGGCTAGGGGTAAGAATGCTCAAGAAGCACATGCTTCGTCTTCCCGTGTTGAAGACGAAGTTACTGTTGCTGAGGCCGAAATTCTTGAGGGCCAACCATGGAAACTGGTGATTATAGAACGGATGAGGGATGTAGAGGAATACAATAAGACCAAATACTTTGCCCTACACTATAGAGTAGCTAATATTCCATCTTTCATAAAACCCCCTATTTTGATCTGTTGATGACGGAGTTTTATATTCCCGATTCATACGAAATTAGGAGACCTGAAGTCCAGGAGAGAGTGTACTGGCAATCCGAAGGGGGATGGATTCCCATCCATCAGCAACTACTTCTCTTCGGGGTGCGATTTCCTCTTCGCCCCTTGATGAGTGGGTTTTATACCTACGAATCGGATGCCACTGAATGCGAGTTATTATTTATTTCCGTGGTATACAGTTAGTTTTCATGCATTTATATGTGTTTTTGTAGGTTGCACGTGTTGGGATTGAGTTTGGCGAGAATTGGTGGGAATTGTGCTATTGCAGTTGCTGAGTTGCTGATATTGCAGAGTAGCAGGGCAGCGCGGCCGCGCCCAAAATGAGCTAGGGTGCGGCGCGGCCGCGCCTGACTTCAGACTTAGAAAAAATTTTGCTGCCAGAGTAGCGCGACCGCGCGCCTTTCAAACTTAATCCAGGCGCGGCCGCGCCAGTTCGAGTGAGGGCAAATTTAACTTTTCAGATGTTTTAATTGGTTTCGATTTGAACTTGGATTTGAAACTCTGTAATTAATTAGGGGTTTTATCAGATACTATAAATAGGTGTTTTCTAGTTGGTAATTGGGATATCTACTATTAGCAAACCCTAGTTTTGAGCAATTGGAGAAGACTTGGAGCAAGTTGATAGCAAGGAGAAAGCAAGGAGGAGCAAGACAGAGATTGGAGGATTGCTTACAGTGTTTCTTCTCTTTTCTCTCTATTCCAAACTTTTGATGTTATTAAACTTGTGGATGATGAATTCTAGTTTAATTATGAACTAAATTTCTTTTAAGGCTATAATGGATCTTAATGCGTAGCTTTGAATAGCATGCTTCTTTGAATATTATGATTAGTTATTTTTGGATTGTCTATTATAGTTTGTGCTGAATTGTTTAATTATCTGGCCAATAATTACCGGGATATTCTATATGAACTTAAAAGATGAAGTATAGAATTAGATCTGACCATAATAGCATGTGATTGTGTCTTCTGCTGTCGATGTAATTCATAATTCGTGATTAGGATAGAGATATACCTATTCACCGCATGTAATCAAAATAGGGAACTTGGGCTTTAAATCCTTTTTAATTGTAATTCACATAGAAATATAGTGAGTTAGTTATTTAGGGTGATTAACTTGAGTCTATCAATTGTGGATTTGAGTTAAGTTGTTTATGAAACATTGAAAGATGAGCATAAATAGTGAGGAGTTCCTGGTTAACAATCTAAAACAACTAACATAATCCAAAGGGGAGCGTGTTAAGCAAAATAACGCATTAAGTGAAGTTGTAGTCTTAAGTCTTTAAAAAATCTGTTTTCAAACTAGAGGTAATAATTCAATTTAGCATTACTTAGTTAAACTCAAAATTATGAAATTCATCAATTATCTGTTTACTAAAATTGTTTCGATTTAAATTTGAAATTTGTGATTATAGAATCAATTCTTCTCTGTGGGACGATACTCTTCTTTCACTTTATTACTTGTGGACTGCGTATACTTGCGTATTTTTGCTAGTATAGATTTTGGCAAACAAGTTTTTGGCGCCGTTGCCGGGGAACAATTGTGTCTATAATTTCAAATTTTAATTTAATTAATTCAGTTTTAGTTAAACATTGTTTTTCTTGTTACTTCCTGTTTCAGGTGATCTCGGTTTGTTTATGCAAACACGATCAAAGCAGCCGGAACTTGTGCAGAGTGAAGACGATCTTGAAAACAAGTTACGCAAGTTAAGAAAGTTTTGTCGTGAGACAATCGAGAAAGAAAAAATGGCTAACGAAGAACAGAAATCATTGAGGGAATATGCCATGCCTAAGCTTGATGAAATCAGGTCAAGCATCATAAGGCCAACCATCACGGCTAATTCCTTTGATATCAAGTCAGGTACAATTCAGATGATTCAGAATGCGGTACAATTTGGGGGATTAGCCAACGATGATCCTAATGAACACTTGGTTAGCTTTCTTGAGATTTATGATACATTCAAATATCCCAATGTAACTGATGATGCGGTAAGACTACGTCTGATCCGTTTACACTTAGGGATAAAGCAAGGAGTTGGTTGCATTCACTTCCATCGGGGTCCATCACAACTTGGGATGACTTGGCTCAGAAATTCCTAGCAAAATTCTTTCCACCGGCTAAGTCTGCTAAGTTGAGAAACGATATTTCCACTTTTGAGCAAAGTCATGGAGAGACATTGTATGAGGCTTGGGAAAGGTTCAAAGAGTTATTGAGAAGATGTCCACATCATGCATTACCCAAGTGGCTGCAAGTCCAGACATTCTACAATGGGCTGAGTAGTAATACTCGAATAATTATAGATGCAGCTGCGGGGGGAGCACTTATGGATAAGAATTTTGATGAAGCTTTCACTTTGTTAGAAACTATGGCTGCAAATAACTATCAATGGCCCACGTCGAGGATGAATCACCAAAAGGTAGCTGGAGTTTTGGAAGTAGATGCAGTCACAGCACTAACAGCTCAAATGGCGGCCATGTCTAAGAAGATTGAAGCTTTGGCGGAGTCGAAAGTCCAGCAAGCGGCTTATGTATGTGAGCTATGTGCAGGTGCACATCCAACGGAGTATTGTGCCATTAATCCGGAATCGGTACAGTACTTGGGGAGCTATAACCGACAGCAACAACCATATCAGAATGCATATAATCCGGGGTGAAAAAATCATCCGGGTTTCTCATGGAGCAATAACACTCAAGTTCAAAATCCCGCTCCAAGATCACAGAATCCCCCGAGTTTTCAAAACCAAGCTCCACAACAGGCAGAAAGAAAACCCAATTTAGAAGAGTCTTTGGCAAGATTTATCACAGCATCGGAGAAAAGAATGAATGATCAAGACAAGCTGTTAAATCAGGTAGATTTGAATGTGAAGAGCCAGACAGTGTCAATTAGGAACTTGGAAAATCAGTTGGGACAGTTGGCTCAAGTCTTGAACAATCGACCACAAGGAGCACTTCCAAGTGATACAGAAGTTAACCCCAAGAGAGATTGTAAGGAACAATATCAAGCTGTAACACTTCGAAGTGGGAAGCAACTCCAGCAGAGCAGCGCGGCCGCGCCTGAAATACAAGGGGAGGCAGCGCGGCCGCGCCCATCCTCAGACCCAGCTCCTGCAGAGAAATTGGTAGGAAAAGACAAGGAAACGGAGAATGAGGAGAAAGACAAGGAGAAAACAAAGCAAGCAGAAGTATATCCTCCTGTTCCATATCCTCAGAGATTTCACAAGCAAAAATTAGATAAACAATTCTTCAGGTTCCTTGAAGTCTTTAAGAAACTGCAAATCAATATACCGTTTGTCGAGGCTTTAGAGCAGATGTCGAGCTAAGCCAAGTTTATGAAAGGAATTTTGTCGAGGAAGAAAAAGCTGGAGGATTATGAAACAGTAGCATTGACTGAAGAGTGTAGTGCTATATTGCAGAAGAAGTTGTCACCGAAGTTAAAGGATCCGGGTAGTTTCACTATCCCTTGCACTATTGGCAGCTTATTAATCAGCAGATGTTTGTGTGATTTGGGTGCGAGCATCAACCTTATGCCATTATAAATATATGTCCAGCTGGGTCTACCTGCACCGAAACCGACCAACATCTCTTTTCAGCTTGCTGACAGGTCGGTTACATACCCTAGAGGTATCGTGGAAGACATCTTGGTAAAAGTGGATAAATTCATATTCCCAGCCGATTTCATCATTTTGGACTATGAGGAGGACAAAGACATTCCTATTATATTGGGGAGACCTTTCTTGGCAACTGGAAGAACACTTATAGATGTACAAAAAGGAGAATTGACTATGAGGGTGCAAGACCAAGAAGTGACATTTAATGTGTTCAAAGCCATGAAATTTCCTACGGATGAGGAAGAGTGTTTCCGATTAGATGTGGTAGAAAAAGTGGTGGATGACGAGTTTTTGAGGAAATTCACTGATGATCCGTTGGAATCTGTTTTATCAGGGGAGGCTGACATGGATGACCCTGAGATAATGGAGTTTCTTCAAATTTTAGATACAGTGCCGAGAGTACGCAAATTTCAGATCCCCTATGAACCTTTGGAACTTATTGACAAATCCTTAGAGCGCTTGAAGCCATCTCTTGAAATACCTCCTACTCTTGAACTTAAACCTTTACCAAGCCATCTGAGGTATGCTTATTTGGGTGAATCATCTACTTTGCCTGTTATTATTGCATCTGTACTTAACGAATTGCAGGAAAGTAAGTTGATTCGAGTTCTCCGGGAATACAAATCAACCATTGGTTGGACCATCGCAGACATAAAAGGAATCAACCCATCATTCTGTATGCACAAAATCCTTTTGGAAGACGATGCCAAACCAACGATAGAGCAATAAAGGAGGCTGAACCCGATCATGAAAGAGGTGATGAAAAAGGAAATTTTGAAGTGGCTTGATGCAGGTATCATTTACCCCATCTCCGATAGCAGTTGGGTGAGTCCAGTCCAGTGCGTGCCTAAAAAGGGTGGTATGACGGTTGTAGAAAACGAGAATAACGAATTGATACCGACAAGGACAGTGACCGGATGGAGGGTTTGTATGGATTACAGGAAACTCAACAAGGCGACCCGCAAGGATCACTTTCCTCTACCCTTCATTGACTAGATGTTAGATAGACTGGCTGGGCACGAGTTCTATTGCTTATTGGATGGCTACTCAGGTTATAATCAGATAGTGATTGCCCCCGAAGATCAGGAAAAGACTACCTTCACGTGTCCTTATGGTACTTTTGCTTTTCGGAGGATGTCTTTTGGCTTATGCAATGCACCAGTGACTTTCCAAAGATGCATGATAGCTATTTTCTCAGATATGGTCGAATGCAACATGGAGGTATTCATGGACGATTTGGTCGAACGCAATATGGAGTTATTCATGCCACTTTATGGTGCAAAAGGGGATAATTCTTGGGCACAAGGTGTCGTCAAACGGGTTAGAGGTAGATCGAGCCAAGCTGGAGACAATAGAAAATCTACCTCCACCAACTACGGTCAAGGGAATACGGAGTTTCTTGGGACACGCCGGGTTTTATAGAAGATTCATAAAGGACTTTTCCAAAATCTCTAAGCCTTTATGCAGTCTATTGGAGAAAGATGTGCCCTTTAAGTTTGATGATGAATGTCTTGCAGCTTTTGAATTATTGAAAAGGAAATTGACCACAGCGCCTGTAATTGTAGCACCGGATTGGTCAAGGCCGTTTGAGCTCATGTGTGATGCTAGCGACTATGCTATTGGGGCTGTTTTAGACCAACGAAAGGAAACGATTTTTCGCGCCATTTATTATGCTAGCAAAACACTATCCGATGCCCAACTCAACTATACGACTACCGAGAAGGAGTTGCTCGCGGTCGTGTATGCATTTGACAAATTCCGGTCGTACTTAATTTGAACTAAAGTAGTGGTGTTCACTGACCATTCTGCCATAAGATATCTGATTTCGAAGAAGGATGCAAAGCCAAGGCTGATTCGATGGATACTTCTACTCCAGGAGTTCGACTTGGAAATCCGGGATAGAAAGGGGACGGAAAATCAAGTGGCAGATCATCTCTCGAGATTAGAAAACAATGACCACGTCAAGGGAGACAAAACGGTGATCAATGAGTTCTTTCCAGATGAGCAGTTGTTTGTGATCCACTCAGAAGTCCCATGGTATGCCGATTTTGTGAACTATTTGGTTAGCAACGTACTTCCTCCGGATTTGACCACCCAACAAAAGAACAAGTTTCTGCATGAGGTAAAAAGGTACATGTGGGATGAGCCGTTCCTGTTCAAACATTGTGCTGATCAGATAATTAGGCGATGTGTGCCACAAAGTGAAGTAGAGAGTATTTTACATCATTGCCATGATTCACTATATGGAGGTCATTACGAAGGCGAGAAGACAGCGGCCAAGGTGTTACAAGCATGATTTTTCTGGCCAACGTTGTTTAAGGACGCCCACTACTTCGTGCAAAGATGTGATAGATGTCAAAGGGTGGAAAATATTTCCAAGCGTCATGAGATGCCCTTGAATGCCATTTTAGAAGTTGAAGTCTTTGACGTTTGGGGAATAGATTTTATGGGCCCATTCCTATCGTCCTTTAACAACCTCTACATCCTTTTGGCGGCCGATTATGTCTCTAAATGGGTGGAAGCAAGTGCGTTGCCGACTAATGACGCCAAGGTGGTTCTTAAATTTCTACAAAAAAACATCTTCACACGTTTTGGCACCCCAAGAGCAATTATCAGTGATGAAGGGAGTCACTTTTGCAACAGGTCTTTCACGGCTCTCTTAGCTAAGTATGGGGTAAACCACCGAATTGCTACAGCTTACCATCCCCAAACCAGTGGCCAAGCCGAAGTGTCAAACAGAGAAGTGAAGAGAATTCTGGAGAAAATCGTCAATCCGAGTAGAAAAGATTGGTCAACAAAATTGGATGATGCACCTTGGGCTTATCGAACAGCTTATAAGACGCCCATTGGCATGTCACCATACCAATTAGTCTACGGAAAGGCGTGTCACCTACCGGTTGAGCTTGAACACAAAGCATATTGGGCCATCAGAAAGTTGAACTTTGATCTCGCGGCTGCTGGGAAAAAGAGGCTACTTCAGCTTAACAAACTCGTTGAATTTCGGTTACAAGCATATGAGAATTCAAAGCTTTACAAGGAAAAAGTCAAGAAGTGGCATGATCGGAAAATCATCGACAGGACGTTTGAGCCGGGACAAGCAGTGCTTCTATTCAATTCTAGACTGAAGTTATTTTCAGGGAAGCTCAAGTCTCGGTGGTCGGGTCCATTCATTGTCAAACAAGCATTCCCTCATGGCGCCGTTGAAGTTTTTGCAAACAATTCGGAAGAGTCGTTTAAAGTCAATGGTCAAAGATTAAAGCATTATTAGGGTGGTGGTATTGATCGCCAGAAAACCTCAATCACTCTTGCCGATTGAAATTGAAACAGGGAGTAGTCAGGCTGAAAGACTTTAAATCAAGCGCTAGTTGGGAGGCAACCCAATTTTTAATTGTTCTTTAGTTAAAATTTTGTGATTTGTAGGACTCATTATGAGACTTAGTTTTGTTTTTATCTTACAGTAATTAGATGCTTTGTTTCTTGGTTTTTTTTTTTTTTGCTTACAGGCCATACATTAATGTTGCACGTGAAGAAATCATCAAGAAAGGCTTAACAGTGCAATTCCAGTTTTTTAGGCCAGCGCGGCCGCGCCCAAAGTGTGACGAAATCAAGTGCAGCCGCGCCTTGCTTCAGAAATCAAAAATGTGCAGCTGGTACACCAGCGCGGCCGCACCCAAATTATGAAAGAAAGCAGCGCGGCCGCGCCGCATATCAGAGTTGAAAAAAAAATCTTCTGGCACACTAGCGCGGCCGCGCCCAACTCAAGTCAAATTCCAGCGCGGCCGTGCCGCGATCGGATCCCAGGTTTTAAAACCCAGTTTAAACCCGACCCATTGCTTGCTTCTTATTTTCTTTTTCCGCTCGAAATCACATTCTTAGGAACCTATTCCTATTAAAACCGCTCTCTCTCTCATTCTTCTCTTCCATATCCGAATCCAAACCAATTCTTACCATTATAAACTCCTTCTCCAAATCAAATACTACACATTACAAACCCTAATTCGATTTCTATTCATCTCCATTCTTTCTCTATACCAAAAACCACACACAACCTATTCCTTCATAACAAACCCCAAAATCTGAATCCTTCATCTATTTCAGTGTTCTTCAAGGAGAGTTTCAGTGCATTAAATTGGGAAAACAAGGAAGTGCAAGTGGTTCTAACGCAGTAAGTGCATTGTGGCTTAGGGTTTGACATCGTATCAAGGTATTCGTCCTTCTTATCAGATTTTACAATTGGGTTACATTGTATTGGGACTGTTAGTTGTGATTACACTGTGCATGCAAGTATATTGGATTGGAATTGCTTGAGTAAATCCTAGTGTAGTATCTGTCAAGTTTGGGGGAGATTTTTCATTACTTTGTATTGGGACTGATTTGATATGGCTTCAAAGAGACCACGAGGGGAATCTTCTAGTTCTCACGCACAGGCTGAGTCGGTGGACTTTGATAGGAGTCGATTTATATCTGCTGAGGCTGAGGATTTTTATCACAGGGTTTTGTTGGGAAAGACTTTTGTGTTGGAACGTGGGCTAAACCCCGATACAGATTTGGATGGTCAAATGATGAGCATGATCCGAGCTAAGGGTTGGTTATTGTTTGTGGCACCACCATTGGCAGCCCCGATTTCAGTTATGCAAGAATTCTATGCTAACGCGAAGATTACCAAGGACGTGACTACTTTTGTGCGGGGTTTCCAGGTGCCATATGATAGCCAGAGTATCAATGCCATCTATCACTTGCCTTTTGTTCATCAATCTGATCCGGAAAGTTTTCACTCTATAAATTGGGACACTAAATTGGAGCGAATCAAGAATATTTTGTGCAAGCTTGGTACGGAGTGGACAACAAAGCAAGGGACAGATCAGAAACTTCACTTCCCTCACACTGCCTTGAGTCGTTATGGCAAAGCCTGGTACAACTTTATTTGTGCCAATCTCATGCCAACCAGGCACCAAAATGACGTGACTAAGGATCGGGCGATTTTGCTATATGGTATTGTGCAAGGGAAATCAGTTAATGCGGGGTATGTTATCCATCAGTCTATTCGTCGATACCTTCAGGGTGGTACTTCCGGTGGTATCCCTCATGCGTCCGTAATTACACGTCTATGCTCGGCTGCGGGGGTGGAGTGGGCTGATAGTGAGCCTGTGCAACTCCCGATGAACACGATTGACCATGCGGCGATTGCTAAGTATAAGGTGTGGGAAGGAGCTCCTTCTCATTCCCGTGGAGCAGGATTTTTATTGGGAGACTACAGTGAGAGTGAGGAAGTCGCTGATCAGCCGGTGCCCGAACCTGAACCGACAGCTCATATATCCCAGGCTCGTTTGGATCGCATGGAGAGGCGTATGACTCGGAGGATGGATGATATACACTCGAGTATGACCGAGCTTCGTTCTTTCTCCACTCAGCTTTCGGATAGTTTCTCGCAGGCCTTTTCTCAGTTGGGCGTTCAAGTCCAATTCCCGACGTTTGGTGCAGCCTCAACTTATCCGCCTCCGGACACACCTTCAGATGGGGAGGAGGCAGATGATGCTACTTCGGATTAGGGGATTTTTTCTTTCCTTTTCCTTTTCTTCTATTGTTTTATCCAATGAGGGCATTGTCTGTTTTAAGTTTGGGGGAGTTCTTTTAGGTTTTTGTTTAGCATGTTTGTGGTTTTATGCATCATATCTGTTAGTATGTTGGCATATCATTGTGATTATTGTGAATCTTGCATAGTTTAGTTTGGTTGTGTTAGGTGCATTTAGTTTGTTCACATGAATCCAATTGATTAGTTGGTATGAGTTAGGCTCGACCAATGATGAGATGGGTATTATTGTGTTAGCTTGGGCAGTTGAAAGTCATTAGGGATAAAATAATTTGGATCATGAGAGTAATTATGCCTGTCATAACTTGAGTTTTTGGATAGCACGAATAATTTGATTAATTTGACTGCTGGGGTTCAAAGGGTTGCATAACTGATTTTTACATGAGAATTGGGTAAAACATTGTTAGGTGAATTAACAAGGAAGGCTAAATAGGGTAAAAGCTGAGTTTAGGGATTCTTTTAAGGCTAAATAAAAAATAAAAAAAAATATACAATAAATACGTTGACTAGTTGGGTTCTGTGACCTCTATCACTCGGGTAATTAGATCCTTAGGGGTGTCTTAACACATAGTGCCCTAAAGCCGTCTGGTTTGGGAGTCACTGATTGAACGCTCGCTACATGGGTGATTTTGAAACGCCTAAGAGAACTTGACATTGCACAGTTAAGCATAAATACGAGATGGAGCGTAAAACGCACTCGTAGAAGAATAAAGTTAGGCGTAAGTCTTGTTAGAACCTTCATGCTCGGTATTTGCTTAATTTTGGCTGGATTTGTTGTATTTGTTTGAATTGGAGTAAAAATGGAGTTTCTTGTTATAGAGTTGGTTATGTGGCTTTATTTTGAACTTTGGTCAGTTAACTTAATTAATGAACACACACGCACGACTTGGGTGATGATAGGTGTCTATTGTTTGATTGATTGTGGTTATTAATTTCTAATGACTGGATTTACTATTCAAGTTAGTTGTTGATATCTCTGAGGCATACAGTTAACATTTTTACTGGCTATTGGTTGGATTCTTAGGCATGATAGTTTTTAGTGCATTCATGGCATTGTGTTGCATTGTGTTGGTTATTGCATTGCATTATGTTGCTTGGGGACAAGCAATAGTTTAAGTTTGGGGGAATTTGATGAGTGGGTTTTATACCTACGAATCGGATGCCACTGAATGCGAGTTATTGTTTATTTCCGTGGTATACAGTTACTTTTCATGCATTTATATGTGTTTTTGTAGGTTGCACGTGTTGGGATTGAGTTTGGCGAGAATTGGTGGGAATTGTGCTATTGCAGTTGCTGAGTTGCTGATATTGCAGAGTAGCAGGGCAGCGCGGCCGCGCCCAAAATGAGCTAGGGTGCGGCGCGGCCGCGCCTGACTTCAGACTTAAAAAAATTTTTACTGCCAGAGTAGCGCGACCGCGCGCCTTTCAAGCTTAATCCAGGCGCGACCGCGCCAGTTCGAGTGAGGGCAAATTTAACTTTTTAGATGTTTTAATTGGTTTCGATTTGAACTTGGATTTGAAACTCTGGAATTAATTAGGGGTTTTATCAGATACTATAAATAGGTGTTTTCTAGTTGGTAATTGGGATATCTACTATTAGCAAACCCTATTTTTGAGCAATTAGAGAAGACTTGGAGCAAGTTGATAGCAAGGAGAAAGCAAGGAGGAGCAAGACAGAGATTGGAGGATTGCTTACAGTGTTTCTTCTCTTTTCTCTCTATTCCAAACTTTTGATGTTATTAAACTTGTGGATGATGAATTCTAGTTTCATTATGAACTAAATTTCTTTTAAGGCTATAATGGATCTTAATGCGTAGCTTTGAATAGCATGTTTCTTTGAATATTATGATTAGTTATTTTTGGATTGTCTATTATGGTTTGTGCTGAATTGTTTAATAATCTGGCCAATAATTACCAGGATATTCTATATGAACTTGAAAGATGAAGTATAGAATTAGATCTGACCATAATAACATGTGATTGTGTCTTCTGCTGTCGATGGAATTCATAATTCGTGATTAGGATAGAGATATACCTATTCACCGCATGTAATCAAAATAGGGAACTTGGGCTTTAAATCCTTTTTAATTGCAATTCACATAGAAATATAATGAATTAGTTATTTAGGGTGATTAACTTGAGTCTATCAATTGTGGATTTGAGTTAAGTTGTTTATGAAACATTGAAAGATGAGCATAAATAGTGAGGAGTTCCTGGTTAACAATCTAAAACAACTAACATAATCCAAAGGGGAGCGTGTTAAGCAAAATAACGCATTAAGTGAAGTTGTAGTCTTAAGTCTTTAAAAAATCTGTTTTCAAACTAGAGGTAATAATTCAATTTAGCATTACTTAGTTAAACTCAAAATTACGAAATTCATCAATTATCTGTTTACTAAAATTGTTTCGATTTAAATTTGGAATTTGTCATTATAGAATCAATTCTTCTCTGTGGGACGATACTCTTCTTTCACTTTATTACTTGTGGACTGCGTATACTTGGGTATTTTAGCTAGTATAGATTTTGGCAAACACCCCTTCGTCCTTGAACTCCTTCATACCGTCAGACTTAGCCTGAGTCAACTGTCCCCAAATTCTTTTATTCATTTGAATAGTTTTATTGCTTTCTGCTCTTCCAAGGACGTAGTCCCGAGCATAGACTTCTTTTATCAATTTTTTTCCCTCACTGCTTGTAAAGAGAAAGGGTTTTACCAGATAATAAAGAATTCGGGTAGGGAGACCCTAATAGATACCCCTTCTAGTAATAAAGGATGACATGGGGATTGGTTTTTCATTAAGGGGTCGGACACTGAGTTGGTAGGACCTTGGTCAAACCCGAACAAAGACCAACGAAATCCAAACCGAATTTCCCAAAGAAGGTTGGGGGCGTTCGAGGCTTTGTATTCCAAGCGACCTTTAGTGAAGTGGAACCGGTTGCTCCTTAATGATCAAGACTGGTTACACTCATATAGCTGTAAGTCTCTTTACTTTCCCGAATATGCTTAATTTGAGATTGGATGAAATACTGAGCCCTCTTTATCTTTTGGTTTTACAGTGGTTGACTCTAGGAAGAACCCCGATAATGAAGCGATCCTGGAAGTTGTTAGAGTCCCGAGGGTCAAGCTGTCTGATGCTGAAAAAGTCAGGATGGCCCGAAGTAAAAAGGCTACGGGTGTTAAAACTTCAATTACACCAGGTGTAACTGTTGAAGGGGCATCCAGGTCTGGCCATCCAGAAAAACTAGTGAGAATCGGGGGATCTCTAGTCGTCTCTAAGACACCCAAAACAAACAAATCTGGGGGTAAACGTAAAAGACTAGTACGCCACTCCTCGGTCGAGGCAGGAGATGAAACAATCTCAGTGATTAGGATTGAACCCTCCCTGATGACTAGGGGATCTTTGAGCGTTGCCCTAGATGTCGGTGATCAAGAGAAAGAGCTCGTTGTGACTGCTTCCTTTGACATTGAGTCTCCTTCCCTAGAAGATGGAGCATTGCTGAAGAAGAAGCAAAATGGACCTTCTCCTCCCCCAATTGTAACAGAACAGCCCAGGGCCGAAGCTGTGGGGACATCGGCTGAAGGTTTGGGGTCATCAATGATCCCGTTTGATACAGCTGGGGCCGATCAGGCCGATTTGAAGACTCTAGTGGAGATGTTATTTTCTTTCCGTGCCAAGGTTAGTAGGTCCTCTTGATGGGTATTACCAATAATTATTTGTTATCTTTTAATTCCCAAACATTGTCCTGCAAGGAAACGGTCTTCTCCTCTATGTCTTTGACCGAGTGAAGACTTTGGAACGTGATCTGAAGAAGTCCTCCGAAGAATGTGCTAAGGCGAAAGAGATGCATGTAAAAGTCTGTACTCAACTTCGCGCTTATCACGATAGTTTCCACCTTATAAAGAAAGACTATAAAGCGATGCGATCGGAGAAGGCCAAAACTGACAAGGAGTTGGTTGCCTTGCGGGATTAAGCGTTTGCTGCTGATATCAGAATATCTGAAATCGAAGCCCGAACTGAGGAGGCCGTCAAACAAGCCGAGGCAGTTACTAAACGGGCTGAGGATGCGGAGATGAGGAATAAAGAACTCGAATTCCTCCTTCAATGGCAGAAGGAACAACTCGACTAATCGGGCGATATGATTCGCATCCAGACCGATCAAATGAGGAACCTCAAGGATAATGTCTAGACGATCATTGATGGCTGGACTTCGAAGGAAGCCGATTGGTTGAAGGGTCCTGTTGCCCCCGCTTCTCCAGGTGTTCTTGCACCGAGTCTTCGGCAAAAGGGTCATTGATGAGTACAAGACATCAGATCAATTCCACGAAGATGTACAAGATGTCGTGCTGAATGAGTTCAATGACGGCTTTGAGTACGCCCGAGAGCTGGTGCGAGAAAAAGGCCATAATCCTGATGAGCTAGGGATTATCATTCCCGATGACTGATTTGTAATTTTATATTTGTGGGATATATTGTAACTTTAACACTTAACTTCCTTTAAATATTCATTTATCTTTTCTCATGATTTGACTCTCGTTATCTATGTGTGTAGCTGTTTATTTATATTTCTTTTCCCCCCTGCTAACCTTATTAAGCAAATTGCCGATGAGGTTAGTAGATGTATTTAAAGTGTATGTAAAAACAGTAAACACAAAGATAAGATGAAAAAAGAGTTCTCATTTATTTCAAAAAGATAACATAATTGGCCAACATTCTAGTCGCAAAAACTAAGCAGATAAGATACTATAATTACTGATAATATTTTCAGAGCCGAGCAGCATGCCATGTGTTTGGGATATCCTTTCCATCCATCTTCTGAAGCTTATAGGTGTCCGATCCTAATACCTCGATAACCTTGTACGGTCCTTCCCAAGTGGGCATCAATTTTCCAGTTTTCCGAGGTGTAGAAGCTTCGGCTTGCCGAAGGACTAGATCCCCTATTTTGAATGTCATATTCTTGACATTTTTGTTAAAGTGTTGTGCTATACGTTGTTAATAAGTGGCTAACCTGAGAACCACAGCGTCACGCTCTTCTTCCAATAGATCCAAATTATCCCGAAGCCCTTCGCTATTGAGACTTTTGTCAAAATTTTGGACTCGGGAGGAGGGTATCTCTATCTCAACAGGTATCAAGGCTTCGGTCTTATAAGAAAGTTTGAAGGGTGTTTCGCCCGTTGTTGTCCAAGGAGTTGTCCGGCCAAGCTCCTTTTGCATCCTCAAGTCTTCATTTTATACCATTTAGCAACAACCTGTTTGGGACTTCTACCTAACCATTTGCTTGAGGGTGGGCTACCGAGGTCCGTCGATGTTGGATGTTAAGTTCTGTCAAGAAGCCTTCAAACTCTTTCCCCACGAACTGTAAACCATTATCTGAGACTAGGACCTTTGGGATGCCAAATCGATAAACCACATGTTCTTTAAGGAACTGAAGACATGTCCTCTCAGTAATCTTCGCCAAGGGTTTGGCTTCAATCCATTTGGTGAAATAGTCAATTGCCACGACCATGAATTTCATTTGACCTTTACCCTGCGGGAGTGATCCGAGAAGATCTATCCCCTAAACTGTGAAAGGTATTGGGTATGGGAGTAAGCTCTTCGGGAGGTTGGTGATGTATTAAAGTAAATAGTTGACACTTATGGCATTTTTTAACGAAGTCTTTGGTATCCTGAAGCATGGTTGGCCAAAAATATCCTTGTCTTAATATCTTATGTGCCAATGTCTTTCCTCCTACATGATCTCCACAGATTCCTTCGTGAACTTCCCGAAGTGCATAATCAGATTCCCTCGGACCAAGGCATCAGAGTAGAGGTGATGAGTAAGATTTTTTGTATAATTTATCCTCAATGATACAGTATTTGGTGGACCTGAATTTTATCCTTTGGGCCAAACCCCTGTCTTCGGGTAGCTCATCACTTTTTAGGAATTTGAGTATGGGGCTCATCCAGGAGTTTTCGGATTCAATGTCCATCACTGTTTGGCCAGTTGCGATCGGTTCCAGTAGATTTTCTAAGTAAACAGATCCTTCCAAATCTCCTTGGTCCGTTGTTGCTAACTTCGAAAGGGCGTCGGCCATTGTGTTTTCTGATCTAATTACCCCGACTATTTGATACCTAGGAAAGTGAATAAAGAGTATGTGGACAAGCTGAAGATAGCCTGAAGGTATGCTTCCCTGGCCTCATATTCTCCCAAGACTTGCTTTACCACTAGTTGGGAATCACTGTAAACCACCAAAATTTTCACCTCCAGACTTCTATCCAATTTCAGCCCCGTTATAACTGCTTCATACTCCGCAATATTATTGGTGGCTTTGAATCCGAATCGGATAGACTATTGCACTTTGAAGCTTTCAGGTAAGGTAAGGATTACTTAGGCTCCGCTACGTGATCCTATGCGAGACCCATCCACGAACAAGGTCCATGCTGAATCCGTTATAGTCAATAGATCGGATGTTTCAGCTGGGTCTTCTTCCTTTTCTTCGGGAAAAGAGCACTCAATGATAAAGTCAACAAGGGTCAGTGCTTTGATTGCAGTCCGAGGACGAAAGTCAATATTAAATTGGCTTAATTATACTACCCATACAGCTAACCTTCCTGAAGATTCGGGCCAATACTTTTCGAAGGGGTTGATTTGTGAATACAGTGATTGCTTCCACTGGAAGTAATGTTGAAGCTTCCGACTAGAAATGACCAGTGCGTAAGCCAACTTCTCTAGGTTTGGATACCTTATTTCTACATCCCGAAGAGCATAGCTTACGTAGTAAATCGGCTTCTATCCCTGTGAATCCTCCCTGATTAAGGCCGATCCGACCGCTAATTGTGTTGCAGATAGATATAACTGTAAATCCTCTTCGGGGAGAGCCTTACTGAGGATCGGAGGAGAGGAGATATATCGCTTAATCTTTTCAAAGGCATTTTGACATTCTTCAGTCCAAACAAATGTTTTCTAGTATCGAGCCTCTTTTATTGTGTTGAAGAAAGGGAGACATTTCTCTGCTGATCGGGTAATAAATCTCCGAAGAGCAGTAAGTCTTCCAGTTAATCGTTGGACGTCTTTAAAGTTTCTTGGGGACTGCATCTCAAGAATAGCCGATATTTTCTCGGAATTCGCCTCTATCCCTCTTCGGCTAACCATGTATCCCAAGAATTTGCCTTACCCAAGACCAAAAGTGCACTTGACGGGATTAAGTCTCATATTGTGGGTCCTGACATTCCGGAAGCATTCTTCGAGATCTGACAGGTGTTCTTCATCCCCCATGCTTCGGACAAACATATCGTCCACATAGACTTCCATGTTTCTTCCAATCTGATCTCTGAACACACTATTCATCATTCGCTGATAAGTTGCCCCGGCGTTGATGAGAGCGAAGGACATGACTTTATAGGCATAGATTGCTCGGTGTGTGATGAAGGATGTCGTCGGGATATTTGGTTTGTACATGGCAATTTGATTATACTTGGAAAAAGCATCAAGGAAGCTCATTAAAGTGTGTCCCGAAGTGGAATCGATTAACTGATCGATGTTCGGGAGAGGATAATAATCTTTCCCATATGTCTTGTTTAAATCTGTGTAGTCTACGCACATCCTCCAATTCCCGTTGTGCTTTTTCACCAGCACCACATTAGCGAGCCATTCTGGATAAGTTATTTCAAAAATAAAGTTAGCAGCCAATAACTTTTCAATTTCTTCATCAATTATCATTTGTCGTTCGGGAGCTATATTTCGCCTTTTTTATTTAACGGGTTTGTGGTTAGGATTGACACTCAATTTTTACTCCGCCACACTCGTGTCTATTCCTGGCATATCAGATGGAGTCCATGCAAAAATATCTGCTTATTCTCTTCTCAAGTCAATGAGCTTGGTTCTGACGTCCGTCTGTAAACCGGTGTCGATCTGTATTGTTTTCATGCTGTCTTCTTGAAACAACGGTATCTCTTCGGTCTCTTCAGCAGGCGTTGCTATCGGCTCCGAGCCTCCTTCCGTAAAAGGTTCTAGCTCAATCGTCATTGTTGTTTTCTGTTTACTGACACCTACGGAAGTCACCTGAATAGTCTGAAGATAACATCTCCAGGATAGGTCCTGATCCCTAATAACTTCGCTGATCCCATGCTCGGTTGGGAATTTCATTTTTAAGTGAGGAATCGAGGTGACTGTTTTTAGGGCTGACAGGGTTATTCTTCCCAGGATAGCGTTGTAATTACTTTCTACCTGGACTACATAGAATCTTATCATGATAGAAGCCTGTTTCGGAGCTATGCCAAAGATTGCTGGTAACTTAATCGTCCCTGCTATTCAGACTGGGTTGTTTCCGAAGCCATATAATGGGGACTTGTTACAGATCTCCAACTTCCTTCCCCCCAGATCCAGTCGATTGTATGCATGACTGTAGAGTACATTGACTGAACTCCCGTTGTCCACCAACATCCGTTTCAAATCCATGGTTCCCACCTGGGCCGTGATGATCACCAGAGCATCCTGATGTGGTGTGACTATTCCCGGGGGGTAATCCTCATCGGAGAAGGTTATGGGTTCGGTTGCGGTAGTCTGAGGCTGTCCAGATAGTTGGTGGACTTCTCTGGCGAAAACTTTTCTTTTTCTATTAGACAGGGCCGATATCGATCCGCCAAAGATAACATCTACGACTCTCTTTGCAACTCCCGAAGGTGGTGGTGGCGCTATCCGATTTAAAGGACTTGGTTTATACTGATCGATGACATAACAGTCCAGATTACCTTTCGCACTTGCTTTTCCAAAAAAATCCTTCAACTGATAGCATTCCTCAGTGTCATGCCCCTTGGCTTCATGGTAATTACAATATCTGTCTCCGTTCTTCTGTCTGGCGAAGACTCGAATCTTCGGGGGGTTTTCATAGAAAGACTGATTTTTGATTTCCTTGATAATAACGACTCTACTCAAGTTTAGAGGAGTATAATTTTTGTCATTATCTCTATTTTCTCGGTCCTTCGAGCCATCATTCTTCCGTTTGTCATTAGAGTCCTTCTTGTCATTCCCTTTGTTATTGGTATACTTTTTATCGGCATATTCACCTCGGGGGTCTCTCTAGTGAAAATCACCTGTACTTTTCGAGGTACCCCAAAGATTGGCAAGTGCCTCTTCCAACTCAACAAACTTGTCAACTTTATCATAGGTTTCGGGCAAGAACTCGGGTGCCTTAGAGATGATTTCTTCAATCAACCTACTGGATTTGTCCACGTTTAATCCTATAGTTAAAAAGTGGATAACCTGCTTCGGATCTATGTCATTGACTTCGGATACGGCTTCTCAAAATCTTTTAATATATTGCCGAAGTGTTTTGTTCGGCCTTTGTTTAACCTACATGAGAGACGTGATCATCTTGGCACGTCTTTTGTTACTGCCGAAGCGGGTGTGAAATTGTTCTTGAAAATCATCCCATGAGCGTATAGACGCAGAAGGAAGGGAGATAACCCACTCTCGGGCAGTTTTCTTCAAGGTGGATAGGAATAGGTGGCACATGGCTGCCGCATCATGACGATGGAAGGGCATGGCCTGTTCGAAAGTGAAAGTATGGTCGTGGGGATCCCCGGTTCCGTCGTACATCTCCAAGTTCGAGGGAACTTTATTCTCTCTATCAATCTTTGTGTTAGTAATGTCTCTAGTGAAAGGAGAGGCTCGAGGCTTCTTTGTTCCTGGAGGTTGATTCATAACCTTTCGGGGAGATAATTCTCCGGTGCGGCTCCTTTTAGTGCTTCGTCGGGAACTTTCCACTACAAAAAAATGGGGCTTCAGCAACAACCGATTTTCGTTGCTAAAGGTGTCAAATTTTGTTACAAAAGGGTTTTGGCAACGACTTTACTGTCGTTGCGTCTTTCGTTGCGCAATGAGCGTTGCTAATTGTTCCGCAACGAACGTATTTTTTTCGTTGCCAAAAGTAATACATTTTGCAACGAAATTTGGCTTTCGTACAGAGACATCGATCCTTTAGCAACAAAATGTATTGTTGCAGAATAATTAAAATTTCGTTGCTAAAAACCCCATTTCGTTGCAAAAGCCTGCTAATTGGCAACGCAATGAACTCTTTTTTTTTTGCAACGCCATGCATTTTCGTTGCAATTGACACCATTTTGCAACGACATTTTTCATTGCAGTAAATTATGAAAATTGTTGCCTAAGCTTACTTTCGTTGCGAAATGTAAACTTTTTAGCAACGATTTTCGTTGCTGATTATATTATTTGACGATATTATGCTGAATCAGCAACGAAAATGTTTGTTGCTGGTTATTTTTCAATAGCAACGAAAGTCGTCGATTAGTAACGACATTATATGTTGTCGTTTCTTTATATGTGCAACGAAAGTTGATATGATTTGCAACGATAAAAAAATGTTACCTTTTATTTTTATATTAGCAACAATATCCTTTCCGTTGTTATTAGGTTAATTTTTCGTTGCCAAATTTTATATTTTTAATGCCATTAGCAACGAAAATTTGTTGCTAAATGTATAAAAAATTATTGCTATATTAAAACTTATTCAATGCTTTGGTAACGAATTATATTGTTGCCAAATCAAAATTTGACATTCTTTTTGTGTACTTGGCTGGCTCAATGTCCTCATTGCAAATAATGACAAAAATACAAAAAACTAAAATATTATTAAGTTAATAAAATCATCCACCACATAATCATTCATTATCTTTACAATTAACCATCTAAAGCTACCACAGTTCTTCAATCAAAGTATATATCTACATATATAGAGAGAGTACACTTATAATTTCGTCCCTTGTCTTTTGTAAACGTAGCACGAAAATTTGATACCCAGTATTGCAAGGCAGGTCGTAGAAGCAGTCTTCCTGCACATATTTAAAAATAATAGCAAGTCAGAAAAATGAAGCAAATAGGTCACCAGAGGCACTTAATGCCAAAATCAAAGGCAATAGAGTTGTTACGTGGTACTAATGTACACCGTATTGCTCATAAGCAGAAAAAGACAAATAGGCAATCACAATATCTTTTGCTACAAATCCAAATAGAAAAAGAACCTTCAGTGCGACTATATGATTGCTCTGTTACAAGAAAAAATTGGAATCTTAATCGGCCTTTTCATGAATTTATTTCAGTAAGCATAGTGGTAAACATATTTTCTGTTACAAGACTTGTAGATTATTATTATATGTTGACCTCAAGTCAGAATTCAGTCACATTCAACAACCACAAGCATCACACAATCTTAAATACCATCACACAATCTTAAATAACAATGTTTAGATTTCTATATATTGTTGTAGCACCACTGCCATTAACATGGTAGAGCATAAAATCCACCACAATGTCACAAGGATAGGGAAATTCAGAAAAGCAACCTCAACTCTGAACAAAAGTAGAGCAGAGGAATTAGAGATAGTAAATAAAAAAACCCATCTCCCTCTCTTTCATCAAACAGTAGTGAGAGAAAAAAATTAACACTTTTTCCATACTAAAAGAATTCAATATAGACCGACAGAAACTCAAATACAAGCAAATGATGGACTGATTTAATCTTTATCATCTCAATTGTTTTCATCATTGTGTCCGAAAAATTATAAATATATATTAAGCAAATATGAGATGAAGTATAAGTCAAAAACTAATTTAAAAAATTAAGATTTGCATAGTTCTAACACCAACCCTCTCTACATCAATCACTACAGTACAAATCACAATCAAACACAAGTAAACCCATTTCAGTATTAATAATACAAGATAAATATCAATGGAAAAATAACATCTTTTTCCCAAGTAGAAGTGACATATATCCCATATAATGTATGGCAATAAGATTATGCCTAAAATATACTATAATAGAATTGAAGATAAAGGATAATTATATACATACCTTCACCGGCGGCAAGATGCAGCAGCAGCAATCAGCCAGCACCTAGGAAGTCAGCACTCAGCAACAATATGCAGCAGCAACATGCAACAACCAGCAGCAGATTAGCAGCAACACAGGCACACAACAACATGCAACAGGCCAACATCAGCAACACAACAATATAACATTATACCAAAAGATATATGACGTAAACACAGTAATATTATGAATCCTTCGCTGGAATCCACATAAACTCAGTAATATAAAAATAAAAATCATGGCTGAAAACATAGAGCAAAGTGTTAAAATGTATTTACAGCAGATTCAGATTTATTTTTCCATCATTTGATTCTTGAACAGATATGCTCTCTCCAATGTGTTTGTGTCGTTAAATTGCACCTGCTTATTGTTCAGCACCGCATCAATAAGACATTTAAAGCAAAAGGTTTTTATATGTCAAAGAAGACTCAAATTCAGGATCACAGATATTCTTACAATAAGAATCCTTGGATCATCTCATAGCATAAACCTAAATCTTAATAACACTGTAGATAAAATATTAACTAAAAAATACACCAAATCTAGTACAATATCAAAAAACTGAAACTAGGCAAGTACTTTCGTGGCGATCTCTTCTTGATGGTAACCGGGCTCGTTTTCTTAGATCTCTGTTATAGATGGATTTGGACTGGACCGGACTGTTGTCTCGATGTTGCCTAGGAGGTCGATCGTCTCTTCGCTGGTAGGGTGTCGAGCTGGAGGTCGTGCCTCTCTAGCTCAACAGAGTTTGCCCAGCTTCATTCAATTCCATGTATTGCTTATTTAGCTCTTCTTGTTGGAGATCGAGAGCCTTTTTTCGGTCAAGAATTTGCTGGAGGCGTTGTTCCCTTTCTGCTACCGTCTCACGGTGTTATCGAGACTGGGTCTGTGAAGCCCCGGAAATCCACTTGCTAGCTTCTTTTAGCCAGGTCAGACTTCGTGCTCACGTGTACAACCTTATTCATAACATTCATTAACTTAAAAGTAGTGGACACAATAAATGTCTATAAAAACTCGCAATATAATTAATTTGAATCGTATATAGAAATCTTAACTTCTAATAATCAGAGTAAAAAGGCAGAAAAATGATAATATTATAATATTATTCTTTCGTGTTACATCATTCCCAGGTTACTAGTTCTTATTACAAATAAGTCATAAAAGACTTAAAAATAAATCTCTATTTCTCTATCCGAGACTTGCAATATTAGCAACCAGACAGTTCTTAGGAAAGAGGGGGCTTTCCGTTAAAACGACGCGCAATTAGATGACCTAACCCCTTTCCTCGTCAGAACCTTCTAGACATTGCTAATAATGTTAATCTAGCATAGTTAAAATGACTTCTACATCTACGAACTTAAATCTTTATGCCTCTATAACAGATCAGGTGTTCAAGTTTAACTAGTTAACCAACTATTAGATATTCCATAATATAAAACTTCTAACTATCCAAGGTTCACAGTATTCCATCACAGACATTGTTCTCGTTAGAACTGTCAATGTGTCTGAATACCCTCACTTAGATGTATAGGTTTATGTATAAAGGATATCTCTTTCATATAAATAATTCCTATCTATCTGAAGTTCACCGTATTTAAATAAATAAGTTTGTTCTTGGAACAGAGGAGCGACCCCTTGTTTTTACATAACTCCTTCAATCATTTAATACCCTCATTCAGATGTATAGTTTATATTAATACTATACTAACTTAGTACAATCATTCTAAAATTTAAAGATCAAATGATATCTTCTAACTTACCTAAGAATGTAAATACAACGTAAGAGATGTAAAAAAAGATGAATCTATTTCATAAACTTAAGTTTGGTTACAACATTCTCAGTACTATGTCTTTATTACAACAAAGTCTTATAAGACTTGAATTTATTCAAAACAGTAATTAAAACTAATTAACACGGCCTTTTTCCTTGTCCGTCCCTGAAGTTCCGGGATTACCATATAAAACTGCAAGAGAAAGTATATGCAAGAATGAGCTACAAATGCTCAGCAAGTTTATTTGAAAACATAAACACAATGTGTTTAAGTTGAAAGATGTCAAAGAGATTTAGTATAACTGAGGGTTCAATACAAGAGCCATTTATTTCAACCAGTTCTGTCAGTCTTTAATGACTTAGAAAAGCTTTGTTTGGATATCTGGTAGGGGATCAGTCTCACCAATATCCTAGAAGTATGCATATCATCCTACAATTTATGGTCAATATATAATCGACATTTTTCGGCCTTCCATGAAGGCATTTTCATTTTCTCAGTATAAGATGTCTTACCAAACAATTTGGTTTGACACAACAATTTAAGCTCGAACAAGCAATATACGAATAATAATTGATTTCTTAAGTTATACTGAACAAGAAGCAATAACTTCACAATAATTGATAGCAAGATATAAAAGACTTGCATAAAGTTAACAAAGTTTGGAGACTTGCCTCGTATATCTTTTACAATTGATATACCGTCTAAACGTTCGTCGTATATCCTATACGATTATAAGTTCATGTAAACTAATTAAGTATTTTAACGATTAAATCTTTTAAGTTTTATTTCGAGTATTATAACCGCTTATAAATAAGACTTCTTCTACTATACATGAAATAATTTCAACATTATAACTGCTTATAAAATGAATATTCATCAACTATATTTAAAATAAATTGAGCATTATAACTGCTTGCGAAATGAATATTCGTTTACTACGTTTGAAATAAATCGGACATTACAACTGCTTATAAAATGAATATTCGGCTATTATACTTGAGATAATTTCAGCATTATAACTGCTTATAAAATGAATATTTGGCTATTATATTTGAAATAAATTTAGCATTATAACTGTTTATAAAAATATATTTTCAACTTTATAAGAGAAATAAATCAGACATTATAACTGCCTGTAAATAGGACTTTTGTGCTATATACTTAAAATAATTTGGGCATTATAACTGCTTGTAAAAGTATATTTTTACTAAATATATAAAGAAGAATAAAAATAATAACTACTAGAATATACCTCTTGTAGTTGTTAAGCTTTACTTCCAATCGCGTAACGCTTCGATACTTCAAAAGTAATTTTTATCTCACAATATCTCTCAAAATATAAATACAGAGTGTTTTTGCTCGTGAACTGCTCTTGAAAACAGTAAGGAATGAATGAACTTAGCTTGCTATTTATAGGAAAACATAGTTTCGCTAATTGCACGTTAGGGGCTCAGCTTATTACACTTTGGTACCTAGGTTAATTACACTTTAGTACCTAGCAAATTCTTAGAATATTTTTCTAAGCTCCTCAATGAAAATATCTTCCAAGCTCGACAATGCAGCTTGCAATTGAACCTATCTTCTAAGCTCCTCAATGAAAATATCTTTCAAGCTCGACAATGCAGCTTGCAATCTAAGCTCCTCAATGAAAATATCTTCTAAGCTCGAAAATGCAGCTTGCAATTGAACCTATCTTCTAAGCTCCTCAATTAAAATATCTTCTAAGCTCGACAAAACAGCTTGCAATTGAACCTATCTTCTAAGCTCCTCAATGAAAATATCTCCCAACCTCGACAATGCAGCTTGTAATCTAAGCTCCTCAATGAAAATATCTTCCAAACTCGACAATGCAACTTGCAATTGAACTGAAAAAAATCACCTCCCAAATACTGTTGTCTTTAATAAATTAAATGGTCAAAAATATCAGTACACGCCAAACAGATTAAATTTGCAGTTCTACCAAAATAATAACTACTGCAAGAAATAATAAGGAGAAATAACCAAGCACGAGACACCAAGATTTTTAACATGGAAAACCCTCTATAACTAAGAGGTAAAAACCACGGGACATAATCCGAAAAATTCACTAGAATAAACTAAGAGATTACAAAGATATCTTAATTTGAGTACACACTCAAATTATCTCACAACAATAACTATGTGATAAACCCAAACAAAATACCTATTTGCTTGATCTTTCTTTCTCTCTGTTTTTCTAAGCTTCAACAGAAGCTTTTCTCACTATTTTCTCTGTTGCTCTTGGATGGTTCTCTATCTCATTCTTTCAGTAGCATGGAAGGAAATATAAAGGAAATACAAAATAATGTTAAGTCTCTATGCTACCCGTGACCTTACTTTTCTTCTCCATGATATTCTGCTAAAAACATGGTTCCATGTTTTGTTGTCAAAAGCAAGAAAACATGTCTCCCACTTTTCTTTCTCTTTCCACCTTTTATAGGTGAGGACCACCATCACTACGGAAACCAACAATCTCCCCCTCTGAACCCATGAAAGGAGGTATTCATCATGATCCCGTCACTTGGAGTCGATTTCTGTGTCAAACCCAACTCTTGGAGAAACCACAACATTTCGTTGTCAACTCAGTAGTAGACAAAACAACCTACTTCTCCAACTTGGACTGTCACAACACAGTTCCACAGCTCCCCCTACAAAAGTAAACAAATACCCCAAAGTAGACTTTTTCTCTTCAGAAATTGTCATGTCTGCTTCTATATAACCTTCCAAGACTGAATTTGCACGCTAAACCATAGCTCCCTCACTTGGAGCTAATCCCAACGAAGCTTTGACTCAACTCAAACTTCGTAGAATTTTTAACTACTTTTTTCATGCCCGATTTTATCTTATTGGCATGGTTCATCTCGATGGAAGGATCTAACTCAAACTTGACAGATTTTTGCTTGCCAAATTCTTTCACAACCACTTGTATCCTGGTTGCGAGCTATTATTTTCCTTCTTCACTTTTGGTACCCATTTAAAGCGAAGAGATTTCTTCTCGTGGTTCTCATGCAAAGCTTTTCTCCTATCTCGCATGGCTTTATACCACATCCTTTTGCGCCTAGCTCCCCCATCTTCAACACCTTTCACATGCGCCCGCATTGTGTAAAAAGTGTTTACCTTCTTTCCTCTAGTCACCACTAGAGACCCCTTAGTGAGCTTCCATTGACCTTCACCAAAGGAACTGTTATAACCATTCTCATCAAGCTTACCAGTAGACATCAAATTAAAGCGGATATCTGGAATATATCTGACTTCTCTAAGCATCAACCTGCCACTATTATTAGTCTCCAAATAAATATCCACAATGCCGATAACCTTGGATGCACTACCATTGCCCATTCGTACATAGCCAAAATCACCACTAGTGTAGGATGTGAAGATCTTACCACGCGAAGTTGCATGGAACGAAGCACCCGAATCAATAACCCATTCATTAACTTGGCACTTGGGTTTACCATCACTAACAATGGCTACATCAACGTCGGATAAATACACAATTGAGTCTTTATCCTCATCTTTTTCTTTAGACTGTTCCTTCTTTAGAAATCTACACTATCGCCTTATATGACCCGGTCTCTGGCAGTGAAAATAAATTATCTCTTTTCCTCTCATATTTCTCCTGAATTTGTCATCTTTAGGAGAGTTCGTCTCTCTATTTTTGCCGCTACTCTGTGCAACAAAAACTTGTGTTTGTGTCTCAAAATTTATGTCTTGCTCCTTCCGTCTTGTCTCCTCATTATGAAGACTGTCCTTAACCATCTACACGGTTAGCTTTCCTTCCGGGGCTGAATTACTTAGAGACACCACCAAAGTCTCCCAGCTATTTGGCAATGAACTGAGAAGCAAAAGAGCCTAAATCTCATCATCAAGATTCAACTTCATGGTGGACAACTGGTTCACCAATCCTTGGAACTCACTCATATGCTCCGATACACTGCTCCCGTCTTTGTACTTCAAGTTCACAATTTTTCGAATCACAAAAGTTTTATTTTGTGCATTCTTCTTCTCGTACATAGACTCTAGTGTTGTCCATAAAGTGTGAGCATCTGTCTCTTGTAAAACATGGTGGAACACACTTTGATCAATACACTGTCGGATGTGACCAATAGTCTTTCTGTTCATCTTTTTCCAATTAGCCTCAGATTTAGCCGCTGGCTTCTTTCCCTCGAGCTCCAATGGATCATACAAATCCTTACAGTAAAGGATATCATCCATTCTAGGCTTCCAGATCAAAAAATTTGAAGAGGTCAATTTAATCATGGTTCCACCTGATTCCTCCCTAAAATTTATCAAAAACAACTCCGAAAATAATCTTAGCTCTGATACCAATTGTTAGAAAAAAATTACCTCCTAAATACTGTTGTCTTTGATAAATTAAATGGCCAAAAATATCAGTACACGCTAAACAGATTAAATTTGCAGTTCCACCAAAATAATAACTACTGCAAGAAATAATGAGAAGAAATAACCAAGCACGAGACACCAAGATTTTTAACGTGGAAAATCCTCTATAACTAAGAGGTAAAAACCACGGGACATACTCCGAAAAATCTACTAGAATAAATTGAGAGATTACAAAGATATCCTAATTTGAGTACACACTCAAATTATCTCACAACAATAACTATGTGATAAACCCAAACAAAATACCTATTTGCTTGATCTTTCTTTCTCTTTGTTTTTCTAAGCTTCAGTAGAAGCTTTTCTCACTATTTTATCTCTTGCTCTCGGATGGTTCTCTGTCTCATTCTTTCAGCAACATGGAAGGAAGTATAAAGGAAATACACAATAATGCTAAGTCTCTATGCTACCTGTGACCTTGCTTTTCTTCTCCACGATATTCTGCTAAAAACATGGTTCCATGTTTTGTTGCCAAAAGCAAGAAAACATGTCTCCCACTTTTCTTTCTCTCTCCACCTTTTATAGGTGAGGACCACCATCACTACGGAAACCAACAATTGAAGTTCACCAAAAGTTTTCTAGTGGTTACTAGTTACCATAGCTAAATAGGTAGACACTTTTTACATTATGGAAGCACTTGTATGAGGTACAAATGTGGTACAAAGTCATGCAAGAAGGGGAAAAAAGCTTTGTATAAGACCATAGTATGAAAGCTCTTCATTTTAAATGAATGTCAAAAGTGAAGAAAGAAATAAATATCGCAGGTAGGGTACAATGAAATGGTTGTGAAAGAATTTGACAATAATTTTTTTGTCAAGTTTGAGTTTATTCTCCGACTGATAAAATCCATGCCAATGAGATTAAGTTGGACATGAAGACAATTGACATTTTCAAAAAGCTTAAGCTAAGCCAAAAGTTCATTGAAATTGACTCCAAATGAGGAGCGTTGAGGTTTCACGGGTTTAGAGGGGGAGATTGTTATTGGTCCAAAAATTACTTGTAAAGGTGGCATACTTTAACTCACCTATTTAATGTTTGCAATTAGTCGAATAAGCTACAACAAGTAGCATGCACAACAAAAATGTGTACGTGCGGTATATATGTGGAATTTGCTTAAGCAAAACCTTGATTTGAGGAAGGATGTTCCCTCAAGTTCTACTATAAATAGAGTACTTAGTAAGAGGATGTACCAAGCTAGTGTTCAAAGAAGGTCAATTATTGAGAATAGTTGTATATCCATTATTTTGTTGTGGACATAATTTGAATTTGGCCCGTAATTTTTACCTCTTAACTTTTAAGAGGATTTTTGACTTAGCTTTTAAGAGGATTTTCGACATAAAATGACAGGTATACAACTACTCTCAAGTTTTAATCTAAAACTTGAGGCACACCAAAACATAGAAAATATAAGAAAATCTCTTTGGGATGAAAATTTGTACCCCAAAAAACTCACAAACACTCTTGTATTATCACTCTATTCCTCGATCGGTATAAATACTGGATCCCTCAAAATTCTCTCACTAGAATTCTCTCACTAGAGACTCTTTTTCTATGTGATTGAGATTCTTGGCTCACATGCTTGGTGTACTCTTACTAACAGAGTACCCTATTTATGGTAGAACTTCAGGGAACATTCTTCCTCAAATCAAGGTTCTGCTAAAGCAAATCCCACATACCGCACACGCATTTTTTTTGTGCATGCTACTTGTTGTAGCTTTTTTTTTTTAACTACAATTGCAAACATTAAATGGGTGAGGAAAAGTACGTCACTTTTACTGGTGGCTTTTTGACTAACACTAACTTAATTTTATCAGTCATGTTTCCCCATGGCTGAGAAAAATACCTTCCATAGGTATCGCACTACTTGGGGTAAACCTGAGAGGGAGATAGATAAGGGATCTGAGCTTTCCTACCTTAAAAAGTTGATTAGAGCATGATAATTCATTAAAATATACTGCACTAACATAATATATTATGAGCCACATGCAATAAGCCTTGAACGTACTAAGCCAAATATTTGATACCGAGGTCATCGATTGCTATTGAAGTTTCAGTTTTTGGATAATGGGATTAACATCATTGTATATCATGCTCTAAGTATATACAATTCATGTTATCAGATATGTAATATTGTTAATTCACTGTTAGTCCTACTGGGTTCGTTTTTAACCAAGCCAGCCAGCCAGCCAGCCATCATATTCTGATGAGTTATAATCTTGCTATTCTGAAATGTTCAAGTGTTTCATGCTGCCTTTTAGAGAGAGAGAGAGAGAGAGAGAGAACGCATGGGAAGCAGCTTCAATTTGCAGTTTAACCTTGTTTGATCTTTAACGATCCCTCAAACTCACTCTCGCATTGATATAATTGTTGGTGGTTTAATTTATTTTAAGTACTGTCACAGTGGCATGCAGCAGTTACGATACGGAATTTGATGGAGAACATTTTGACGTCAATGAGATCATTCATGTGGAGAGGTTGAGATCGCCAAATTACCATCCATATATACAGGAGATCAAAAATGTGGAGTTAATTTGTCTAAAGCTCTTGTGGCAGAAGTCTCCATGGAGTTCAAATAGAATCATGAGAGTTGCACATCTGCCAATTGCTGGGATACTAGAATTAACAAAGCCTTCAAATATATGAATGCACAGTACAATGAATTTTATTTAAATGTCTAGAGTACGCAATTTAAATGTAAAAATATTGTATGAAAACTATTTTACCCTTAAAACTTCTTAAGTAGACTCCATCACTTTAAGGACAAACAAAAAATCATATTGTAATTATGTGATGTCAATTAGGTGTTCTTTTTCATGTTCTCTATTTGATCAGGTTTCCTACTTTCAGAGAATGCAAATCTTTAATTTCTACGCTAACGGCTGATGATATGTACTCTTATGAAGAAGTTTCAATGTTGATAATATAGGATGTCAAGATAAGCTTATTAATTATAGTTGCTTATTTTGTGCTACAAAACCTATAAACCCCCAAAACAAGTTCTTGATACAGGCAATTTCAATACAAGAGGCTAGCTCATTTTGCATTTGCATCGAGTTTATAAAGAATGAAATAGAATTATGGATCATGTGATTGGATGGTGTCATGTTACTTTTATAAGGAAATTGTTGGAACTTGTGGCTCATAACTGAGAAGTTTACGGAAAGAGCCGAGTGCGGAGCTTTGCGACGCACTGGCCCATCGGAACTGAACAGAAGGGTTTGGGGGGTGTGGGGGGCGGAGTCCCCCGCGGTATGATACAGAGTTACTGTAGGTACGGCGCGGGGCGCGCTAAGACTTTTGAGGCGTTCTGTAAGGGTAGCGCGGGGCGCGCCGTGGCAAGGCTTGAAACGGCGCGGGGCGCGCCATAGGCAAGTTTCAGGTTCTGGAGGACTAGCGCGGGGCGCACCAGTGGAAGCCAAGGAACAGCGCGGGGCGCGCCGTTCGGCGAACTCAGTTTTTCTATTTGATTTCGGATAGGACATTATGGGTATTTGAGACATAATGTGAAGTAGGGTTAGAATAGGATTAGTAGCTATAAATACTATCTATTGTAAAACTCTATGTAACCTAATCAAGAGAATCAATAAACAACTAGCCGCCCGTGGACGTACCCAGATTTTGGGGAACCACGTAAATCTCTGTGTTAATTTTATACTGTTGTGTGTGTGTGTGTGATCCATCCTCGATTTCTAACAAATTGGTATCAGAGCTAGGTTGGATTGAACACACGAAGAACGATGACATCAACATCATCAGTTACAAAGTTTGACGTGATGAAGTTTGATGGGACTGGGAATTTCGGGCTATGGCAACAGAGGGTCAAGGATCTGTTGGTGCAGCAGGGATTGGTGAAGGCGTTGAAGAAGAAACCAGCAACCATGTCGGCTGAAGACTGGGATGAACTCGAGGCGAAGGCGGTGAGTACAATTCGTTTGTGTCTTGCAGACGAGGTTATGTATCACGTGATCGGTGATGAATCGCCATCGGGTGTCTGGACTAAACTGGAATCCAGGTATATGTCAAAGTCATTGACAAATAAGTTGTTTCTGAAGCAAAAGTTGTTTGGATTAAAGATGATTGAGGGTTCGGATCTTAAACTAGTAACCATGTCGGCTGAAGACTGGGATGAACTCGAGGCGAAGGTGGTGAGTACAATTCGTTTGTGTCTTGCAGACGAGGTTATGAATCACGTGATCGGTGATGTATCGCAATCGGGTGTCTGGACTAAACTGGAATCCAGGTATATGTCAAAGTCATTGACAAATAAGCTGTTTCTAAAGCAAAAGTTGTTTGGATTAAAGATGATTGAAGGTTCGGATCTTAAACCAACAACCATGTCGGTTGAAGACTGGGATGAACTCGAGGCGAAGGCGGTGAGTACAATTCGTTTGTGTCTTGCAGACGAGGTTATGTATCACGTGATCGGTGATGAATCGTCATCGGGTGTCTGGACTAAAATGGAATCCAGGTATATGTCAAAGTCATTGACAAATAAGCTGTTTCTGAAGCAAAAGTTGTTTGGATTAAAGATGATTGAGGGTTCGGATCATATTCAACATATTCATACATTCAATCAGATAATTAGTGATTTGCTAAGGATTGAAGTGAAATTCGAAGAAGAAGACCAAGCACTGATGTTGTTGTGCTCTTTACCGGACTCCATGGAGAATCTTATTACAACCCTTCTATGGGGGAAAGCGACTCTAAAATTGGAGGAAGTTACCTCTGCTCTACTAATGTTTAACCAGCGAAGGCTTCAGACCGAGGGAGTTTTGGGTGAAGGACTGGTGGTAAAAGGTGGAGAGCAACGTGGCAGAAAAACGAAAACAGAAAAATCAGGAAAGCATGGGAAATCGAAGTCAAGGGGCAGGACTCCCAAGTCAAAGGGGTTGAAGTGTTTCAGTTGCCACGAGATAGGACACTTCAAGAAAGACTGTCCGAATAGGAATAAGGATGAGAGAACAGGGAAGAAAACAGAACCAGCGAAAACTGCAAACGTTGTGGAAGAATCATCAGAGGATGGGGATATGTTGTCAGTTTCAACAAACACAGACATGGCAGATTCATGGATTTTGGATTCGGCATGTTCTTTCCATATGTCACCTAACAGAGAGTGGTTCGACACATACAAGTCTGTAAATTGTGGTACAGTTCTAATGGGTAATGATGCTTCGTGCAATATCATTGGAATAGGCACAGTGAAGGTGAAGATGTTTGATGGTGTTATGAGAACTCTGGCTGAGGTTAGGCATATTCCAGGTTTGAGAAAGAATCTAATTTCACTAGGAACTCTAGACTCTAATGGTTGTGAGTACAAAACAGGTGGTGGAGCTATGAGAGTGACAAAGGGTGCGCTGGTGATTATGAAAGGTTCTAAGGTTAATGGAAACATCTATCGGTTGATAGGGAGTACAGTTGTAGGTGGAGCTGCTGCCACTACAGCTGTTGATATTGATGATACTTCATTATGGCATATACGGTTAGGGCATATGGGGGAACGTGGGATGTTGGAATTACATAGGAGAAATCTGTTGAAAGGGATAAAATCGTGCAAGCTTGATTTCTGCAAGTTCTGTGTTTTGAGAAAACAGTGTAAGGTGAGTTTTAAGCGTGCGGTGAACAAAACGAAGGGAATACTTAACTATGTGCATTTTGATGTTTGGGGGCCAGTGAGAGTAGCTTCAAAAGCGGGATCACTGTATTTCGTAACATTTATCGATGATTTTTCAAGAAAGGTTTATGTGTACAAGTCTGAAGTTTTTGAGAAATTCAAGGTGTGGAAAGCTGAAGTGGAAAATCAAACAGAGAGTCGAATTAAATGCCTTAAATCAGATAATGGGACAGAGTACAAGTATGAGTCATTTGTGAAGTTTTGTGAGGAGCATGGGATTCAACGACACTGGACTGTTAGAAAGACACCACAGCAGAATGGGGTGGCGGAGAGAATGAACAGAACTATAGCAGAGAGGGCACGGTGCATTAGGTTGAATGCAGGGCTTTCAAAGGATTTCTAGGCAGAAGCAGTGAGTATGGCAGTTTACATTATAAACAGGTCGCCGAGTACTGCTCTGGATAGTAAGGTATAGCACAGGAGGTATGGACAGGGAAAGATGTAGATTATTCAGGTATGAGAATATTCGGTTGTCCAACCTATATTCATGTTCCCGGTGATGAGAGGTCAAAGCTTGATGCAAAGTCCAAACAGTGTATCTTTCTTGGGTATAAGAAAGGAGTGAAAGGGTACAAGCTTTGGGATCCGAAATCAAAAAAAGTAATGATCAGCAAGGATGTGGTTTTTGATGAAGCTTCCATGGTTAAGGCACATCAGGAAGTTCAGAAACCAGAGGCTGGGTTAGAGACCAGCAACCAGCAGCAGGAAGTACAGATTGAGTTGGAAAGTTTTGACACTAGCAATCCACCGCTAGTGGAACAGAATATTCAGCAGCAGGAGGAAAGCATAGTCGCAAGGAGACCCAAACGCACTATCAAACCACCAGAGAGGTACAGGTTTGATGATATGGTTGCATATACTCTATCTACCACTAGTGGGGATCCGTCTACTTTTCAAGAGGCCATTGATAGTCCTGAAAGGGACAGATGGATGGAGGCTATGGTAGAGGAGATTGAGTCATTGAGGAAAAATGAGACTTGGGAATTGACAGAATTGCCTGAGGGAAAGAAACCAGTGGGGTGCAAGTGGGTATACAAGAAGAAAGAAGTTGTATCAGAAAAGGAAAGGGAAAGATTCAAGGCTCGATTAGTTGCAAAGGGGTATTCACAGAGGAAGGAAATTGACTATGATGAGGTGTTTTCTCCGGTAGTGAGACATACTTCAATCAGGATTATATTGGCATTGGTGGCTAGTTATGATCTAGAGTTGGAGCAGCTTGATGTGAAAACAGCTTTTCTCCATGGTGATTTGGAGGAAGTTATATTCATGGAGCAGCCTGAGGGGTTCAAGCAGCCGGAGACTGAGCACATGGTTTGCAGATTCAAGAAATCACTGTATGGGCTGAAATAGTCTCCAAGACAATGGTATAAGAAGTTCGATTCTTTCATGATCCGGATCGGATTCACTCGATGTGAGTATGATTGTTGCGTGTATGTTAAGAGTCTTGAGGATGATTCCTATATTTTTTTGTTACTGTATATGGATGATATACTTATTGCTGCAAAGAGTATAGTTGAAGTCAACAGGTTGAAAGCCTTGTTGGGAAAGGAGTTTGATATGAAGGACTTGGGTGCTGCTAAGAAAATACTTGGAATGGAGATTCACAGGAATAGGACAACTGGTAAGTTATGGTTGTCACAGAAAAATTATGTAGAGAAAGTGTTGGAGAGGTTTAATATGGCTAATGCTAAACAGGTCAGCACTCCATTGGCAAGTCATATCAGGTTGTCTACAGCACAGCGTCCGAAGTCGGACGAAGAGACTCGGAATATGTCGAACGTGCCTTATGCAACCGCAGTCGGTTGTTTGATGTATGCGATGGTATGTACAAGACCCGATTTGGCACATGCAGTCAACACAGTGAGCAAATACATGGCAAATCCAGGTAGAGAACACTAGAAAGCAGTTAAGTGGGTATTCAGATACTTGCGGGGTACTGCAAATCATGGGATTATGTTTGTGAAGCCACAGGATCATATTTCAGTTGTGGGGTATGTAGATGCGGATTATGCTAGGAGGTTGGATGATTTGAGATCTACAACAGGGTATATGTTTACACTAGCAGGTGGACCGATTTGTTGGAGATCCATGGTACAATCTCTAGTAGCTCTATCTACTACTGAGTCTGAGTATATGGCATTGGCTGAGGCTGGAAAGGAAGCATTGTGGTTGAAGGGTTTTGTGAATGAGTTGGGCATAAATCAAGGAGGAGTGCAGCTGTATTGTGATAGTCAAAGTGCCATTTATTTGGCAAAGCATCAGGTATATCATGCAAGGACCAAGCATATCGGCGTAAGGTTTCACAAAGTGAGAGAGTTGATTGTTATGAGTGACGTGATATTGGAAAAGGTGCACACTTCAGAGAATGCAGCTGACATGTTGACAAAGACTGTGACGGCGAACAAGTTCAAGCATTGCTTGGACTTGGTTAATGTCTCTACATATTAGAGAGGTGTTTTCCTCAAATCGGTTGGAACAAGTGGCTTATCTTCTAAGTAGGCGAGGTTATTCGCCAAGGTGGAGATTGTTGGAACTTGTGGCTCATAACTGAGAAGTTTACGGAAAAGGCCGAGTGCGGAGCTTTGCGACGCACTGGCCCATCGGAACTGAACAGAAGGGTTGTATGATACAGAGTTACTGTAGGTACGGCGCGGGGCGCGCTAAGACTTTTGAGGCGTTCTGTAAGGGTAGCGCGGGGCGCGCCGTGGCAAGGCTTGAAACGGTGCGGGGCGCGCCAGTGGAAGCCAAGGAACAGCGCGGGGCGCGCCGTTCGGCGAACTCAGTTTTTCTATTTGATTTCGGATAGGACATTATGGGTATTTGAGACATAATGTGAAGTAGGGTTGGAATAAGATTAGTAGCTATAAATACTATCTATTGTAAAACTCTATGTAACCTAATCAAGAGAATCAATAAACAACTAGCCGTCCGTAGACGTACCCAGGTTTTGGGGAACCACGTAAATCTCTGTGTTAATTCTATACTGTTGTGTGTGTGTGTGTGATCCATCCTCGATTTCTAACAGAAATATATACTAATTTTCTCTCAAGCATGGGCTTGGAACTGGAAGTAGCAAACTAACACAGGTTCTTGTATGATTTCCTTCGTAAAAGCCGAAGATAATGAAATAAAATCTTCCCCTTCTTTTTCTTCTTTTTTTATTTTTTTATTTTTTTATTTTATTATTATTTTTCTTCGCAAAGAAAATATACTCTTGGCATCTAAGAAAATTGGTGTTGAGTACACTGTTTAGGCATGTCATATTGGTCCCTACCTCCCTATTATGAAGGTTTCTTTAGGCATCTTTACGGTTTTATACTGCGTTTGGAATGAATCATTCTTATGGAATGAAAAAAATTGTGTTTGGTTGCTGCATTAGAATGGAATGAATCATTTTTATTTCTCTCAAATTTATAAATTTGGAATGACTCATTCCAGCTGGAATGAAATGAATCATTCTACTCTCCATTTCATTCCTTCAATTCAAACGCAGAGAACAAAATAATACAAGTACAAATTTTTGGATAAGATCATTCCTTGATTACGATTGCGAATGCATGTGAAATTGCCACTATTGTTGGTGGTGGGAATGCCCAATTTTGCACGATGGTTCAACTTGTATGTCAAAGAAACATATATGGCGTGTGGTTTGCCCATTGGAAAGGGCTTACCCCCAGTTTTGAGCTTACCACTCTCCATACATGTGGCTATATAGTGTTCCTTGGTGATCCTCTTCTATCTTCTATTGTGGACAGGGCCCATGGTTATCATTAATTGGGTACGTAAAATGAAATCACGTGCGAGAAATACTATTTATGATAGAATTCACTAGGCATTCTAAGTTCTAGTAAAACCATTTAGAATGATGGTATTTTGTACGTAGAACGCAAGGCAATAAAAATTAAAATGATGGTATTATGTACGTAAAATGCAAGATAATAAAAATTCCTTGGTAACCTAGCTATCTTTACAATTTTAGAAAAAACCCAACTATCTTTGTAATCAGAATATATTTTTGGAATAATTGTTAGCCCACAGGTACGGGTTACCTTGTGGTTGTGGTTAAGGGTTTGTCATGGGAGCAGGATACACGTCGTTTGTGGGTAATTGAGTTCATCTAGAACTAACGATGATGTCTTAGTCACGTTTCATTAGGTTGCTATCGCATCAGGAAAAAAAATATTACTTCCATTTTAAAATTAGAGATAGAATTTGACTTTTGAGATCAAAAGATGACATATTAAATTTTAAAATTGATATGACTCATATAAGTTTAGAATAAAATAAATTGTGATTAATAATTATAATAATTGTGTCAACTAAAATTAAATAAATTTATATTAATTTGAAATTTAATATATCATTATTTTTTTTTATAAAAATCAAATTGTATCTCTAATTTTAAAAGAACGGATGGAGTATATCCTAGGATATGTTTTGGATAAATGTAGGAAAGGAATTTAGACTAAAAGGGGTCTATAAATTTTTTTAGGCCGCCCTTGTGCTATCAATAGGTATAGCCAAAGCATGCATGATTTGCAAGTGGCCATGTGATACTGTTAATCTATCCCATGTGCAGTTTGGTTGTCTTAACCCCTAAGAAGCACAGACACAGTTGCGGGGATACGACTGCATTATGTGAGAGTACAAAAATTCGTTAAATTTCAAAATATGGGAATTTGAGTGGGACATTTGACATATATTATTAAATACTACAAGAGAAAAACAAAAATAATCATAGATAATTCAAAACACATACTCTATAAAAGAGAAGAGAATCTTAAAGAGTTCCCGAGAATTGAAGTATTCGTTGCAGGAATAATAACAGTTCGTCGAGCTAACGAAGAATCCCTGCTTCCTATCATAATCCTTTAAATAACTGAATTGATGACCACTTTCTTTGGCTCTGGCTCTAGTAAAATTGTGTTTTATGGGACTTCCTTTTGGTGCATCTTCCATGTCATGGTTTTATTTTTTCTCCTAGTATTGAATTTGATGATAATAACAAGATCGACTACCAAAATTTTGATAAGAGTAATATTAGGGGTCTCAAATTTTTTGTCTCAAATGATATGACATTAAATATTTTAATGATAATTTATAACATAACCAATCAGATGAGATCTATCCAACTAATGTTATTGTAACACATCATTTGAAATACTTTTTGAAACAAAAAAAATTAAAACCCCTAGCATCACTTTTTTAATAATTATCTTCTTTTGTACTGTATCAGAATTGTAGGATTCAACTCGCTTGACTTCAGAATGTACACCTATATATGTTGAATGGGTCGACAAGCATGTTGCATTGCTCTCTTACCCAAAACCTTAAGCTCTCCACCGTAATAAACCATGGTCTCTAATACCATTTGTATCGAAATTGTAAAATTCAACTTGCATCACGTCAAGTGCACACCTATGTCGACTAGGACAAGAAGTTTGTACAATCACCTACTTACCCAAAAACTTAAATTATTAAATTGAGACTTTACTATACTTATATACCGTATCTATATAGAATTATGTGTAAATTCAAATATGTATGTCAGTGCGTTGTCAAGCCTAAAGACGTTGAATGCTTGGTAAATATATATTTGTTTATGCATGCATCAATATATGTATTAAAAAACACACAAAGGTCGGTTTGATTTGGCTCTTTTCTGTTGGCCTTACGAACATTATCTTCACTACTTGCTAAAAGAGCTTACAGCCATGTAAAATGCAGTGAATTTGGTAGGATTGCTTTTAATTATCCATTATTTTAGTTGATAAAAAAATACATCAAAAATACGACGTGTCATCAAATGAGTGGCACAAAGTCTGACAGTTACTGTCAGGCAGTGATCTATATATGTTTATAACAACAATACATTTTTCAGTGTATAGAAACTTCTCGAGTGATTAGATTTAGAATATTCATAACTGATGCTCCAAGAGGACCCTGTGAAACCAAAACAAAAGCTTTAGCATTTTCAAGAAATAAAAAGTCTTTACTTTTTCTCTCTAATTGGATAGGTGCATTGTTCAAAATTAAAAGTTGCTTACACAGTATGGTATTACCATTCTTTATGTGATTATTGAATAGAATGGTAATGATGACATTTTTCAATTATTTTACTTCTGTTAAGCTGTAAAGATACAAGAAGTGCATCTGTATCCTTTAGAACTGTTTGTAATTTGTAAATCAAGTTAACACAACTAAAATTTGTTGAATTATCCGACTTAAAACCAATTTTTGGTAAGTGCAGATACCTTTTCAAGTTATCAGAAGAGTAATTGGGTCATGTTTGTCTAAATGTGGGAATATGAATCTCAACACGTCCCTACGTGAATAATATATCTGGGTTTAACACGCCCGCTATGTGAATAACATGTATGGGTAACGTGGAGCTTGTGAACCCCTATAAGATTCGTGAGCCACAACACATGAATGAGACAATGGACATGTTTGTCGAACACGCCCGCTATGTGGGCTCGTATAATGTCCACAACATATATGGGTGACATGGAGCTTGTGAGTCCTTATAACGTCCCTGAGTGACATGAATGACAGAATGAGACACTTGACATAACCTTCCGATCATCTGCATAACTTATTAGTTCTGATATCATATTGAAATATTCAACTTAAAACCAATTGATTGTAGGTGAAGAGGCCATCTATAGAATAGTCACGCCCTGTTGTTCGGCGTGGGATTATTAATCTCAAGAATTTCTGTTCTTTTTTTCTTTAAAGCAAGGTATTTTTTATTTGTTGGTCCTGAGAAAACAAAAGAATCAAGAGGAAGAGATTAAAGGTACCATAAATGGTCTTTAATCTTTTCGCAGTTTAGACGGTCCGTCACAAGCATAAACATACCTAATCATACTTAATTTCTTTCTTAATTAACAATTAATTAAGAATTTTCTGCGTAAACCAATTACTTAATTATCTCTCTGTTTCAGTCTTGTCGTCAAAAAGTCAAAGTGGGATTTGGCATTTGGCATTAATTTGGTCACATGCATTTCAATTAATCCGTCCACCATCCCACATGCCCGCGTGGTTAAGGCATCAATTCCCTCAATAACCCCATTGCATTAAACATCAGTTTTTTTACTGTGTTTGGTTCTCATTCCTTGGCATGTATGGAATGGAATGACTTAAGGAATGGAATGGGAATGGGAATGGAATGGTCATTCTCATTTTTATGTTTGGTTTATTCATTCATTCCGTCAGGAATATAATCACCATTTTACTTTAGGTGTTTGATTTACATGAATTACATTATGAATAGAATGTGAAATGATTTTTTTTTCATTTTTTATATACTACTAACTTATAAAAATGAATGAAAAAAATAAATTAAATAGAATTAAAAGAACATCTTCGCTAGAAAAATATTTTTTTTATATTTTTATGCATTTAAAATTCAAATAAACACTTTCATGCATGAATTTTTTTTTAAAAAAAAGCCTTGATGAACAATAATAAGGACTAATAATAAACAATAAGTTGTTTACCAATAAGTTATTTCAATAAGCCGTTTACCAATAATAAACAATAAGTTATTTACCAATAAGCTGTTTAAATAAGCCGTTTACCAATAAGTTGTTCAAATAATAAGTTGTTTAAATAATAAGTTGTTTACCAATAATAAGTACTAATAAGTTATTTAAATAAGTTGTTTACTAATAAGTTATTTACCAATAATAGGCTATTTACCAATAAGTTGTTTAAATAATAAGTTGTTTACTATTAATAAACTATTTATCAATAATAAGCTATTTAAATAATAAGTTATTTACCAATAAGCTGCTTAAATAATAAGTTGGTTACCTATAAGTTGTTTGCCAATAATAAGTTGTTTACCAATAATAACTTGTTTACTAATAAGCTGTTTAAATAATAAGTTGTTTACCAATAATAAGTTGTTTGCCAATAAGCTGTTTAAATAATCAGTTGTTAATTATTAATAAGTTGTTTACCAATAAGCTGTTTAAATAATAAGTTGTTTACCAATAATAAGCTATTTAAATAATAAGTTGTTTACCAATAAGTTGTTTAAATAATAAGTTATTTACCAATAAGCTGTTTAAATAAGTTATTTACCAATAATAAGTTGTTTACCAATAATAAGCTGTTTGAATAATAAGTTGTTTACTAATAATAAACTGTTTGAATAATAAGTTGTTTATCAATAATAAGTTGTTTGAATAATAAGTTGTTTATCAATAATAAGTTGTTTAAATAATAAGTTGTTTAAATAAGTTGTTTACCAATAATAAACTGTTTGAATAATAAGTTGTTTACCAATAATAAGTTGTTTAAATAATAAGTTGTTTATCAATAATAAGTTGTTTACTAATAAGCTTATTATATTTCAGATAAGTTGTTTACCAATAATAAAATGAACAAAGCAGAAAGGAATGAAATAAACCCACCTATTTAGAAAGGAATGAAAAATAATATTTCAGATAGGAATGGAATAACTAAAGGAATGGAATGCTCATTCCAACTGACTAACCAAACATGTTTTTAGTCATTCCAGAAGGAATGGTCATTCCATTCCCAGCTCATTCCATTCCATTCCCACCAACCAAACACAAAAAAAAAAAATAAAAATTAACATGTTAGTGTTTTGACTACTACTAATAAATCAATTACCATAACCTCAAGTTGACAATTGACATTTGCATATCTCCTCTAATACTCCATTTATCAACGCCTAGTACATCACATCGTACATTTGTAGTCATAATGGCACATGGCCTTGTTGGATAGTGCGGTGCAACTTTTTCCTTTACAATTGTATAAGAAAATATTGCATCTGTGAGATTTATTTTGTTTCAACAGACGTAACATTTTTCTTTAAGAATGTAAGAAAAATGTTACATTTGTACTATTTTTCGGGGACTTTTTCTAATACTTGTAGTTTTACTCATACAAAAAAGAGTAGCATTAGGCTGCTCAGTGATTTAACACACCTTGTACAATGCATCGATGCATATTCGGGTGCTCCGGATGTTAAATCCAGGGCACCATATGAAAATCTTTTTTCCAATACGTTGCCCTTTAACCTTGCATAAATTCAAAATTTAATCCTAATTCTACCATAACCACAATTTTGTGAGTGGCACTAGTACAAATACATAACAAATCCAAGCTAAACCTCCAGCAGAAATACAGTTAAGTTTTCAAATGTTAGGCCATTCTTTAATCCTTTCCAATCATAAGTACAAATGCATATTATAATATATAAATCAACTGTTTCCTAAAAATATGCAAAAAAAGATGGTGAAGTTGGGCAGTAATAAATAGTAACCACTAGCCCAGTTGCCTCCCTGACATTATAATATGATGATGGCGATGATGACTTCATATGAATTTGGTGTTATTTTATACCTCCAATTCTCCATTGTTCCTCCCTCCGCTCTCATTTATAAATATAGTTTCATTTCTTAGCATTCTTCCTCACCTTCTTTTCTTCCTCATTGACTTTCTAATTCTCCTAGCCCAGTCTTAAGAGTGAGCTTGGAATCATCTTTAAGCACAATATTTCTCTTTAGAGTTGGAAACGAGTCGAGTCGAGCAGAATTGGGTTTAAACAAGTTTGAGATTTGTGGTACGAACTAGATTTGTTTAGTAAATGAGTCGAGTCTAGTCGAGTTTAATCCCGACTTGTTTAACTAAATGGGCAAATGAGCTTACTCGAGCACAGTCGTTTAACGAGCTCAAGTTGGGTTTAGTTGAGTCAGGCTCATGGGCAGCCCGATTTATTTACAGCTCAATTTCTCTTATTTAATTTCAACATCTTTCTTGATATCTGATCATACTCGATAGATACTAACTCCATGTGATTTTTCTTTTCTACAGCATATGGAGTTTCGCAGACTTATTTCCCTCCTAATATTATCATTAGCAATGTCAAGATGTGTTCATGGACAATGGTCTAGTGCTCATGCTACATTCTATGGAGGCGGTGATGCTTCTGGTACAATGGGTAAGAACCAAAACCCTGCATCAAGAATGTTTAGCACTTGTTATTTCATTAGCCTAAAACCCTAAATTTTTAACAATTACTCTCTCCATCCCACAAAAGATGATTGAAGTACAAAAAAATATTTGTTCTATAAAAAATGTTTAAAATACACAATTTAAATGTAAAATATCATATAAAATCTATTTTACCCTCGAAAGTATTTAAGTAGAATCCGCTACTTTTATTAAAAAAAAAAGAATCTATAGTGTATTTACATGGGGTCCATTGCGAGTAAATAAGAACTTATTTATAAGAAACTGATATTAAAAGTTATATTTTCACGTGGTCTCTCCCACGTGAATAGTAAGTGGGTTAGACATTCATGTGAGACTCGTGTGAAACTATCAGTTTCCTATTTACGTTCTCTTTGGCAATCTTTGCTACTTTTGTTTTTTCTTAAATTGTGTGAAAAATGAACTTTAACACATCTGTTATAACATTGGCCCGATGTAGGAGGAGCTTGTGGGTATGGGAATCTATATAGCCAAGGTTATGGAACAAGCACAGCTGCCCTGAGTACTGCTCTGTTCAACAATGGCCTCACTTGTGGAGCTTGTTTTGAGATCAAATGCGTAAACGACGGCAAATGGTGTCTCCCTGGATCCATTATAGTCACTGCAACAAACTTTTGCCCTCCAAATAGTGCTCTTCCAAATAATGCAGGAGGATGGTGTAACCCTCCCTTGAAGCACTTTGATCTTTCACAGCCCATTTTTCAGCATATAGCTCAGTATAAAGCAGGAATAATCCCAGTTCAATATAAAAGGTAATGTTTACATAATAAAAGTATGGATTATTGCCAAGTTAATAAGCACCATGACCTTAAATATTTTCATATGATTCATCCCTTTGTTATACTTTAGCTGTGATGGGCATTACTCACTGCAGTCTCACCCTACCCTAACATGTATATAAATATGTATAATGCTTCAAAGTTATCAAATGCCAACTCAGAATATAATTTCTCCAACACTTGCAATCTGGTAAACATCTTTGTGGTCAAACCCCCTTTTAGGCTCTTCATAAAGTCATAAATTTTCGATTCCAATATCTGGAAAATACTTGGTAAGCAAACAAAAGTTGTCTAGTTTACCTAGTCAAAACTCAACAGGATTGTATTGTACAATCCTGTATAGTTTTATCTTAGTAAACTAGACAACTTTGTTCTTGTTACCTAACATTACTCTAGTACCTTGGTCATAACTAACCATTGGTTGGTCTAGTGATAAGTGGGTCGTTTACCTCGCTCAAAGTTTTCGATTCCCACCCACAACCAATGGTTAGTGGCAACTCTATGTCCTACACGCTACTTATAGAAGATCTTTGAGCTTCGGCCCCAAAATAAGTAAGATGGGAATTCCTTCAGATGTGTGTGGTGGTTAAGTACAATAATCTTTGTCGGGTACCTTACGTAGCTCCCATTTTTTTGCAGCCAAAAAAGAGCACCTTGGTCATAAACTATTTCATTTTCCATCTCTGCCTCACAGATTTTAATGTGCCAACTCCAATGCCATAGCTATTTCCAAGGCTTCTAAAATAACCCCTTATTCTGTTGGTCAAAACCAAATTAATTAGGAAAAGATTATCAAAGTTGGAGTTAAAGACTAATATGATTTTCTTATTGTTTCAACCTTGCAGGGTTGCTTGCAGAAAGAGTGGTGGAATCAGATTCACTATAAATGGCCACTCATACTTCAACTTAGTGCTAATAACCAACGTTGGTGGTGCTGGTGATGCTGTCTCTGTCTCCATCAAAGGCTCCAGAACTCAATGGCAACCGTTGTCCCGCAATTGGGGCCAAAACTGGCAGAGCAACTCTTACCTTAATGGTCAAGCCCTCTCTTTCAAGGTCAGAACAAGTGATGGCCGCACCGTAATCTCCAACAATGTGGCTCCTTCTAATTGGGGTTTTGGCCAAACATTTTCCGGCAAACAGTTCTAATTGTTTTCAACTTCACTAGTGCTCACTAGTTTCTGAACTAATTACATATGCTCATTTATATGCCATATATATAGTAAGTATCAAAGTGATGATCATGTCGAGATGGGCGCTTTTTAAAATGGCCCTGATCAAATGGTTTAACCCTTCTTTACCTCTAGTGTTGATTATTAGCAGCTCCATTCACACTATCAAAGATTTGGTGTGATGCTGTTTTGTAACTGTTTTATGAAAAATTAGTAGTAGTAATTTTAGTGTGAAGGCAGAGCCGGCCCTGGCCTTTTTAAGGCCCGGGGCGAATTTTTTCGAGCGTGCCCAGTAGCGGGGGTTCGGGGGCAGCGCCCCCGAGCCATTTTTTTTAATACTTTTGTATTTTTTTTTAATTTGACGGGAGTTCGTAGTGTGTCGAGATGAAACATTTTTTTAATATAAAGGTTTGACAAAAAGTTTTTTCACAACATAATTAAAACAGTGTTTTTATATCAACAATTGTAAAAGTGTTTTTAAAAAAAATAGATTAAAAAAATAGTAAGATTGCCTTTGTAGTCAATATTGTGCAACATTTAAGGTCATTGTGTGAAATTAACCCTATGGTTGGTCATTTATCATATTAGGCTATTTTTGATATTTGAAGGTTTTTTTTGGACTGTTAGTGAAAAAAATAGAAAGCAAAACGAAAATGTGCTGCTGCCAAGAATTGAACCCAAGTCAATTCTATTGCAAAGAATTATTTTACCGCTGGAGCATTAGAACTTTAGACATATGTTCACACATATACATATATATACACCTACTTAAAATAAATTTTGGGCCCCCTTCAATTTTGGGCCCTGGGCGGTTGCCCTGGTGGCCCTGGCCCAGGGCCGGCCCTGTGTGAAGGGATTTAATACCATGTACGCTAGCATAAGTTTACATATTCGAGAACCAAAAATTAAAATACCTCTTGAAGCGTATTAAATCTTTTGGTGCGGAAGATCTCGAACAACTCCACGAACCAGCGGCGTCTCCGAATTACAATCTTGTGGGATGAAAACGGAGCTCGATTCCACGATCCGTTCAACTAGATTTTACCGAATATTGGGAGCTCAATATTTATGCAGAGTGTTATTATTGCTTCATGCAATATTCTTTCTCTCACTCCTTCCGTGTATCTCTTCTGACAATTGAAAAATCAATTGTCTACTACTTGAAGGAGAGTTACCAGAGTGGAGAGTCAGTGGAGGATTCACAAGGAAAATAGGAAAAGCATGGATAAGAGGAATAAAGGGAAAGACATGCATTAGATCCAAAACACCTGGGTGTCCTACCATAATAATGGTGTCCTCCACCATTCTCCAACATCTCCCACTCACCCATGGCGGGGATGATGTAATCCTCACATCTGCTAAAATATAGCTCAAACCAAAATCGTAAATCTTCAGTTGCCGGACCGTGCGACCGCTGAGTTCACCTGCAATGCGGGAGCTCTATATCAAACCCGTTAAGGCCAAAATAGAGACATCTACCCTTTTAAAGAAAACAGTGTGGGAGCTCTCACGCCAAACTCAATTAGTTCACGTAGATGCTACAACCCATAAACTCAGAGTACTCCAGACACATTTGATTTTCACAAGGTTAAGCATCTCTAATCCCTCAGAGAGCCATACTTAACCACCTTTGGGCCCATGTCCATTTCGTATCTCACTTATTACTATATCGCTATCAAAGCGCCATAGTTGTCGACAATAAGTGCAGAACGAGGTGAAATCAAATTGTCTTCCCTTTGCCCTAATACTACTCAGATATGAATCAACTACTTTCCCAGAATCGGTCCTTATTGTCTCATCAATCCTGACCGTAGGAATCAAAACCAAAGTAGCAACATCAATCCATATCTTTATAGTATAGTCAAAGATCACAAAGAGCACTAGTTGTAGGACTAACAATCCTGTCCTACTGGACTCACATGGTGAGGAAACAGGGATTCATTCTCTCACCTCCATTGCTTAATCGCTTAGCTCATGTAACCCTCTCACAACATACTATTCTATAACCTTGTTGTGCGGGCCTTAGTCTAGTCACTCCCAAAGTGGCTAACCCGAACATTTCAAATTGCTCGCTTGTCAAAGCGCCACATTTAAAATTTCGTGTCCGGTTATCATGTTACGGCAGACAATCTCATCTACATGAGCATATGTCTTCTAGTCATGCCGTACGGATCTTAGTTCAGTCGCTCCACAAGCGCCTAACTCGAAATTCCAGATTGCTCGCTTTCCCAAGCGCCAACTCTGAACTTCGCATCCGGCTATCAGTACAGGTTTATATAGATGGTGGGACATCTTATATTTGGTTAACTAAATTAACCTCATCTTGGCACATGCCAAGGCGACATTATGTTCATATTGCTCGCTACTAAGCGCCAATTGATTGCTTATCCAAAGCATCAATAGCTCGCTACTCAAAGCGCCAATAAAATAAACTGTCTCAACCTTGCTCGCTCTTCAAAGCGCCAAGGGTGATTGCTCATGTGAGTGAGCCAATCAACCTGTTGACATATATTTAGTGTGTGCATATCCAATATGCATAATAACTGTGTGAACTAATAATATTTATCATGTGCGCTATCACAATCATAAGTGGGAACAAATGAATCTCGCATATATGATAAATGTCTCAAAACAATAATAAATATCTCAAATACAAGCCATACAATGAGTGATATACCAGTAACAAAGAAAGTACATCAAACCCTACGAAGGCCCAACGAACTAACATGCCTGCAGAAGGCATCTTTCGGGATAGGCTTCGTCAAGGGATCCGCTACCATAAGGTCAGTGGGCATGTACTTCAATATCACCTCATTATTTGCTATATTCTCTCTAATAAAGTTCATCCTCAGGTCAATGTGCTTCGTTCTACCGTGATACTTAGGGTCCTTAGTGTAATCTAGGGTCGCTGTGCTATCACAGAAAACAGTAACGGGGTCCGAAGCATTAGGGATGACTCCAAGATCCTCGAAGAATCTCCTCAGCCACATAGCTTCCTGAACAGCTGACGTACATGCTACAAACTCTGACTCCATTGTCGAAAGAGCAACGCAAGTCTGTTTCTTGCTACACCAAGTGATGGCGCCACCATGTAGCAAGAATGCATATCCTGAGGTCGACTTGCGTATTCCCTGGTTACCTCCCCAACTGGCATCGGAGAAACCAATCAATCGCAGGTCCGGTCCTCCATAGCATAACATGTAGTCCAAAGTACCCTTCAAATATCGCAAGATTCTTTTGATTGCCTTCCAATGAGCAATTCCAGGGTTTGACTGATAACGACCGAGATAACCAACCGCATATGCTATATCAGGCCGAGTACACACAACTGCATACATTAGCTTTCCTATAGCATTGGCATACGGGTAATGGGACATCTTCTTAATTTCTTCGGGAGAAATAGGGCATTGTTCGGGTCCAATGACGTCGCTTTTAGCGATATGAGTGTCTATGGGTTTGCAGTTGCTCATCTGGAATTGCTCCAGAATCTTCTTAAGGTAAGTCTCTTGAGACAAACCAAGAAGCTTTCTTGAGCGATCTCTATAGATCTTAACTCCAAGAACATAAGCTGCTTCTCCCATGTCCTTCATCTCAAAATTAGAGGACAACCACCCTTTGGTAGCGACAATTATCTCCTTATCATTCCCAACTAATAGAATGTCGTCAACATACATCGATAGGATAAGGAATTTATCTTTGGACCGTTTGATATACACACAATGGTCTTCCTCGATCATCGTAAACCCATCACTAATGACGACTCGATGGAATCTAAGATACCATTGTCTGGAAGCCTGTTTCAAACCATATATAGAACGTTTGAGCTTGCATACTTTGCGCTCTTGTCCTTGTACAATGAAACCCTTTGGTTGATCCATGTATATTTCCTCAGCTAAATCTCCATTGAGAAAAGCTGTCTTCACGTCCATTTGATACAACTCTAAATCCAAATGCGCGACAATTGCTAAAATAAGGCGAATTGAAGCAAACCTTACAACTGGTGAGAAGGTTTCCTCATAATCAATTCCCTCTTGTTGGGTGTAGCCCTTGGCTACAAGACGAGCTTTGTACCTTTCAATGGAACCATCCGCCTTGCGTTTGACTTTAAGAACCCATTTGTTCCCAATAGCCTTTCGCCCTGGTGGAAGGTCAACCAAATCCCAGACTTGATTAGTCCTCATGGACTCCATTTCATCTTCCATTGCAATCATCCATTTATCGCTAACAACAGATGATAGAGCATCTCGATAAGATCGAGGTTCCTCCTCTTCCCGCGTATCAGCCACAAAAGCATTCCCCTCAATCTCAAAGAGACGACGTGGAATGTTACCTCTTTGACTTCTACGTATTTGAGGAACAAGAGACTCCTCATTGGATGGAAAAGAACTACTCGAAGGTATGTCACTCCCACTATCTACAGGAGCCTGAGGAATATCCTCTTCGGTCTCTACTGTACGATTTGGGGTGCCTAAATCTTCCTCCATCTCATAAAGGTTCATCTCCTTGCTTACATCACCTCTGTTAGGGAAATCCTTCTCAAGGAAATCTGCATCTCGTGACTCTATCTCGGATATAGTCCCATCAGGCTGCTCTCCAACAAACACATAGCCTTTGGAGTGTTCAGGATATCTCACAAAGATACACTTCTTACCCCTCGGGCCCAACTTCCCATGTTGATGAGAAGTGTTGTGTACAAAAGCTGCTGATCCCCATGGCCGCATATGGCCCAATTCGGGCTTTCTGCCGGTCCACATTTCGTATGGGGTGGACTGTACTGATTTTGAAGGCACACGATTAAGTATATACGTCGCAGTCAACAATGCATCACCCCAATAAGAGATAAGCAAATTTGCTTGCGCCATCATAGATCTAACCATGTCTAATAATGTCCGGTTCCTTCTCTCCGCCACACCATTTTGTTGCGGAGTTTTAGGGATTGTCAGTTGCCTGATTATCCCTCTTTCTTCACATAGTGCTTTAAACTGATCGGATAGATACTCGCGGCCTCGGTCAGTTCTTAGTGCCTTAACACTTTTGTCTAACTGTTTCTCAACCTCAATCAAATAACGTCTAAAGCATTCTAATGCCTCAGACTTATGAGAAATCAAGAAAGTGTACCCGAAGCGCGTATAATCATCTATCATTGTGAGAAAGTAGGAACGTCCATGCCTTTCTTTCACATTCATAGGGCCACAGATGTCTGAATGAATGAGTTGCAAAGGTGTTTCTGCCCTAGTAGCTTTACCAAATGGTTTTCTAGTTGATTTACCTGCTAAACAATGTTCACATGTGGGTAGATTGACCTTAGCGAGTGGGCCTAACAGACCTGCTCTAGCTAACCTAGCCATTCTATCCTGTCCAATATGGCCTAATCTAGCATGCCATTGAATTGAACTATCATGATCATTTTCAACAAGTAATGAATAAGAATCATCACTATTAATACTAGAATCAATAGTATTCAACACCATAAAACCATTTGATACAAAACCATATCCAACAATATTCGTCCCAAATGAAATTATTACAGAATTATTCTCAAACATAACAGAATATCCCAAACGTAGTACTGATAATGCAGAAAATAAATTCTGCCGGACATCCGGCGCATAAAGTACATCACATAGGGTCAATGCTGAGCATCCTCGCATTTCCAGTTTGTAAGTGCCAGTGCCTAGCACGTCCACACTGGTATCGTTCCCCATGTATACTTTTCTGCCAGCCGGAATGCGGCGATATTCCACAAATCCACTTCGATCTCTAGCTATGTGGTCCGTTGCTCCGGAGTCTACAATCCACATATGGAGAGAATGAGCAACAAATACAGTACTTGATACTAAGCACATAGATAGATTAGGACTAGGAATTACCTTCTTCGGCTCAGTGCATTCACGAGCGAAGTGTCCCGCCTTGCCACAGTTGTAGCATACCATTTTGTTTTTGTCCTTCTTACCAGAACCTCGTTTGCCTCTTTTCCGTTTGTTGACACCTCCACTCGCAGCCCCTTTAGGCGCAGTGGGATTAACAGATTTCTTGTTCCCCTTCTTGGGTTTGGGCCTCCAATGAGGGTTTGATTCAGCTACATATGCCCTGGAGGATTTGACAATCTCAAGGCGCTCAGCCTCAAGTTCCAGGTGACGACGAATATCATCAAAATTCTTGATATTCTCATTATGGGTCATATTCACCCGCATATGTTCCCAATTATCGGGAAGAGAGCGAACCACTGCAGAAATCTGTTGCTCGTCTGACAATTGAGTCTCACCGGTTTTTAATTCCCGGATCATATTGGCCATAATTCGAAGGTGTTGTTTCATAGTGTTATTATCACGTTTTTTGTAACCATCGAATCTAATGGCTAATTCCCTCAACCTTGTCAACGAGGTGCCACCAAATTTATCTTTGAGAACTTCCCACATCTCGTGTGCAGTAGAGTACTGTTCATACTCAAACAGAAAGTCATTGTTCATGCAGCTCAACAACGTTATGCGAGCTATACGATCCTTTTTGCGCCAACTTTCGAAGGTTGCAACCTTGATAGGATCATCTGCATTGTCACCCTCTGGTTTTACCATTTTGGACAGCAGGGTTTCTTCAACCTCTTGCTCCTCCAAAACCATTCTGACTTTCCTGTGCCACACGTCGTAGTTATCTCCATCTAATTTGTTTCCCTGATTAAGATCTGCGATAATATGTTTTGAAGCCATTTCTGTTGAACTAAAATATGAGAATTAATAAGAGATATTTATTGTTCACCACAGTATATTAAAAACATCCTTGCCGCATGATCTAAATTAACATAAAAATAATGTGACATAAATATAGAAGGGAGACTTCGCCAGGCTTTGGAATCACAATCCACAGGAATGCCCAATTATTTAAATTTAATTTTTCAGCGCATTAGACGTGTAATTTAGAGAATAATTTAATTAAATTACTACCATCTAAATTACTCCCACTAGGAACAAGTGTACATGTGTATATAATAGCATGATAATTTAATCCCAAGTACCAACAATTAATATTCCAAAAATATTAACAAAAGGAATTAAATTATAGGCAATATTAATCAATTAATATACCAAGTATGCTATAAACACATGAGAAAACTTCCAAAAAATTTCTAACAGTATATTATAACAATAAAACATTACTGTAATTTTTCTGGAATTTTCTGATAATTATGCTAATTATTATAATTAATAAACCATAGCATAATATAATTGGAAATTACCAAAAACATCCAATTATAATAATATTCCAAAACTTTTAATGGAAATATTAATAATAACCCAAAAATGAATTTCTGTAATTTTTCCAGAATTTTCTGATAATTAAAACTATTTTATAATGAATTTTCATTAATAAAACAATTAAAGAAATCAATTTCTGAAATTAAAAACAATTTTAAAATAATTTCCGGAAACCGGGTCAGCGCGCGGGTCGGTGCGCGGGTATGGATCGGGTCTCGGGTCGGCGGGTCAGGAAGCGGGCAGATCCGCGCGGGCGCGTGAGTCCCACGCGCGTATCATATGCAGCATCCGCGCATGGCGCGCGCGCGTGAAATTACAGCGGCGGTCCGGCGCGCGTGTAGGTCACGCGCCGCCTTCCCGGCCACTTTTTGCGACGCGGATTTTTGCATTGTGCTCGACCTGATCCTCTGAGGCTATTGGTATGCTCAAAACCCATTTTGGGAGCTTCCATATAGCGCGTGAGATGAACGTGAATCTCACTGAGAGTGGGATTCCACTTCATCTTCAACCTCCAGCCATCCATTAATTACAGAAATGCCATTTTGCAATCCAAACTTTGAAAAATCATATCTCTTTCAATATTTATCCGTTTAATGCGTATAATATGTCGTTGGAAAGCTTACAACACGTACTACGCATACATATTAACAAAATACGAAACGAACAAATATATAGAAAGTTATGGCTATTCAAAGTGTTCGATTTGATAATGTTTTCAAGCTTTTTTTTAAACATTCATCAATGGAGCTTTATGTAAACTACATACATGGCATACATGTGATCGAAATACGCATGCTCTGATACCAATGAAGGGATTTAATACCATGTACGCTAGCATAAATTTACATATTCGAGAACCAAAAATTAAAATACCTCTTGAAGCGTATTAAATCTTTTGGTGCGGAAGATCTCGAACAACTCCACGAACCAGCGGCGTCTCCGAATTACAATCCTGTGGGATGAAAACGGAGCTCGATTCCACGATCCGTTCAACTAGATTTTACCGAATATTGGGAGCTCAATATTTATGCAGAGTGTTATTATTGCTTCATGCAATATTCTTTCTCTCACTCCTTCCGTGTATCTCTTCTGACAATTGAAAAATCAATTGTCTACTACTTGAAGGAGAGTTACCAGAGTGGAGAGTCAGTGGAGGATTCACAAGGAAAATAGGAAAAGCATGGATAAGAGGAATAAAGGGAAAGACATGCATTAGATCCAAAACATGGGTGTCCTACCATAATAATGGTGTCCTCCACCATTCTCTAACATAGTGTTTGGAGTTGAAGAAGAGGTTATGGAGTAATTGTTTTTGTTTCAAGTGAGGAATGAAATTTGTTTGTACCTTTCTATCCTTTTTCATGTCCCATATCTTTTCATGAATGCTAAAGCCTTGAGCCTTCTCATTTATTCAAATTCAGAGGCAAACACACTTGCATTCATGTTAGATCTTATGTGGTGATCTTAACCTTCAAAAATAGTTGATGATTATATTGTTAATAGCCTGTTTAAGCTAATTGACAAATGCCATAAGAACTCGCTTGCTTAATTGATACTCCTTTTGTTCTACAAAAATAGTTTTATTTACCAAAAAAAAATTATATAAAATGTTCTTTTATTATTAATAGTAATGTAAGATGACACGGTGTTCTAGAGTCTGCAATTAGAATGTCATTATTATGTTATCACTTCTAAACCAACTCTTCTTAAGGACGAAAGGTACTGACAAATAGCTTTTCCACTAAAAGGAGAAGCGCATGCTGTTTTACTTTCACAACAACCCAAGCTGATTAGGACACGCAAAGTGTAAAAAGTATAAACCCGAAGCAAGAAAAAGAATGGTAAAAAAGCAGTATGTGTTTAGTTGTTCTATTAGAATGAAATTATCATGGATTTTCTTAATGTGTGTCCTAAGGGCACACACTATACACAGAAATTGAGAGAATATTCTCTTGATTTCTATACATATTCCCTTGATCTGTGTGTAAACGCAGAAATCAAAAGAATATGCACAGTAATCAAGAGAATATTCTCTCGATTCTTGTGTATAGTGTGTGCCCTTAGGCACACATTAGAAGGACCCATTGAATGGACTTAGCAGCACCCTTTTCCTAGTGCCTGGAATAGGATTACATTTTCAGTCATTGAAAAATACTCCCTCCGTCCCAAATTAATTGTTTTTCTAGGACTTTTTGAAGTCAAATTGACTATTTTTAGAATTAATAATTAAGCATATATAAATATATTTCTAAAATTATAAAAATTGAAATTAGTAATAAATTGTATATACTTTCTTTTGGTTATAATATCTTCACCTATATGTTAGCAAAAATAGTAAAAAAATTAGTTTTTAAAATAGTCAATTTGACTTTAAAAAGTCCTAGAAATGCAATTAATTTGGGACGGAGTGATATATACCAGTTTTACCGGGAAAAAAGAATGAATAATCCAAAACATGGGATCGGGAAGTTCACCATTTAAAGCAATATTAGAATAAATGACACCGGCGTGTTCCATAAATGCTGTCCTGAATTTTCTGAACCAGAATTTCTCCCAACTTGAGGGGGAAAAAATGTAATTTCACAGGAGGATCCAAAACGTATGGCATATATGGTTAGAAAGATCTGGAAGTCTAATTTGCAATGCGTCAAACGGTGTGTCTTTTTTATTTTTTTAGAAGTTATAAGCATTTTAGTACAAATTGATTGTCATTGTTTATAGATTCCTACGAATTTGATCATGTATATATTTATTGAGAGTCTTTTGGTATTTTCTATGCATTATTTGAATGTAGTCTAAATACGTATACTTAGAAGGGATGTACTTGAGGCCTTTAAATAGTTTGCTCATGTATTCACAAAGCGATTTAGAAGTAAATTGGCTTGGAATATATATACACATACAAATTAAAAATACTACTATAAATAAATTAAAAATGCTTATGCCTGTGATTAATTCTTTTTGGTGCAAGGGTACAAGTGATATCGGTTACTCTAATCAACTTTAAATTTCTAATTTTAATGCGGTACTCTCAAACTAGCTCAAATACACCAACTAAGCTAATGTCATCTTGCAAAAGCATCCGATATGCTAATTGTACCACATAAATTAAAAGCTCTAGGTGAAATATAAAACATAAATTTTTTTGAAAATTAGGATACATTTTCAATAAAGAATAATCTTATGAATTACTCCAACAATTTTAAACAAGAATAAATCTATGAAAACTTCAAAAGATATATAAAAAAACACTCAGAGTTTTTGGCTCAGTGGTACTCTAGGTATCTTGCAAAGTAAAAGGGTCTAGGTTCAATTGTACCACATTAAAACCATTCTTTATCTCTGTGATGTGAGAGACCCACCCCTCGCATCTCTCGCCAAGAAAACCATACCTAAAAATAGAAATAACTTAGAATCCATCAATTTCTTTTGTTTGAAGTTTGGGCGGCGAAGACCCGAGTTACCCGTTAAAAATAGAAATAACTTAGAATCCTTTAATTTCTTTTGTAGTTTGGGCGTAGAAGACCGAGTTACGAGAATATGATAATCGGAGAGGGATTTTACTAAAACGACATCCAATAGTTAAAGAATAGACAGTGAAGTGCGTTCTATGGTATTCTTAAAAGATAGTTGCTAAGCTATTGTGAACTCCAAATAGGATTACCTATCATATAATGAAATTACACATCATGGTTTACTTCCCATATGGTTATTGCGTTAGAAAAAACTAACATGGTACCAAATTTTGTTTTGATATGAACGTTTCAAAATATGTTATATTTTTATTTTAAATTTTTTTCTCCTATTTACTTAATCTTCTATTAAAAAGTATAATTAGCACTTTGTTTTATGACTTACAAATGAGGGCATCATCTTCTATAACCCTTGGACCATACAACCAAAGGCTAGAATCAAATGTAATGGACGACTAGTCAATTATCTATAATAATCTTCTAAAATATTTAAAATATTAACAACCATAATTATAGTATAAGTAAATTTAGAACACTCTATTAAAAAAGTACAAGAAATCTCTAGAAAATACCAGCTATGACAGCAAAACACGCCTTTTGGGCATTTATTAAGCAATAACATAGTGTTTCCTCTTTGAAAATGCATATATTGTAACGCTACACTTGAAAACAACTCGACTAATTTTAATTATGTCTCAATTAATTTTAATTGGAACATTTAAAAAAGCTATTTTTAACTTATCAAAATCAAAAGTTATATTTTATACTATTTTGCGATTTTGCGACGCACGCGGTAAAGAAACTATCCTGTGAAATTAAACTAACTATCCCGTGAAATTAAACTTCCTCTAGATGTTCACCTCAAACAAAAGTACTAGAATACAAACTCGAGAAAAGATCATTGAAAGATGATGAGAATCTTCCTAAGGGTAAATGCCTCTAAGAAGCACCCCAGTAATATGATTGGTCAACAAAATTAACAAATCTATACAAAGAAATATGTAAGTAGAAACCTTGTCCCATCCAAATTACCATTCTATAATGTAAGCTGTGTAAATCGAGTAATCCATTAATAACATTCAGGAGTATTACTAATGTGTAGATTGGAGTTCATACAACACAATGCACGCACAAACAAAATTAAAAGTACCATGAATTTATCACTTTATATTTTACAAAAATGAATAATACTATGTGCACTAACTGTACACAAAAAATTGTGCATCAAAAGTATGACTCATGTATTGTTTATCAATAAAAATATGTAAAATATTCAATTGTAGGTCTTGCTCACTATTCTCTTTTTTTTTATATTGTGTGTGCACAACTTTTTGTATATAGTTGGTGTTCCTAGCATTACTCTATAAAGATATGATATTTGACTTTATAATATAGCAAATCACTATCTCGTGGTATAATTAATACTGTAAAATATACTTTCAGGTAGACCTGACAAAAGCAGCTCAAGCCACTCATAAAAAAGTAGGCTTTGGGCTTTATATTTTTAAGCTGAATAAAACTTGGGTCTTTTTGGCGCAGCCCAATTTTGGCCCAACCCAAAGAGTCCAACCCAACCCATTTCTTAATAACCATTCAAAGCTAATTTATTTTACTAACTCTCTCTACTGTAATACTACTCTAAAATTATGAGTCAAATCCAACTTTTTTGGGAATTTAGAAGGAAGCAAACAAATAAAAGAAATATTAATTCTAGTTATGTTTTTCTCGACTTTCATTCTCATGTACTCTCTCTGTTTCCCACTCGTCTTACTCAAATTAACTGTTTTTGTCTTTCAATTCAATCTCTTTATTGAAAGGTTGGTTTTATCTCTTTCTATATGTTTGAATTGTAATTTGCATGATACAACTGCTTTAACTATATATTCATTAATTGTGAATCGAAAGAAATTATTATATTTTATCATTGATAACTAGTGTTTTAACTTTTTTAGTTACACTATTTGGGAACAATGATCTATCATTCAATATTATTTTGTCAAAAAATAAAATAAATTATAAATAGTGTTTGGAATGTGTACAAGCAAAAACATATGCAACATAACATTACAATTAGTGAGTTAGTCAGAAATAAAAATTATATATATATATATATAAAGAGTCAAAAACAATTAGCGAGTTAGTCAAAATTGATTAACTATTATCGCTGTCATGTTAATCAATTGAAATTGCTTGTTTGTTTTGTTATACACTATTTTTTTTCCTAGATGATTATCATTTTGTCACAAAAAAGATAAATAACATTATAATGACCTTACTTTTTAAAAATCTAAAAGAAAAATATGTAGAAGCTCATGTGCTAGCCTAGTCCATTGTGCCTGGGCCATGGGCCTCACTTTTAGAGCCCAATAAAAAGTGGGCCTTTTTGGCCTGACCCATTTTTAGTCCAACCCATTTGGGCCGACTCAACCCATTTGTCAGGTCTATTTTTATGTCAATTTTGCACAGGTAATTATAAATCAGAGTGTTGCTACGGTGACAAAAAAACTTACAAAAACTAGTGTACAAATGATGTTGCAGAGTGTAATTAGTGAATAATCTACCATACATAAGTGGGCCTAGTGATAGCAACCATGAACCAACCACGTTATTTTATAGGGAGAATTACATTTACTAGTACTTTTTTAAAAAATATTACAACAAAAGTGCATACATAAAATATTTACAAAATTAGTGCATCTTTAATTTTTAATTTACAAATTAGTGCATTATTATTCCTTTAATTTAGTTAGGTGATTTAATGGGTAGTTGGTTCCAAATTTTAAAATTCAAAATTTCAAATTCCTTTATTCAAATTTTGAACTACCGATTTATGATGCAGTAACTGCCTTCCGTATCACTAGTCTTGCGCCACTTTTTCCGCATTTTCTGGCATGGATATGGAGTAACTGTTTTCCGTGAAACATGGTAACGTGGACTTGTTGTAACAATTGAATTGAGTCAAAAAATTTACCCCCTGGCCCCAACAAGTCTAGAAAAAAAAGTGTAACAGGGCAATTCCGTTAAAAAGTGTATATATATACTATACACATGTATATATAAATTAATTAATGTTTTACCTAAATTACTTTTTAAAAATAAAATTATTTTTGAATATGGTGCTCTTGGTAGTCAAACTTTTATTCAAAAGTAATCATTTTAGTTTTTGTGGGTAAAAAAAAACTATTTTGAATATATTGCAGTTACTTATAAATAACATTTTCTAAATAAAATTATTTTCAATATAGTGCAGTTGGTAGCAAAACCTTTATACAAAAGTAACCATTTTAGTTTTTGTGGGTAACCAAAAAAAATTATTTTAAATATGGTTTTATTGGTTACTAATTTTTTTTTCGTAGTGTTGTTGGTAACCAAACATTCATATAAAGGTAACCAATTCAGTTTTATTGGGTTACCAATTAATTATAAAAAATCTATTATAATTTTTTTTCATACCGCAGTTGGTAGTCAAACCTTCACACAAAGGTAACCAACTCAATTTTATTGGATTACCAATTAATGATAAAAAATCTATAATAGAATTTTTTTTGTAGTGCTATTGGTAACCAAACATTCATATAAAGGTAACCAATTCAGTTTTATTGGGTTACTAATTAATTATAAAAAATCTATTACAATTTTTTTCATATAGTATAGTTGGTAACCAAACCTTCATACAAAAGTACCAATTAATTATAAAAAATCTATTATAATTTTTTTTCCATAGTACAATTGATAGCCAAACCAACTTTCTCTTGCTTTCACAGTTTCATTACAACAATCAAAACAAATAATCTCCCAAAAAAAATAATACAAAACTAAAATGCATTCAAATCAACAAAGATCTTCATCTCCACTAACTCGTCTGAGTAAACTCGCGATTTTAGCCAGTTAAGTAGTTCTCACAGTTGCTGAACTTTTTCCGGCGCCGATGCACGACTAACACTTCGTATCGCTTACCAAGGCGTTCCCGGAGCCTACAACGAATCCGCGGCGGGTACAACATCATATCATCATATATCCAATTAATAAACCAATCACAAAGAATGGAATGCCATAGTGATTCATGTCCATGTTGTTGGTGTCACCATCTTAATATTCACGCCCATACATGATTAGAGGATCAGAAGAGTTGGTAATTTCATATATTTTCAAAACAACTGCTTGGTTCCCAACAAGTTACCCAAATATTTTTTCTACAAGGGACCCAACATCAAAAGCTCCACCAAGGAATTATACACTGTTGCTGATTTGGTTATTTGACATGAAGGAGAGAGAGATTTGGTCATATACTGCCCAGCCCCAACCCTGCACTCTCTCACGGGAGTCGAGGCGAGGGGGTAGATATATACTGGAGTACGTCGACTGCAATGTCCACAGCCTCCATTTGCATGTCGTCCTTCATATCGGCGCTCTTGATGATGACTTTCTTACCGGAGGAAGGCGGAGATGCCGCCGATGAGGGCTTCCGATCGTCCTTGACAACCAGAGCTCCAGCTCCGATCTGCGGCGGCTTCTTCACTCATTTTTCTGATTTTTTTTTTAATTTTGGTAATGATACAACCAGAGGAAGAAAAAGTGAGATGAGAGAGAAAATTGAGTGGTGTACTGGTAGTGTGGTCTTTCCAAGTAGAGAGGGAAGAATGACAGAAATAATGATGAGAAAAAGTAGAGAAAGAAAGAGGATGTCGAAAATAAATAGTGGATGCCATTAAATAGAGAGGAGTAAATAGGGTGGTTATAGTTTTTCTTAATTTAAGGGATAATGATTTAATGGGTTTATTCTTGATGCACTCTTTTTGTAATTATTTTGTTAATGCGTGTAATTATTTTATTAGTGCACTATTCTTGTATTTTTTTTACTAATTGTTGTATATTTCTGTAAAGAGCTCTATTTTATAAGCAATTTTTTGTAAGATTTTTTTGTCATCAAAGTACTATTGGGTCAGAATAAGTAAGAAACACAAATTATTTTTAAAGAAAAATTCGGCACAACTTTTTTGGCTATAATTTCTTGGAGATGACATTCCAACTAGATAGTCCAAAAGACTGGCGAGGGAGTCGAGAACAACAGCACCACTTTGACATTCACCTATATGCTAAGCCATCGGACAAGCATCTCCGGGCAATGCCTGTCACATTTTTCAAATTCTAGCAACTTCATTCGTACTGATATACGTTTTTGAATGCTCTCAATCCGTATAGTTAAAATTTATTTTTGAAGTGTACAAAACATAAGAAATGGGAATGCGCTGCCTGCACGTGCACCGTTTTGCACACCAATTAATCAACAGCCTAAGTTGCCTATAGCTCTAGTTTTGGCCAGCCTATCTTGCACCGTCCATCTCTAAATCGAGCGGCCACAATTAAAAGACAACTTATGTTGTGTTTGAATTGAGGGAATGAAATAGAGAAAAAAATAAAATAAAAATAGTGTATTTGATAATCATTTTGGAGGATAAACTATTCCAATAGAATAAAATTCATTCAATCCCTTTGTTTTTTTATTTTATGTGGAGAAGGTGGAATAAAATCAATTCCAATAGAATGAATATAGGTGATAATTGTGTCATTATATGACAACACTGACCACCAACAACTAAACATACACTTAAAATAACTTAAAATCATTTCATTTCATCATCTATTCTATTCCTTCAATTCAAACGCAACATTAAAGTATCTGCAAGTAATTATTGCATATACCGCAACTCTTACTTGCAGATGCTTTAAGCGTGTGCACTTACGTTCTTGCCTCCACTTTTGCACGTTAACTAAGTCCCGTCCGCAACAATTATGTTGCGGATATTTTGCAGAAAGAGAACCTGTACCAACATCAGCTCCAAGGCATATATTAAAGGCCAGAAGAGGCAATGAGATCCTGGGAGACCAAGTTTGATCAATAAACTATAAGCACATCCATGTCAGCGTGCACTGAAACAGTAGACACATAGAAGCACGCTACATGATCAATCAAATAAATAAGAGTAATTTTAACAAAAGTTAGCCCATACGAAAAATATATATAAAACTCGATCACTCAATATTCTTCAAAACTTACTCAACTTCTAAGAGTGAATGACACAAATAATTTTGCTCGTGTAATAGAATCGAAACTTCGTAGTAGAAATAATGTATATGATGGTGTTTAACTGATGTATCAGCCATAAAACTTCCGACAAAAAAGCCTTAACACTACAAAAATATTAGCACCCTATATGTTGACCTCAATTAAGCTGAACCTACCAAAATTGGTCACAAAGTCTCGAGTACTTAAAAGGTAAGTTATACTCAACACCATTATTAGTTCACAATCATGATCTTGATCATACCAATACTTCCATCATAGTGCAGCACCACAACTGAGTCTCCTATCTGGCAAAGGTTTTTGGCCTTTGCATGTTGAATAGAACTCTCCAACACTTCTTCAGTGGATTCTGTATGAGATGCTATGGTTGACCCTGGACTCAATATAGGCACCACCCCTCGGTATATAAGCCCATGCCTTGCCGGAGCTTGATGACTGCACGTCCAATTAAGAGAATCTTGTGTTACATCCGGTAATATCACTGACAAAATAGGCATACTTGGTCTGTATTTAGACACCAACTTTGCAGTAGTTCCACCTTTAGTTAGGACCAAAATAAGAGTTGCTTTAGAGGAATTGGCGGTGTGTACAGCCGAACTAGCCAAACTCTCTAATGGGGTCATTGGCTTAGGTGCAGTTTCCATAATTCTTTTGAAAACGTCACCATAATTCAGTGAATTCTCTGCCTCTACGCAAATTTTGGCCATTGTTTGAACAGCGAGTTCAGGGTAATCCCCAGCAGCTGTTTCACCGCTAAGCATCACACAATCAGTCCCATCAATAACTGCATTGGCAACATCAGTTGCTTCAGCTCGAGTAGGACGTGGAGATTTGGTCATGGACTCCAGCATCTGAGTCGCAGTAACTACAGGTTTCCCCTGCACGTTGCACTTGTATATCATCATTTTCTGCGCTAGGAATATCTTCTCGATTGGTATCTCCATACCCAAATCACCCCGAGCCACCATAAATGCATCGGTATTTGCAAGAATATCATCGAAATTAGCCACCCCTTCTTGATTTTCAACCTACAAATTAACCAAAACAAAAGGTAATTAATAGGTCAGGTAGATACCTAGATATATAAGACACATTTCCAACATTGATATTTACCAAAATAATAAATTAAAAATCATAATCATGATCAAACCTTTGACATCAGGAAAATAGTCTTTGCATGCTCGCCTAGCAGCTTCCTAACCTCTTTAAGGTCAGAACCTTTGCGTACGAATGATAAAGCAATCATATCAATCTTGTTGGGAATCCCCCACTCTAAGATATCCTCTTTGTCTTTCTCGGTTAAGGTTGGGAGATCAACAACAACACCGGGAAGATTAACATTCTTTTTTTCACCCAGAGCTGCAGAGTTTTCACAACGACATCTGACCAAGCCCTTTTCCTTGTCACAAGCCATAACCGTGAGCGATATTGTTCCATCAGAACAAAGAATCACACTTTGTGGCTTCACATCCTCAGCCAGCTTCTTATAGCTCATAGAGATCATATTCTCATCACCCTGTATGCTGTAGTCAGTGGTGATGGTAATCTCTTGACCTTGTTTTAGATAGATTTTCTTGCCATCCTTTAAGAAACCAGTTCGTATCTCTGGACCCTGTAAACATAAAATGTCTACTCTTAGGAAAAAGTTCTTAGACTACCATGCACTTGTTCATAATTACAGAATAAATTTTAGCAGAGCATTCTTTCTACATGTGTTGATAGATATTTTCACACGGCCCACTCTCATATGAAGGTGGAAACCAATTTATTTACATGCGAGAGAAGACCAAGTGGAAATTTCAATTCCCTAACTTTTATCATAGAGATTAATGATTAATTCTCTCTTTTTTTTAATTGTTTAAAGAAAAAAAAAACAGAAGAGAAAAGGAATAATATGAGGAGAACTTCAAACAATCTTATTTTCCAATTCATGTGCCAAGTTAGCATGAAAAACTATGACCCGACTTTGACAACAAAACCATGCACTCTGAAATTGAGGATAAATTTGGGGATCAACTGAAATCTTTAAGAATAACTATTTTGTAAGAAAAATCCTTCATTATTGTTTCATGAGTTTCTCAATCAGAGCCTAACACATAAAAGATTTCTGGATATCCCTTTTATATCTAGTCGCATAATTAAAGGTAAATTAAAACATGTGGGTAGTTCTACCTAATTGAATATTGTTAATGTATAAAACATTTACTTTTAATATTCTGGATACTATAAAACAGTAAATCAAAAACAAAAAGGGGAGAAAATAAATACTAATGAACAAACCTATGACCAATATAAAAACAAAAAATCTCGATAAAAGTCATATTTTTAATGATTAACTATCTCTTTCAACTTCAAAAATAGGAAAAGGTAAATAATAAAATTTGAGAACTTCTATCTCATTTTTCAATTATGTGTCATGTTAGTTTCATGAAAAATTATGATTAAGTTAACAACAAAACCATGTAGTACAAAATTGAGGATAAAATTAGAAATCAATTAAAATCTTTAGGCATAACTATTTTGTAAGAACAATCCTTCATTATTGTTTCTTGAGTCACTCAATAAGATTTAACACATCAAAAGATTGTTATTTCTCCCTTTTCTATCTAATAATGCAATTAAAGGTAAATCAAAAATAATATGGAACATCTGGGTACTTCTACCTAATTCAATATTCTGAATGTATAAAACAATTAATTTTATTTATTTTGGGTACTATACAACAATAAATCGGAAAAAAAAATTAACAAGGGGAAAAATTAATACGAGTAAACAAATATATGATAAAAAAAATAAAAAACAAAAAATCTAAAAGTTAAATCATATTTTATATCAGTAATACAGATACATACATACATACATGAGAGTGATTCATAGCAAATGTTTGTTATGACATTATTTGGACAAATCCATTCAGGATGTTCATGGTAGAAACCAACAACCCATATTCAAAGATGTTAACCCTTCCTTCCACCACTATTAATAGTGGCGGATAACACTTTTTTTTTAAAATCAGGGTCGCTCCGTTTCTCGTTTCTCCTGTGAACGCAAGAGATTTGTTTGTCTAAATAGTGTCGCAGTAAACATTTGTTATTTATCCTTCCCCATACATATATACATACATACATATGTATATACACATGATGTTATGGGAGAAAACCTTGCTATGACACTATTTATGCAAATTCATCTCTAGCTGTCATAGGAGTATAACTGGCGACTCAGATTCAAAAAACTCAACCCTTTCACTACTATTAGTAGCAAGTAGCACTTCTTTCTAAAATTTTGGATGTTTTTCTTATGAAACGCTAGAGTTTCTCCCGTAAACAGCAAAGATGTGTATGCCCAAATATTATCATAACAAACATTTGCTATAGATCATTCTCCATGCATACACATACATACAATATATATATATATATAAAGACATTAAAACGATTTTCACCTTAGTGTCCAACATAACGGCACAAAGAATCCCCGTATTCCGCATAGCAACCCGGAGATTATCAAGCGTCTCCTGGTGATACTCATGGCTTCCATGTGAGAAATTGAATCTGGCCACATTCATCCCCGCCCTCAGCAGCCGCTCAATCATCTCCACCGATCTCGACGCCGGCCCCAATGTGCACACTATCTTCGTTTTGGGCATCTGGGTCGGATCCATGGATCCTGTATTCTGGGTAATGTTGGATTTTGGAGAGAGAAAAACACAGTCGCTTAGAGCCACCATTGAGAAATTGAGGAGAGAGAAAGGAAAAGGGTTTATGAAGGGTTTTGATTTTGGAGAAAGCAAACAGCATGTGCGCGGACTAGGAGTATATAAAGAGATGCATTGCGTACGCATTACTCTAAGACGGAATTAAGGAAAACTTTCCCCTTTTTGGGGGGTTTTCAAGAAAAATAGGAAAATGTTTTTAAACTTTTCCCTTTTTTTTCTTTTTTCTTTTTTCTTTTTTTAATTACTTTTTCCTCCTTGTGTTATGAAACTTAAATGAAAAAATTACTCCATATTAATATATACATAATTTTCTATTAATAAAACTCTTGTGATAATTATTAGAAAAGTAATATATATGCCGACACATATATACCTATTTTTATTTTGAGACTTACACGGTTGATTCTAATTAGCAAATTTGTGAAAAGATAAGTAAAGTGGTGAATTTTATATTTTCACTCTAAACCATTACATCAACCTATGTGTTTCGTAATAATAATTCATAGTAAGAATCCATCATGATTTTTTCGTATATGTACAACTCTATTCTAATAATTATTAGAACTAGTGTAATAGTTCGTACGAGACACGGGACTTTGTTTATTAACAATTATTTATATTGAAAATAATAATATTTAATAAAAATATTTATGTGACTAAGTAAAATGAATGACATAGAAATTATGCATATAAAAATATCGTTTACAACAAATAAAAATGATAAGTATATACAATTTCACTAATTTAGTCACCTTTGGAGTTATTAAAACACAAATACTTATTAACACAACATTGTTTTCCTCTCTAATTTCTTAACTTTTATTGTCCAAAGAATATTCAGAAAATAAAAATAGTTAAAAGATATGATGAAGAAGAAAAGACGGAATATAGGACAATTTATACAAAGCATAGTAGGCTTTTAGTATTCTTCATAAATTGTGTATATACATATTACATTTATGTGAATAATTAAAGAGTAACTATTAATTTTAAGTGAGTACGTACATGTACTTATAACCCCAAAAAGGTTTTGCATGGTTGAATATAGAAAGTTTAAAGGCTCAACTTTAAAAAATGGATCTATGCAAATTTTTTTAAAATTGAATTAACTCAGAGACTATTCGAGTCAACTCATTCTAATTGATGAGTTAATTAAGATGGTCAAATTGATTTATCTCATACCCTGCTTTTATATATAAGGTATTGATTGTATAGTATGTATAGATCTTTCATTATTATTATTATTCTGAAAAATAAATTGTTTATTTGTAAAAAAGGATTTTATAAGTATTACTTGTAAAAAAATTAGATATTTGTTTAAGACAAAATTTAGTAAGGGTATTTAGGAACTTCATACCTACAGAACTAGAAAAATTAAACGAGGGCACATGTTTCAGTGGTGAAATTTATTAATTAGGTTTTATAATAATCTTTTATGTTACACTTGTAAAAGTAAAAATTATACTTATAAATCAATGTTTCAATAGATAAGATGATAAATAGCTTTATAACCAAATTGATTTGGTTTTAAGTTATTTATTCAAAAATATGTATTTGATTTGGTATATTTTTAATATTCAATACTTGAGACCCAAGAATATTGAATTAAGGGCAACTACCGTTAGTCCGTTAACCTAGCAATTACTTTCTATTATACTAGTATCATCCAAGGGTTAATAATTGTTCCCCAAAAATGTAGCCTTGGGCTATACTCCAAGGTCTATCAAATTAAATCTTGGAGACCACACCAGACGTATATCATGTCTAGACATACATAACAGGTAAGTTTAGTCTAATTTGGTCTAGACCTGTCAGGCCTTCGACTAGATCAAGCCAGACCATTGACTTAGCCTACCATGTCAGGCCAATTCAGGCCTTGGTCTGGTTAGGTTCAAGGTCAAGCCAGGCCTTGATCGATTTGGTCTTTTTTTTTCTTCTTTTAATGTTAAATATTAAATATTAAAAATTAAAAATATAAATTAATAAAATTTTGTAAAAATGATGCAAAATTTTTAAGATTTATTTTATTTTAACATTCTACTGCACACCGATATAAGTTGGATGATTAAAAAAAATAAATATATTCTTCTTAAATGAAAGGAAAATATAATTTAAATATAACCGGAATATAAAGCAAATTGATTTCATAAATGTATGTCTACTATGCAGAGTTTGTCTTCATAGAAAATATGATTTTAATACAATCTATTGCGATACATATGACTATAGGTGCAAAATAAAATTAACTTACTGTAGATTACACTTTTATATTTTGAATATAAATTTAGTTTTTATTTTATTTTGTTTAGTACTAGGATTAGTTGGACATATATTTTATAAAGTTTAAATACACATATATCTTTCCTTTATGGTCATTAAACACTTACAGTTATATCCCATGTATTATTTTCAATTAGTTTTCTAATTGCTTCATAAAATTATTCTCTAAATTGCTACAACAGAATACCGGAAAAATAATCAAAATCATAAATCCCCCTAAGAATTTAGCATATCCAAATTAATAAAGAACTTGAGTATTTATAAGAAATTAACTTATTATTAATATTTAATATTAAAAGTTAGTTTATTGATGTATTAATTAATGTTAATATTTAACATTAAAAGTAGTAAGGAATATTAATAAAATTTTAACGTTAAATATTAGTAATTTTGTATTTATAATAAACTAACTTATTATTAATATTAAATATACTGACTAGTTTTATTCATTGAAGATGTATATTACTTAAATATATTTACAAGAAATCAAGAATAAATAATTAAAACTTTAAACTTTATTGATGTATTAATTAAAACTAATGTATTATAATTTATAAATTACAATAATGAATAAGTAAAAATTTATACTTTATTGATCAATATTATAATTTTAAAATTCAAAAATTATAAATAATTGGATAAAGAATCAGGTCAGGTATCAGGTCAGACCAGGCCAAACCCAAGGTCATACAAACTTTTTTGTAGGTCAAGTTAGACCAAATTTTTGTTTTAAAATAGTGATCTTTTCAAAATTTTTAAGTCAAACTCAGTCTACTTCAAACTTTGACCAGACCATACCAGGCCAAACCAAGGTCTAGCAGCAAGCTGCGGACCTTTTCTGCGTCCCTAAATTCATGTCTGATCAAATATTATTCATACAAATACTGGCTCTGGCCTACTGTCCAATTCTCCCTTGTGGACAAAAGTTTTGTTGGCTCTCGCTGAAAGTCAACTACATCATTTTTAGATCATAGTAGTGGCACTGACAAATTCCAGTAAAGTTTGAAAAAATAAAGCTAGTAAATTTTTAAGAATAAAACAGCCACACATTAGGAATTCAACACTATAATGACCATTTACTTTACATATTTTATCATATACTTTTATTCGGCCCATTGAAGACCCAAATTCCACCATCATTATAAGAATGCCAGAAAAAATTAGATGAACAATATTACAAAATATTTTTATATCTATTTTATTAAAGAAGAACAAAAATAATAATTATTTTATATGTCACTGTTTTTTTTTCTTCTATTTACTCTCTTATTCCTATTTTTACTATCTCACTTTTTCATAACCTCTTCTCCTTTAACTCTTATTTTTGTCTTTTTTCATTTATTATTTTTGAGAGACCTACTATTTATTACAAAAATTTTATGTCGAATTACGATTGCTACGTATATGAGATTGGGTTAGATTATAAGTTGACCCACTATATCAAATATATCGTTAAAATATTATCAACTATATGTAACCACATAACTCGCAATAAAAAAAGTCGGCATATAAAGTCGTCAGATATATTATTAATTTTTTTCACACACGTAGTATAAACATGTAAAACAATTTATATATAAAGTAGTAAAATATATCATTTTTTTTTTCTTCACATGTTGATCATGTCAGCTGACTAGTTCTAATAAAGGGAGACCAACATTACTAGGAGGTTACTTAAAAGTTGATTTGCACTAAACCTGTAATTCTTTTCATCTTCTTTGTTAGTAATTAATTCAATTCATCAATACACAGAGAGGATCCAAATTTTAATTTTTATATATAAAAAAATAATATTACAAGACAAAAACATATATGCGAAATACTAGTAGACTCCAAAAAACTGAGCTACCCAGCAGAATAAAGGGGGAGGGCATTTGCAATAATATTATCCATTGATTATAGTAGTAAAGAAAAGGGCAAGAGGATAGAATATTTTCAGAAGATTGGAACAAAAATACAGGGGCATATTAATAATCAAACGCATTCTTCTTGTCCATTCTTTTCTGCCATGGAAGTGGCCAATAGGGTATATTTGGAGTTTATACTTGGAATTAAAGAAAGAAAATAGCATTTGGGATTATGCTTATTTCATACTTTTTCTTTAATGAATAGATTAACATGATCATAAGTAGAAGACTCGCAAGTTAGCAAATAAATAATTGAAGGCAGTTGAATGGAGCATAAAAAGATGCTAGACACCTTTATTTTTATCCTTCCCATTTTAAAACAACAATAGGAGAGGTCGTTATTAAATGAAAAATACTCATCAGTATCGAAATGAGAGTTTCATTTTAAAATTATTTAAAGAAAAGGCTCATTTTTGTACGAAACGCCTTTTACGATGGACATATTTGGAATATCATGTCCTCTTTTCTTTGTCGTTCAAAAAAATAGAATTTTGAGACAAATCGAGTAGTTAAACATCATCATCTCAAGGGAGGATGAAATAAGTAATACTTGTTAACTAGATAATTTTTGTCCAAACACGTCAAGACAAACATTAATGAATGGTAATGTACAACTCATTAAACATTGCCCAGTTGTATTGTACAATTATCAATGTATTTTTAAATGTAACTAGGAATTTATTCGGCTACTATCATTTATAGCATTTCCGGTGATAACACTTAGACCTCATGTACCGCACCATTTTTAGTGCATCGCGTTTTGAGCCCCAAACACTACGTTTGTGAGTTAAATAAATTACTCTCTCTGTTCCTAAAAAATTATCGTTTTAGGGAGTAATTTTTGTTCCAAAAAGATTGACGTTTTGAGTTTATCAATGCAGATGGAGTAATTTTTTCCAACTTTACCTTTATTTAAAGTTCTCTTACTTAATGATTTTTCTCAGAAAAAACAAAACTCTTCTTGGTTATTGAAATGTCTTTACAAATCTCTTCCTTTCCCAATACTTCTTCTTCATAATCTCATGTTTGGTAGTATATTTTTTTTTGGAATCTACAAAGTTAATAATTAGTTGAGATAATTAAAACAAGGGTAATATAGTATTTTTCATAAGGAGTAGTTGCATTCCTTAATCTGCGTGAATTAACCTTAAACGACAATCTTTTAGGAACAGAGGGAGTATATTTGAAATAAATTGTTACGAGACGAACAAAAAGTTTAAGTGTGTTTTAACTTCCAAATGTATCATACGCACAAAACACTCCAATCATTGTGTAACCATACATATACCAGATGGGTCTATACAAATTTTGTCTAGTTATTTAGCATTATTCATGAAAAAAAGGGTGATTCTTCAAATCAGCATATAGCCCGCCCAAATGATAAGATCCCCAGTATTAATGATATCTACGAGTTGCCATCTATGTTTAGCCAGCACTCATTTGTTTAACACACAAATATACAATCTCAAAACTAATGTAATTATTAGCTTGAGTGAAGAGCATAAAGCACATTCTTATTTAATAAGACTCTTTAAATTGCCTCAAATGTATAAGTGCCAAGAGAGGTTCATTTGTATCCATTCAATAATGCATGCGTGGGATTCAAGCATAAACAGTCGGTGCAAAGATGGCCAGCTATATAGCTAGCTCTCATGTTCTTTTTCTGAAATATCATATTAAAGTTAAAGCTACAAAAATTTATACCAAACCTAATATTATTTCCCTCCCTTTGTGGGTGCATAACTTTTTTAAAAAGTTGTTAGGCCCTAATGGAATTCTATTCACTGAAATTTACCAAGTCCTACTACAGTAATCTCAGTAAATAAAATAACTTACCTAGTTCATACAGTTCCCGACATGAAGCTCTGCAGATTTCTAGTTTCGATAGTGCTCACTTGCATCACTGGGCTGATACTCGGTTGATAAATCTCAAAACCTGAAACGAAATATCCAACGACCAGGCAGACATTTAACATCCAGGATTCCACAAAAGATTCAATGAGCTTTAAACAGTATATATGCATGTCACTGACCTAAACCCCGCAGCAAAACTGTACTAGATTTATAAAATGGAGAATCACATTACATATTGATTTACATCTTTCTACATTCAGGAAAGAAAATCACAATCTATATATTTATTGTGTTGTAAAATTTAAAATCGAGTGAACAACTCTACACACGTTAGAAGCCTATGTTCCTCATCACAGCCTATCAGACTGAAGTTCTAGTCACAACCACTGCCAGCACTTGTTTGTATAAGCTCAAGGGATCTATGAATCTCCCTCTCTTTCGCCTTCTCATATAAATCCATGGAACCGTTAATAAATCCTTACAGGGTAGAGGAGGAGGTTCTTGATTTGCTTATCTTCCCACCCTGTGAGGATGGAGGGGGCAATGATGGAGATGAGAAAGTTGCATGATAAGATGAAGATGCAAGTTGAGCAAGTGCTGGAACAGCACCACCTGCAGAATAACAAACCAACGCAAAATATGTTAACACACAACAAACTTAAACGTGTTTAAATATAGCAGTATACTTGAGTTCAAAGAAAGAGAATTGTCCCCAAATGTAATGAAGGATCAACTGCTATTCCCTAAATCATCTCTACCTAAACTTGAGGAGTGTCAACTATATTAAAAATGAACGGAAACCATGGAACTCAAAAATGGAGTACAGAAAATCGCCAATTCCCTAGATCCCCCTAATTGAATTTGGTTCGCAGAGGCCAGACAAAATGTCAAGTTTCTCTTAAAATTGGTGAGCAAGCAATAAAGTCCAGGGATCATGACATATAGGGGGAAGAACAATTTATTTGTCTAAATTAGCAATCCAAAACAATCCAAAGAAACAATAAAGATTTGTTAGTACATACTGAAAATAGAATTCAAAAAGCTTGCAGCAAATCAAGACTTTCATTCCCTCCTGGAGAGAATGAACTTTTGACAATAAAGTTGGCTTCTCAAGCACCATAACTGATAGGCTACACCTCAGAAAAGAAAACAGCCCAACAATTACTCTATCAAATGCACATGCAATTACATGAGAGTAATGAAGAGAAGGAATATGATCGATCAATTGTTGTGCTTCATAGTAGATGTAAGAAGGACGACCTTCTATTCTCTGTTCTTTTAAAGTGCAACCTCAGAGAAGAGTTCGATCACTTGTCTCAACCACAAAATTTGTGTTGTGAGAAGGTATTTTTGGGATACCAACCCAAAAAGGAAATAGCAAAAATAGGTATTATCAGAAATAAATAGAAGCTGTTGTACATTTTATTAAAAAAAACATGGTTGCAGTTCCAGAATAACTTGCAAGAAAATCTCCATAATATATCATGTGTAGAGACATATTTAGATTAAAAATCATATTTAAAGAGAATGGAGGATTTTGCTGGAGTTATCATATTACAAAGTTTCTCCAAAATTACACATACATGGAAAATAATACATGTAACCAAGCACAAGCAAAGAGTACGCCAATACGAGACATTATTAAGGAACTCAGAGAAGAGTTCGATCACTTGTCTCAACCACAAAATTTGTGTTGTGAGAAGGTATTTTTGGGATACCAACCCAAAAAGGAAATAGCAAAAATAGGTATTATCAGAAATAAATAGAAGCTGTTGTACATTTTATTAAAAAAAACATGGTTGCAGTTCCAGAATAACTTGCAAGAAAATCTCCATAATATATCATGTGTAGAGACATATTTAGATTAAAAATCATATTTAAAGAGAATGGAGGATTTTGCTGGAGTTATCATATTACAAAGTTTCTCCAAAATTACACATACATGGAAAATAATACATGTAACCAAGCACAAGCAAAGAGTACGCCAATACGAGACATTATTAAGGAACTCTAACCTGCTAATCCTGCACAAGCGGAAGAGAAAACTATCACAGGAGGGGCCTGCATTCAATAAGAGACATGTATAAAACTCAACAACAGCAAAAGAGAAATAACTAAAACACCAAGGTAATCAAGTGGCCTATATTTAACATGAGAAACTTCCTGGCGTAATCCCCTCTAACTAAAATAGTAAAGTAATCAAGATTACCTGATTTAGGTCTCAAAGACTTAGAGTATTGCATGGGGAACTTATAACAAATATTTCTTTAGGACAACACGCAATCAAGCATTTTTAACTATCAAACCAAGAAAAGATAGTTCAGTTCATTAAAATATTTTGTGAATAAATTATTTGGAGGGAAGCTAATACTTACAAAAATAAAACTCATCAAACCATAATAAAAAGAAAATAACCCACTATTGCATCAGGAGTAAGTAAATAAACTAAACAGCAATGTAGCAAATGCCAAGATGAAGCCTTCACACGTGTTCAGGTGAAGTTCCACGTCACTTATTCATATTGTTCGCTGACAAGTCCATCAAATTAGCTGGTTTAAAATGGTGTTCTAACTTATCTTTGAACAGAGTTAAAGCAATTCAGAAACAAATGAGTTCACAAGTTGCAAACCACCATGATATTTCTGGGGTTCTAAAAGCTTAAAAACTGTGAAAATTAAAATTAAAAAGAAAAAGAAAAAAAAAGAGAAGATAGGTGGAAATTGAGATTCCATAGAGGAGCGTAGAATCCTCAAGATGGTTAGTTGAGAGGAATTATAAATGTTGTCAAGGTGCTAGAAGTTGAAATAGAAGATTGCTCAACGATGTAATTTTAAGGTGAGTATAATTTGCAGGAAATGTGCAAGTAATATTTGCTCCCCTCTAAGGCTTAAATGATTTTAATTAATGCCAAGGAAACTTTTTAAAATAGAGAACTAAGCACAGTGTCGCAAATCTCTTAACAGTTAACTGGAATTGCATGAGAAAAAAAGTTCAAGAGTCTTTAATCATCCAAGGCTGCATTGTACTGTGCATCGTGCCTGCTAAAGTGCTACTATCTTTTAAGAGTGCAGTTCATCAGAGAAGGTGTTTTGAAGATGCTTTAAAAAAGGCAGCTAAGTGTGTATTCCAAAGTAACGAGATCGCCTATCATTAAAGATACCTTTGTACTTCAGCACAAAATTTACAAGGATTAGCAAGCTCACAATTGGATAAGGTCACCTAGGCGCATTTCCAGAAAGACTTTCTAAAGTAACTTTATGGATGACCTATTTTTGATAAAAGAAGAAGATTTTATTGATTAAAAGAGGAGATTACAACGCATAATTTAAGTCTCATGGGATCCCTGATGTCATATGGGGTGGGGGGGAATCTAACAAAGAAAATGAACCATAAATCATGCAGAAAGGCAATCCAAACAACACATTAGTTAGTACTGAGAGACTTACACCAACGAGAAAATGCAGCCACATAGGTCCTTTAACCCATCTCCGAACAATTGGCATCACTGGAAAAGGAGATCAAATCAATAAAAAGAAAAAAGTGAGTACGATAGATATGCATGCTCCTTTTGGTCAAAATTTGATCCAACTAAACCAAATGTCCCTTGCAGAACAATGCATGGTTTAAGTATTCCTCACATTCTATAGTAGTATAAAATGACACAACGTCCTCAAGTTTGCCAACAAAATTTCATTATCATGATATCACTACTAAATTAACAACTTACTATTTTAGGGGTAAACATAAAACAAAAACATACTTAATACTTGCAAATTTAGCAAATGTGCCTCTTTTTGTGGAATGGAGGGAGTAATAATAATAGATAAATCAAAATGCAATAGATAGAATATTAGATAACAAAAAGATATAAGCCAAAAGAGAAACTAGATAATCTATTTATGACAAAACACGAACAACTGGTAACATTTAAGCTTTATTGGATAACAACAAGAAACATACAGTTATATAATATATGCACCGACACAAATGCTAATAAAATGTGGATAGAGGACTTAATACTCTCAAGAGCTATAGTATGGACAAGAGGAAAAAAAAGAACCGTAACATAATGTACCATACTACCATACCACCATACCATGGTTGAATCCGTAGAATGCACTTGCCGTACCGCCAACAGCAGAACCAATCTATAATGAATCCAGATATCACCACAAAAGAAAGTAAATTACAAACTTCTGAATTTTTAATAGGTACTTTTGGCCCATTGGAACCAGTAACCTTTTGCTTATAAAAGTAAATTACAAAATAAAGAAAACAAAATAGGCAGTTAAAATGAATATGCTTATATATAAACAAAAGGAATAATCCTCTCATTAGTCCCTGATCCATAATTTCTTTCACATTTAGTCCCCCAATTATTTTTTCCGCCTATTTCTTCCTCAGCTTTTAATTTCTGCAATCTTGGTCCAACCTCACCAAAATAGGAACAGTTATAGTTTGGGGTTTAAACGTGAAAAGTAGCTATAGTTTGATTACTAACATAAAAAAACAACTATAGTTTGAGAACAAAATATGCAAAAAAAAATTAAAAAAAATAATAATAAAAATTTTAAAAAAAAATTAATTAAAAAAAAAGGAAGCAGAGGGAGAGGAAGAGGTTAGGAGACTAAACATGAAAAACAATTATAGAATCAGAACCTAATTTTTCTCTAAAATCCTCTACTCCAGAAAAAACACAAATAAGGTACACATTTTTTTATTTTATTTTTTTTGCTAAATAGGTACACATTTTTCGTAAACGTTCTGCATTTCTAGGATGTTAATTTCAAATCGAAAAATTATCAAAGAGAGAAAAAGAGAATTACCATGGAAAAGCTATCCCTAATGAGGGGTGCAACAGTCCAATCGCTAGTTTCCTGCCATAAATTCAAAATACAGATAAAATCAGACAATCAATTAACTCCAGCGAGACGAAATTCAAACATGAAATTGCGATTCATTTATCATATACATACATAATAATGCAAAATGAAGAGCTGAACAAGGTGTGTAGAATATATATAAATAATAGTTACCATCTCCTTGGAGAGAGGACCAGCACAGTGCGGACATCTCACGCAATTTCTAGGGTTTGGATCCCCCATTAGAGCTCAAGCTCTCTTTCTCTCACTCTCTTCAATTGTGTATCAGTGTATTTTTTATATTCAGAGTTCGGTTTAAAGTTCAAAGACGACCTAAAAATATTTCATTGTTCTTATGAAAAATATGAACCCAAAAAATAAAATTAATAGTGATTAATACGAATGAAAATACTGTGGTTTGATCACTTTTGGCCGTTAAACCCTGTTAAATAATATATTATGTTTAAAATTCATCTCTCTTTTTCATGAATATAATAAATTATTTTAAAATTACGAATACTATATATATATATATATATTAACTATACAGCAATTTGAATGTTTAATTAAAAATACCATAGATTGTATTTTTATAATATATGAATTCGACAATATATGATTTTTGAAATTCAAATTGCCGAGAAACAATATTTTTAACTTGAATAGTTGTGACCTTACATAATAGAAAAAAAATATTTATCTTTATGCTATCACATTTAGTCTATAGTCACTTTATAATTTACACTTGGAAAAACATAATGCAACTTCAAAATGTATTTTGAGTTAAGAATGGTAATTATCCCATGCTTGTTATTAGGAAATTTTATTGAATTTATTTTAAACTCATCTCTCTTTATTATTATTATTATTATTATTATTATTATTATTATTATTATTATTAAACTCGTCTCTCTTTATTCTCTCCTGCAGCAATCTACCCAAAAAATAATGGCATATTAGCAAACATGTAAAGGACTCCCCTTAACAAGGAACGCCAACACCCATTTGGGAGTACCAGAAAAACTAAAAAACCTGTATTCATTTCATTTCCTCTAAACGGATTTTATAACTTCACAAACTTCAGTTACTTCACAAGCTATAAATAATAGTTCACTTAGTCCTATAAATTTACCCCGTCCCTACAAAATACAAAATTTACGAATTCACTCCCATATCTTTACATCTTTCCATTTTATGTAATTTTCACATGGAGAGAGGAATAATTACTCGAAACACGTTAGCTTCACAATACTCTTCCCTACTACACCTCATACAGAGATTTCTGACACAAGGTTCGGGCTGTTATGACCATAATTTGAACCAAAAGCCGTCAAACATTGGCGATTGATTCCAACGGTTTCTATTCATTGAAGAGTTTTCCAGATCTCTCGCCAGAAGGAAAGAAAAAAGGTGCATGGGGTAGTCAATAATCTGATCTGGTGGCTGTAAATGATGAAAGAAGCCCTGCGGCTTGGGCAGGTAATATGTCACCAAACCTGCCTTGCCCATCTGTTAATATGGAACCCAATTTCAGTGTGCTCTCGCCGAATCTGCTGCCAACCTGGCAATACACAAAGATAATCAGTTTGCTAGATTTGCTGAAAAGGGATGGATTATAACACTGGATATCACCGTACATCAAGCAGATATATGTGGGCTTCCTTTTTTTATTAGTCACTCTGTCCCAATGTAGGTGAACTTTCTTTTCTCGGAATGTCCAAAATTAAGTGACATAATCCACATATAAATGCATAAATTTTTCAATTTGACTATATTATTCTAATGTTTGAAAAAGAGAGTTTAAAGTTTTGAAACTCCATTCCATATACCAGTGCATTACTTTTAAAGACATAATGCAAAGCAAAGTTAAAAGTCCTCCCAGTAAACTACGGGCCAAAGGGGCTTAAAATGGAACAGGGAGTGTACCATGTTTACTATAAACCCGTACACCACCCTCCCTACGTGCACGAGGTGGGTCAGCCAAGGAAGAATCCTGAGGTCTTGAGGGCGGGAAGTTGATGGTTGAATAGCACATGCAAATTAAGTCTCACACGCTTGTCTAGTTAAGAAGCTGAGTCCATGCAAAAATTTCTTAGATAAACTTGAGCTCAAGATCTCACCTTCTCGTGTGCAAACCAAACTAAGAGTAACTTCTTGCTACTCCTAAAATTAAAGAGGTTCAATATTCAATTGTTCAAATTTAAATGCACAGGAAGTTTTTTTACCTGCATGAAAGACTTCAAAAATGGTGTTGCCACCCCAAAACCTGAATCCTTGTCAATATCAATCTTTCGGGAGAGTTCATCATTCATGTAACCTTTCCACGAATTTCTTGAAGAAATATCATCCATAGATGTTGAGATAGATGCCTTAGTTGTTCCCTTCGCTGACAATGCCGGAGCACTGGAAAATAAATGTGATTTAGAAGTCACTTCAAAGTGGATCTAGTATGGAGGAGTAAATTTATAGCACTAGGGACTGTATTTCTTATTTATTTTGTTTTAGGAAAACCCAATATGAAAATTATCTCAAACAAGAAGAAAGACCGATATGCCAGCCACCATCAACATGTGAAATTTAGGCCATTGGCATTTATGAGAAGATACAACCAGCTAATATGGAAGGTTTAGACTATTAATGAATATACAAGCACAAATCCTATGGAATGATAAAGTAACAGATTTGTTGAATGCAATAATAACATGAACCTGATTGGAAGGTATTTAAAGCGAGGAACCATGGAGCATCTCATTATATTGGACTCAGAATTAGTAGGCAATTTTTGCACGGTATCTGTGTACATCCGATTAAGTTGCACAAAGAACCCAAAGATGACAGCATGGCGTAGGTAGGACTGTCTCTCATTCTCCCAAAGGTATGGCTCATACCTGAAATGAGTAAATAATCAAACAAAATCACCATCTGTAGATATGGTTATTCTAGTACCATTACGATGCAGACGAGGGGAGGCAGAGAAACAGATAGGCAGGCAGAACAATAAGTTAAACACAACATAACATATCAATGGAGTTTCCTTGTTATGTCCATCCTGCAAGTATTATCACATCTGGTGATTTCACTCAAATTAAGGTAATTAATTTGTGCCAACTGAAAATCTACATTACTATTAACCCTAAGATACTCCAGCATAGACATGTGCCTGTACTCACATCGGACCACATCAAAAAGTATCGTCTTTCCCTTTATTTTAGAAAGAGTGATTATCATCGTGAGATTTAAAAAAAGATTTAAAAAAAAACTTAGTTGTGCCAAACTTTGCAGGACAGGAGTATGTCAGATATTCTCATTCTATGAAATGAATTCAGTCAAAAAAATAAACTAAAACTTATGGTAATATGGAGTTCCATAAGGCATATTTTTTAAATGGTTTTCTATTTTCAGATATAAAATGCTGAGAGAACAATAACCACAATTTATTTGGTCAATTATTTTCATAAAAAAATTGCATTAGAAAAAATGCCTAAGTATCAAGAAACCACAAAATGACGATTCAGTTCTCTGTAATTTGCTTCCCTGCGGAAAATACTAGATTCAATTAGGGAACTTCTTTTAGTCTTTACAATCTACAGAAAATATAATTTTGAAAATTGATTCATTCTGAGAAGTATACCAATAACCTTGCCGAATTAATGAAAGGCCAAACACAGAAACCACGTTATTATAACTTATTAACTTTCTTTCTTGTTTCATACAATCGATTCTCTCTTTGTATTTGTGAACTTGCAGCTGTTAAGCTAACTGCTTTAGAATAGATTAAGCCTTCTCCTGTTTCAATATTGGGTCACAACTCTAACCACACTTTATGCCTCTTGTCGTACTTGTGTATGAAGAACAATCAACCTGTCATCGTTTGAAGATGTATCTCCCAGTATGGTTCATATTCATGACCAGGCTATAAAGCCAGTAAAGTAGATTAACTGGGTTTTACCGGTTCGGAAATATAATGAAAAGAACACAGGACAGAAATAGGAACCATAGATCCAATCAACTGAGATGTGTTAGTTTTATTACTTTCATGCTCTCACTTTGTATGACCAAAACAACTCATAAGAAATTGCAGTTGAAAGGAAATTTGGAACAAAGGATGTTTAGGGGAAAAAAGAAAAGGAAAGAAACCTCAAAATGATCATTATATGAAAGTAATGATCAAGGAAAGAAGAAGTCAAACCGTAGAAAAAAACTTGATGAAATCCAAACTTTTTTGCATACAAGATAACAGCTGGTTAGAAAAACTTACGTGAGCCAGTCTATTGGATCCAGCCTCTGCGTAAGGCGATTAACCAACCCATTTACACGCTCTCTGCTGACTGACTTTGTTTGGTGTATATCTTGCCTCCGTCTAAAAGGAGACTTTACTTTTGGAGTTTTTGATACCTCCTCGCTTCCACTGGAATCACCCCCAGAAAGAATGTCAGCTGCAAATCTTAAATCTAAAAGAACCTGCAACACTCCTTTCTCTGACACTTGGGATCCATGAACCTCTTCAGTTGAAAGGAAATCTCCATATATACCAATGACCTGCATAAAATATATTATAGCCAATGTAATTGACCAGATTAAATAGAACCTTCTTATAGGAAACAATACTATGTAAACAAATCTGATGACGTTATCAAATAGATGAATGGAAAGATACACTATAAATTTGTTGAAAGAGAATATGCAAAATTTCTATAATGAAATTTACACTCAATCACATTCACTGTTTGCATACACTACATCAGGGAATAATATATTAGGTTTAGAGTTAGCTGTTGTCATATTTGCTTGAAACGGCTGCTTTCAGACTACAACCCACATTCTTAAGTTTGTTAGCTTTATTTACCACTGAACCATGCAATGACCCCTGAAAAGTTAGAAGAGGTATATTACCAACAGCATCCCACTTATGCATGGTGCTGGGAAGGATAGACAGTAAATAGATCTAAAATTGTGCAGTATTTGCACAAAGTGGCATACTTGCACCATTTGCATGTTTGAATTCATGTTCCAAATAATCAACAAATTCAAGTGATTGCACAATGGACCCAATTGATTACCCATACTGTGGCGCCTTGAACATTATGCTCCTTATAACTCCATGACATATTTTCACCAGCTTTGAGGCAACTCTCATGCTTCCCTACCACCACCCTCTGAAGCCCGCACTTCTTGTAACCATTTCTGAAGACAACCTGGTCAAAGATCTTCAGCTTTCCGGTCCTAAATGTATCCAAGACCTTGAATTTTACCAAATTCACTCTTAAATGATGTACGAAAAGGCCAAGGAATTGATTTAGTTATGGTGTCACTTTATCACCAATAATTACATAATTCATTATAGCACAATAATAAAAAGTGAAAAAAAAGGCCATGAATTTCCATGATAACAACCATAAAGATTTCAATGCGACTTAATACTTACTAAAAGGCCATCCACTCAGGTTTCCCATCAATTCAGAATCTGAGATCATGGCAAATACCTATAACTTATGGCATATAACGATCAATCAAATGTTAAAAGCAAATAGAGTACCTTTTCCAATAGCTTTGAAGCAAAACTCTGTAGAATTAGTTTGTCAAGAATATGGCCTCCAACTCGATGAATTTCTTCACAAGCTTGAAATAGAAATGAGGTCATATAAAGGGAAGGCATGGATGGGAGTGATATTTTCATCTCCGATGGGCTCTCAGCAGACTGCTCTTGCTTGACTACTGTCTCCTCCCAACCCTACCAACACTTAAAAGATGATTAAGCTTAAGGTATTTAGAGGAACATCCAGTTATCAATTCACAAATAATATTTAAAACAGCAATGATGTTGGATGTAAGCATTTAAAAATAAAAACATAGAAGAAGGTAAAGATGCACTAATGCACATCACAAGGGCAAAACATTCACCAGCCAGAGTTCAAGAAGATGCAATGAGTTAAAACTTACGAGTCAGCAGGAAAATGACTTCAAGTTTCAGCTTTATGAGGTGTTTCCTAAGAGAGATGAGTTGGCTAAATTTTGGGAAGTTTTCATACATTAAGTTTCCAATCAGCAAGACAACAATAAAGTTGTGATAAATAAAGGAAGACGATTCAATTTTTCCTCCATCAAAACAAAAAAGATGTCAAGTTTTCCCCTCAAAAGATTTGTGCATGTTCTTCATGAATATAGATGCTTAATTATATGCTTATTCTTTAAGCATCAACCTCAAAGTAGATGTACAACAGGATATGTGGCTAGACCTAGGAAGTGAAGCCATATGATTCCAACAATGTAAGATGTGCACCACTAACCAGGTGAGATCTTTCCTTATATACAGACAAGCAAACTTATCATTGTAAGGCACTTTTGAGTTATTTCCATTTTTATAAAAAAATGGAGGGAGGGGGGTTTACTAGCTTTTGAGGCTAAAAGAATACTACATCAAGCTACTGATGCAGTTCATAAAAAACTCAATGAGTTTAAAATAGGGAAAGAAAATTTTCAGGAAATTGGCTCAATGCGTTTTATTTTGGAAGTTTTTACCTTATCAAAGATAAGGAGTCAAAAGTATCTAGTTTTCACCTATGGGTTTTGTTTTATTATTTAATACTTTTGAGTAAGTTCACACATTTTACTAGTCAAAAGTCTATTAAGTTCCAAAAATGACATCCAAATTGTAAAGGATTAGAAGTGCAACTAGTCTATATCTAAGTACAACATCATAATCTTTCTCAACAGATTAGAGATGCTAATTGGAGAGCATTATAGTTTACTATGTGAAAGAGGAGCAGGGAGCAGGGAGCAGGGATATAATATACGCTGTAATGTGATTTGGTAGGGGTGAGCTTCAATAGTTCATGTTGTTGAAATATGTCATTTCAAAGGCAAAAAACAGTTTTCTTTCACAAAAAGTAGATGAAAAATTGAATAGCAAAAGCTTTGCAGGTCCTATGTTAATCATGGAAGTTTGTCCTATATTAAACATGGAAATATGTCCTATTTTATTCATGGAAGTTTTCTGTATTCAAATTATCAAGTCCAATGTAGATGCAATGCATCCAATATAAGTCAACAAATTCAAAGACCCATAGAGGTCTATCTTAATCCTTAAAAATGGCTGTACTGCTGAAATCTATTCCAGCAATCGAGTGTAACATGATTCACAATGTGCATTTCAAGATGTAATGAGTTATTTCCAGTAGTCTGAACTATATACAGAAAAACACAATTTCAGATAAAAGAAGGAAAAAACATTAAAAAGAACAAGAATGAAAACAAGAACCAATCAGAAGAAACTAACTTCAGTCGACACATTGTTAAAGGCACTTACTCTCAAGGGAGCTGTCGCTGATAAAGTATCATCTTGCATGAGATCGCAAGAGAGAATAGCTGAAAGTTCACCCGAAACCCAAGATATCCACAAGTTGTGAGCTCTAATGCAAAGATCTTGTGTTGTTCTGTTAAGTTCTTCAAGCTGTGGGCTTGAACTGTCATTCACTCCAAACATAGCAGCACTGGCCAGAGATGTTTGTCTTTTCAAGGAATCACCCATACTCTTTCCGGGGCTATCAGCCCTAGGAGAATCAATTGAAGATCTAGAATACCTCAACATGGATGGTGACTTACCAGAGACGGTTGCCTTAGCTTCGTTCACCCAAAACCTTGGTGAACCAAGTATCACTGGAATGTGCCTTGAGTGCTTCTGGAATGCAAACAAGAGTCGCCCGATAAATAGAGATCTCTGAACAATTATAGCTGGCTGTGGCACAGGTTCACCTTCCATGCTGCCATTTTCCATGGCACTGTATAACTGCTCCATCTCATTCTTGAGTTCCATTAGTATGGTCGACATACTCCCATAACATTTGTTTTGCAGATAAGGCGCTAAGCCCTTTAACCTCAAAGAGGCCTTTGGAGATTCTAGGAAGCTCAGTAAGTCCTCAAGGACTGTTTCACAATGGCTGTCCACTGCATCTCTTATCCGGCTGATTTCGGCCCCAAGGTAAGCAATAAGACAGGTGCGGAAATCATTCTCCTCGGGCTGAGCTTTAGAACCGGTTCCTGAACCACCCTTTTTATTAATTACCTCCATGAACCAAACCCCACCACCTATTGGAGATCTATTCAAGTAAGCCTGGAAATCAACTCGGTCACCAGGAGTCTCAGCAATACCACAAATAGACTCCTTCACATTAACAGCTTTATTCAACTCATTAAACCCTGAGTCAATGATTGCTTCCATCCTCCGAACAAAAGCATCTTCAAATATCTCGTCCCATAGATCCGTGTCATCACCCAAAACAAGTTCACGAGTTCTATTCCATGGCAACTCAATCTCAGAACCAAAAACACTCTTGAGCCAATCCAGACTTCCTTCCAGCACTTGCTTCCCTTCCATTATTTCCCGTATCAACTTCTCGGCAGCAGCAAGCTGTCGACCACTATCAATGGCATCAATTAAGTACATCCCATTAATCTTAGTAACAATCTCTTTACCGCATTTCCTCAACCAATCAGAACACGATTTGGCAATATAATCCCGGTCAAGCATTACCATTACAGACTCTAATTTATCCCTAAATGATTTCCACAACCTAATTTCTTCATCCGGATTTGGTATTCCACCAAACAATTGAGATGCAGGAGGGGCACTCAATATAGTTTTATAAAACAATGGCATATCATTCAATACTTGCAAAAACAATTCCCCTACTTGACCTATACTAACCTGAATTATTTTCAACACTTCACAAAATACCGTAATCACATCAGAGCTAATAACACTAGCATTTGAACAAACACTTAATTTTTGACAAATGCAAGACTTTCTCGAATCAAGAAACAAAGATAAAACCTGATTTGGATTTAGCTCGTCTATAACTGCAACAGCAGCTAGGGCATCAGCATAGGCAGCAATCCCAAGGCCAAGAGACAAATCCAGCAACAACCGCTCACGGCTGCGCTGCGAAATCTGTGTCTTGAAACTCTCCACGATCTGCCACTGATGCTGCAGTAAAGCAAAATTCGAAAGCACATTTTTGTTATTGGAATCATTTTGATTTAAACCATGATGAACCTGCTTGGCTCGCATGTAGCGAGTGGCAGCCTCGAGAAACATGGATTCGTCGAGGTGACCCCAAATATTTTCCGGCGTATCCACTAAATACTTGACCCGACACGCAATGCCGTAGGTTTTAGATCGGGTAGGGTTTGGAGCAACGACGGAATTGGCCGTGGAAGTGGAGGAGAGAGAATGTATAATTGAGTGATGAACGGCGGAGATATTTGCCGATATAGATTCGGCGGAGTTTTTCATGAGAACAATGGAATCGGCAGAATCGATGAGATCACGATACCGATTGCCGACGAGTTGCCGGAGCTCCTCGCTCTTGTCCTGGATCTGTTTTCTGGTGGCGGATTCCACGTTTCGAATTTCCGATACCGGCTTTGTGCGGAATAAGGATTCCGCATCTTTGTGGTAAGTTCTGCCGTCGTTAGCCGCCGTGGACGGAGGAGACGACGGTGGTAATGCCACTCTCATGATTGGTGGCAGAGAGATCTAAAAAATCCCCAAATTCTCACACAAATTTAGTATTAGTAGTTTAGTTTGATGAATTTCTTATCAATTAAGTAACATTAATCAAGATAATAAATTAAGTGTATGAAATTAATATATAATAATGTGTGTAATTATTACAATGAAGATTATTATAGAAAGTGTTGAAGAAGGAAGCTCAAACTCTGCACCAGAGAGTTCGTTGCTAGGCCCAAAGCGGGTGTTATTTCTCAATTTCTTTGTTTATAGTATATAAATCCCCAAATTTCAGAGAAAAGAAAGTAAGAAAATACTAATTTATTCTATAGCGAATAATAATATATATATATAGTAAATATTTATGTTGACGTTTTGATTATTTATTGATAATTTTGATGTATAATAAGTGGGATAAGAGAACTTTGATATTTATGAATGAAATTGATTTGTTTGTGTTTTAATTATAATGTCATTTGGCTGTAATAGTATGACATTATTGATCTAACCTAAAATATCCAATTAATATTATTAAAAACATATGAACAATTTTGCACACCTATTATACATCATGAGAAACTTTAAACTCACACCAACCAATAATCATAAAATCATAATAGGTACACCAATATTTTCACAGTATTGACTAACACAAAATAATTAATTATAAGTAAATTTATTGTAATATTGTCTCAAAGTCATTAATTATAGTAAATTATAAATTACAAAAATCAATGAATACCCCAAAATAAATTTAATTCAATACAATGTATATTAATTTTGTACTATAGTATAAATAATTAAGACATTGTTGAAGGTTGTTTGATTTGATGATGAGGGTTGTGTTTGTGTAAATGAAATTATGTCTACGTGATTATGTGTCTAATTGTCTATGCGATTACGTGTTTATGTGTTAATGTGACTACGTGCTTGCATGCTTGATTATCTAAGTGATTAAGTGCTAAGGTGATTATGTGTTTATATGTCTATATTGACTTATGTGAACTATCTGATTGTGTGCGTACATTTGACATGTCAAAAAAATTATACATTGATGAATGTTGTGAATTGCATATCACTTTTGATATATATAGTCTGATGATACCTTATTGATACAATGATAATTATAAGGTTAAAGTTATCCTGGTTATGAATCTTGCAAAGTCCTTATAAAATAAATATATGTACAACGACTTAGAGTATAAAGATCAAGGATGTTAGGTTGATCTTATTGTAGAGTTACTCTGCATGATTTGTGATGAAAATATTGTAAGTAGAGTAATCTAAATGTTGAAAGAACAAGATAATAAATGTATACTTGTATAAGTTCATATTGTAAAGTCCTTAAATGAAATATATGTATAAGAACTTAGGACTAGAAAAGATCAAGAATGTTAGGTTGATCTTACTGAGTAAAATTCTGATGTATAGTTATTAGGAATCTTATGATCGTAAAGTCACTCTGCCTGTTCGTAAAGTCAATATGGATCGCAGAGTCAACCACTACTCGTAGCATCGGATGGAACGCAAAGCTCCCGCACTCATTGAAGAGTTTACTTCAGTTTGCAAATCAAAGACCAGCTCGTAAAGTGAACAAAATCAAACAAAGCTCGTAAGACAAAGAATAAACGAAGAGTGCTTCAGGGAATCGCTAAGTAGAAGACAAATCGTAAAGCAACTTTGAGATCATGCAGTACAGACGAGATCGTAAAGCTACTTGCAGAATCGTAATATAACTAAGATGGCTGAAAAGATATAAGTCAACAAAGTCTTCCTTTACAAATAAGGAAAGGTATATCTCAGAGTTCATGTTCCTAACATAAAGATCACCTCATTTCTCAACGTACAGATCATGTCATAAGGTGATAGAAGAATAGCTAAGCAAGACAAAGATTGCTGAACAAAGACTGAGTGTAGAGTGATTCAAACAATCGCTGAAGTAACTCAAGGATCATTCAGAGAAGAGACATGATTTCTGATCAGAATCATCGAGCAGCTGAAAAGCAAACAGAACAAAGAAAAGGTTGCTAGATTGTAAAGTTCATCAACAAGGTGAAAAGACGACAACAAGCTCACTTATGAATCGAAAAGACAATTGAAGAATGAGCTAGTAAAGGACAATTCATAAATGTACTCTGCCTGGTCGTAAAGGATAAGGAAATTCACAGAGTCATTCAGAGATCGTTGAACAACAGCTTACTTCGTAAAGATTCAAAGAGACAACAAGATCGTAAAGCTGTCTCCAACAAAATAGAGCTGCCAAGTTTGCCCAAGGTTCTTAACGTACTCAGTTGTGGAGCAGACAGTTGAGCAAATCGCAGAGCTCAACTCTACAATTCTTACTATTCTACCGAGACAACAAGATCGTAGAGTAAAGTCAGGTCTGACAAGGGATCTGACAGAGGAACGTTGCAAATCAAAAGATTCCAAGGTGTCCAACCATACACCCTAGATGACAAGTAAAGATGTGTCTACCAGCTAGTTTGCCGAAAGCGACCTGTCAAATTAAAAAGTAAAGTTGCAGGTTGATGTGACAGGTCATGGGCCAAAAAGAGTACGCAGACACAAAAGCTCCAGAAAGTCAACATCAAGGATATCAAAGTATCTGCACATTAAATATTTCCAACGAACACTTTTCAACGGGAAGATTAACAACAGACTATAAAAGAGCATTAGTTTGAACAATCAAGGTGTGGTTGGAGAGATGGTAGACCAATACAGAAATCGTAGAGTGAAAGATCAAGAAAGAACTTGAAGAAATACACTCTACGATCCACCAAGAACACTGAGAGTTGAAAGAATGAAGAAGCAAAGAATATTAGCTCTACTATAAGAGAAGTGTTCTAAGCTGCTAAGCACAAGAAGAATAGGAGCATTAACGCCAACTTGACATCAACCATGAGAAGTTACTAAATAATATAAGGAAGAAAACTTTACAGTCATCTTAGTAGTTCATCATGAGCAGCGGTCAAGTACCAAGAAGAAGAAAAATGAGCTAAATTGCTAAGCTTAACAATACAACAGACGATCACAAGAAAATTTTGAGTACCTGAAGAAGCTGAGCATCATTGCAACGCTCAACCACATCTCAAGGATGATCATATCGAGTTGCTGAGTATCTGAAGACACCAGAGCTTAAACGACATCTCAGCAGCATCTCCAACAAACATCAACAACAGGAACAAGGGTTGGAGGATCCTGGTCTTAGTGACCGAATTGGGGCCAGTGTGTCCTGGTCTCAGTGACCGAATTGGGGTCGGAGGATCCTTGTCCAAGGGACTAAATATCTAAGTCTGCTGGGCTTGAAGAGGGTAAGAGTGTCCTGGTCAGAGTGACCAGATTCATAGTGGATTCCCTACTTGTTGAAGTAGAAGAGTGGAGTAGAAGTTATTCAATCTCCGAACTACTTAAAACCTCTTGTGTCATTTACTTTATGTTTTTTTACATTCTGTCATTTATTTAATATGTTCAATGCGTGTGATGAATGGTTAACTTCAATATAAACTAACTTCAGAACTAAGATCTTAACATATCTTTAAGGGGAGCTTTTAAATCAATATTTTACAGTACAAAATTATTTTTGATTAAATGAACTATCTGGTAATGCTTCTTAATTAATTAAAAAAAAATTAGTGATCTATTCAACCCCCTCCCCCCTTTTAGATCTCTATTGTGCCTTTAAGAAATAACAGATATGTACGTACATCATAAATGAAACTATATTATACCTTAATATAGGTAATATATTAATATTTACACGAACGAAACCAATAAAATTTTAATAATAACTTGTATGGTTATAATACACGCATATTATTATGATATTAATAATAATAAATGCAAACAAAATGATATACGTATATAGGTAAATTTATAAGATATACAATATTTAATATTGATAATAATAAAAAAAACATACATAAATTTAATAAACTTTTTTCTTTTCATTTTTATCTTTCATATTATGTAAAGTCCAAAGTCATTAGCATAATATTGATGAGTCTAGATCATGATATTAAAATTCAGAAATATATTAGAATATTAATATCTTTCCAAATATATTAATTAATCTAATATGAAAAATTAATCCAAATTCATTTATCTTTCTATATATTAATATTATGAGTTTATATTATAATATCAAAATTCGAAATAACATGTGCATACTAATATCTTTCCGTATATCTTAATCTAATATGAAAAATAAATCCAAATCCATTTATCTTTCTATATTTTTTATTATTCAATTTAATATTAACTAGGTTGGTAGTCGTGCAAAGCACGACCCTGTTTGATAAATTCGGGGTTAAGTAAATTAAGTTGTATAAGAAGATTATAAAAATGGATGGAGACTCTTATATGGATTAAGATTAATAATCTTTTAAAATATAATTTAAATTTTATATTAAATACATCGTATTAAGTAGGCTATTGATCATTTTATTTTAATGACTGATATATACATGAACCTTTTATTTTTTGTAAAAGGCTAAAATATTACTGAAAATATATCCCAAAATCTATAAGAATTAAATAATGGGATATAAGATTACAAATCTATCTACTGCATACAAAGGAAATTGATTTTTTTTTTCTGATGGCACTCTATTATTTCTTTTGCTTTCTACAACAATTGCTACCATTTCTGATTAAAACTGCTGGCACTAATCTTCTTACAAAATTGCTCCTAAATATTTCTCATTTGGATTCCACTTGAGCAAGCTTAGATGATGTCCTTCTATCAAATCTTTGATTCCGGGTCTTGGTTGCTTCACTTGATTTTGTGCATGCTCCTTTCATAGAACATTTGTGAGCATATCTAGCATGTATTGGGTTTGTTTGGATCAATTTAGACATACAAAATGCAGAGAAATCAGTTGGGAGTGACAAAAATCACAAAATGCAAGATAAAGGCCCATCACTTGAGAATCAAATTGTAATCTGAGTCTTGTGTCTTGGATCTATACATAAAAGGCGAAAATAATAGAGGGACTTAGAATAACAAAACATGGTTATAAGTGAACATATTGTATATACATATGGTCTGACAATGCACCATTTGAATGACAACCTAAATGAAACTCTTCAGTTGAAATTTGCTCCACCAATGAATTCCCATGAATTTTTTGTTCAAAAGCTTTTGTGACATGACATGCATCCCACGAATTGAAGCTTCTATAAGAGTGTCTTCCCATGAAAGCTCTAACCGAGCTTAACGAAAAAGACATGTTCTTTCTAAGAGATATTCAGACATTTAATTGTGGTTTGTTTGGTTCAAATAGTAAGCATTCCACCACATAACCAATTTTTGGCAAACTAAATGTGCCAGGCATGCTGCTGATAGTGCACATGGAACAGACAATCTCCTGAAAAAATTTCAAATAAGCAATGAGAATAACAATATGATACGAAAAATGTAATTACCCTAATGTTAAAATCAATAAAACCACTCATCCCTTATCTTTCAACTACACTACTACAGGTCATGCACATCCACAATTAAAAATTTACGAAATTTATACACAAAATTAATTGTATATTAACATACATTTTCGCAGAATATTCAACAAAATAAGTCTTTCCTCCAAAAAAACTAAAAAGTAAATAACTAGTGGAATCATGAGCAGTATAAATTTTAATATAAAGTGCATTAAGGATAGTACTAATCATGGACACCAAACCAATAAAATTTCCATTATTTTATACTTGTACTCAAAGATTATTTGCCTACCAATCTAAAATTCTAAATCATAACTTGCATTTGATGACAGAAAAATTGTGGGTAACATGCTGAAAAACAAAAATGCAAAAATATTCTCATTCTCATTTCATCAAACACTTAAGATGCACTATGCCACTAATTAAGTGAAAAATAAACTCCTCAATATCATTTCACAAACTGGTAATTCTTAAAATTATAATACATAACAGAAAAATGTGTGTTAAATTGGATCATGTCAAATCCAAAAAGATATAATAAATCATCCCAACAATAACATTTAAAATGGCATGACTAAGAATATAACCAAAAACTACTCTAAAACTGATTATGAGAAAAGAAGCTTACTTCCACTTCTTCCTGCAAGCTTTCTTCTTGCCTCTAGTGGCACACCTTTTGTGCATTGAATCCAAAAAAGTACCTACAACGTAATATGAATTTCATTAAGAAACAACATTCTAAAGAGGATAACCTGGAAGAAAAAAACACCACATACAATTTCGCAAAAGTTTAACATCAGAAATGATGGGAGAGAAATGAGTTTCAGAGATGATAATGAAGATGGGAGAGATCTGCAGAAGCCATTTTTGCACACAGTTAGTTAGTATCGAATGGGTTCAAGGCAGTGGAGTATGATGGGTGTTTGGAATATGAAACAAAAGTATGTGAATATAAGTTGTATATGCATGTTGGTGTTTGGAATATGAAACAAAAGGCAATTAATTTATCATGGGTGTTTGGAATATGAAACAAAAGTATGTGAATATAAGTTGTATATGCATGTTGGTGTTTGGAATATGAAACAAAAGGAAGTTAATTATGATGGGTGTTTGGAAGATGAAACAAAAGGCAGTTAATTTGCTGTATATAAATGTATCCACATGATGGTTTTGGGAATTTAAATCGAGTTAATTGACAATTAAACCGAGTTAATTGACAATTGAACCGAGTTAATTGACAATTGAATCGAGTCAATTTGTAAATTAACCGAGTTAATTGACAATTGAACCGAGTCAATTTCCAAATTGATTCCAAATTGATTTCAATTGATTTCAAATTGAAAGTGGATAAGATAGCTTGTCCTGCTTTTATATATAATAGTTGATAGTTGATAGTTGATGAGTAGACATTCAATTCAACTTAAAGTCTATAATCACTCAAATGGATTCAATTGAATATCCATAAATATCTATAACATTTTAAAAACAATATATTGCTCAATATTATACTAATTTTACAATCTATCTATTTGTCTATCTATCTATCTATATATATCATAAGAAAAATAAGATCATCTGAAAGTAATATGCCCTCAAGCCAATCACATTTGATGTGATGATTATTTACTTTGTAATCTTATTCATTTATTAATAAGAGAATTTATTTAATAAAAGGAATTCTTTATCCATGTTAATTAGTTGAATTAATAAATGTGATAAACTCATAGTTTTCGAGCAATGCTTTTAGAATCATGATGTTGATCATGCTAATGAGATCTAAATTCAAGATAGCTCAAAACTAAAATGTTCCCAATTGTTGGATCACTAATATGAGGTTACTGATTTTAGATAGATTGATACACACTATGATTGTTCTGCTGAAGAGGATGATTGATCTCATAATCATTTGTGTGGAGACACTAAAATAAGTATGTAGGTGCTTATTGGAAAATAAGTTCACTGAACGTGATTCGCTTAAAGGAACCCTAATGGAGTTTTACTTGTCTGACAATGAGAGTTTCTATAGTGATAGTTGTACAAGTGATCCTTGGACTTGAGATCATCATAGTACCTTATGTATTCTGAATTATACTTTGTCATATTTCTTAATACTTTAGTGTATGTCATAGGGTATGTTCGGGTATAATAAAGTGTACATGGAGGTACGTGAATGATCAATAAAGGATCTATCACTTTTAGTAAAAGAAGAGAATGTCCTATGCGATTCGATAAGTGACAACTCATAAATCCTTGACCAATGTGGAATGGGAATTAAAAAGGAGTTTCTAATTTACATTAATCAAGAGTTGTGCATTTTAGAATCGAAATGCATATAGTTAAATAAATAAGACTTGTCAGTAATTTCATGTCTTATGTTTAATCGGGACATTGTATGGTAGAAGGATTGAATTGTAAGATAACTATTCACGGAATATGTTCTTTGTATTCTTTGTGATAATCATTTATGATTAGACGTTGAATTCATATTATCCGGATAGTCATGATACACTATCGTAAGATGTCACTTTTGATGTAGAATAAATATTATTTATTTATATTTGAATTAAGGGAGTTTAATTCATTATAAATAATATTAGAATGGTTCTAATTTATTTATTTTACTTACCGACTTAATATTGAACCTAGAGGGTCACACCATAAAAGAGAGAAATATGATTTTAGAAGTGATTGGCTTAATGATAATAAATTAAGTGTATTTAATTTATTTGTATTTAATTTATTAGTGGAATAAATTAAATAACTTAATATTTATAATTAAGTATTTGGAGAAATACTAAATTATAAATTAATAAGAGTAGTCATCTTATTATTATTATTATCATTATTATTAAATTGACTAAATAATAATAATAATATAGTATTTGGAGAAATACTAATATTTATAATTAAGTATTTTGAGAAGTACTAAATTATAAATAAATAAGAGGAGTCTTATTATTATTATAATTCCTAATTAGATTGGGAATTAAATAAAACCCTAATTTTTAAAAGGTTTAGAAAAAGGGCTAGTTTATAAATAAGAGGGGTTTTATTGTGGAATAGATGAATGTTAATGCAATTTTGCAAGTATTCTCAAAACCCTAAACAGTTAGGAGAGAAAACTAGGGTTAGCCACCCAAGGTCTAGTAGAACCTAAAATTTTCTTCTTCAATCAATATACTCTTGATGGATCACCTCTTGGGCGTTGCACACTATTGTAACGAACGTTTGATTCGAGGAATTAGAGAAGAACGCGAATGAGAGCAAGGGAGGTGAACTTGTAGCTATTCAAAGGTTGAATCTGCAAAGTTATAATTCCTTCTTTTTCATTGTTGTTTAATTAATAATATTGCATAAGGTGTTTCCTGGGATTGCAGAAAATTTTAAATTGCTTTTATTGCATGTTTCCGCTGCGTTTCAATTAGATTGTATGCCTTGATCTTATTTTTGCAAACCAACATCATCATCATCATCATCATCATTATTATTATTATTATTATTATTATTTTATTTTTGGACTATTGAATTTGAAGACATGTAATTACTTTTTAATCTATCCTTTTGTAAGAACGGTATTGCAAAGTTTAAATATATTACAAAAGTGCATATTTTTATTCATTATAATATATATTGTTATAAATAAAGTGTATATTATATACTAAAAGGTGATATTTGTCCTCTATCAATTTCTTATTAAATTCGAAACAATCCGCATACATCTCTTTAGTGAATTAAACTTTATAAAAATAGCTTAAAATAGTAAATTAAAAGTTTATTCTATATCACTAGGTGGTAAAATAAACTATTAGAATGTATTCACAGTTCACACATAAAACTATTAAGTAATCTCAAAAATTACTATCTATATATAAAAGTTGGAACAAGTCGTAATAAGTATTTATTGATAACTCTACAAATACCTTTGATATTCTGTAGCAAAAATAAAACATTACACATTGATAGTTAATTATAATATATGCAAAAAAAGAATCTAATGTTATGCTTGAACTAAGTTTGACTAAGACAACTTAATTAAAACAACATAATTTTATCTCTTAGGGTTAAGTTTTTCATTTTAGAGTTTTTTTTATAAAAAGAAATAAGTATAAATTTTATACAAAACTACGTCATCGTCAAAATTATTATATATCCTTAGCTAAATTGGCTAAGGCATACCTTAAATTCTATTTTTTTTCATATTATATATATAATGTACTAAGAAGTATGCACAAGTAATTTAAATTTTTTATTTTTGCAAAAATTTTCATAAGTTTTACAAAAATTTAAGTAAATATTAATAATAATAATTGTCACATCGATGAAATATTTTATCCAAAATAGATTAAAAAGTTGTATCGAACAGGTAATGTAATTTACTTAAATATTGAAGTTAAATTTACTTATATTCTTATATAAATATCATGTATTTTAAATCAATTTGAGGTAAAAAAGTTGTATAAATAATGAATAATGAAAATATATTTTGTTGAAAGATATTAATGTTATTATCATTATTTATTAATAATTATTTTTTTATATATAAAACAGTCTCGTGCCTTGCACGGGAATTAGACTAGTAATATATAAAGGTAGTGTTAGAGTTTGTATGTTAAATTTGATGATAATGTTATTAATGTATATTTGTACCAGTAGTTTTTGTAAGTATTTAATGATAATATGATTTACAAAGACTTAGAATACAAAGATCAAACTTGTTAGATTGATCTTACGAGCTGAAATTATAAATAGATAATAGGCCTTAATCAATCGTATAGCATTGTTGAACGATCGTAAAGTTACTCTACTGTTTCATAAGTGTTAATGGTGATCGCAGAGTATGCTTTGAGTTCGTAGAGCATGTTATCAAATCGCAGAGTTCATTCAAGATCGTATAGTAAAGATCAGATCACAGAATGAACAGAAGTTCGTAGAGCAAGGCAAGGTCGCAGAGTTCACTCATGATCGTTTAATGAACATCAGATCCCAAAGTGAATATTAAATCGTATAGTGAAAAGAAGATCACAGAGTTAGCTCTAGAATCGTAAAGATCAAATTCGTAGAACAGATCATAGAGAGCACCTTAGTAGAATGTTTCTCTCTTCGTAGAACGATCAAATCGTAGAGCAGAACGTAAAGCTCAGATCGTTGAGCAAAGTCAAGCTTGGACTCTACGGTCCTCATCAAACTCTACGATCAACAACTTTCGTAGAGCAAGTCAGAACGGTCAGAAGACTGACATTAAAGAGCATTGCAGATTGAAGGTCCTAATGTATTCACCAAACATCCTTGGTTCAAATCGAATATCAGAGGATGTTGTGTCTAACAGCTAGTTTGGCGAAAGCGACAACACCCAGGTGTTAGGTGAGGTTGCAGTCTGATGTGGCAGGTCAAAATCGCAAAGCAAGTTGACACAACAACTTAAAATGTCAACATCAAGAATCTTGGAGTATCTGAACATTAAATGCACAACGGGAACCTTGCAACGGAAAGCTCTCAAGAGGTCTATATAAGAGCAAGCATATTTTAAATCAAGTTAATGATAACAAGAACAATCAAGCTGAAACTCTGCCAAAGCTCTAACAGACCACTCTACGAAAGTGAACTACTTGTTCAAGCTGCTAAGTACCTAAGAAGACAAGCGCATTGCAATCTTAGCATCACCTCACAACAACTTTCAATAATTTGTTGCTTATTGTCTTAGTGACAATATTCCAAGTCTAAGAGACTTGAAGAGATTTAAGTGATCTAGACTAAGTATCCTGATTCCGTGACTTACTGACTCGAAGAAACCTAAGTGGTTCAGTTGTAAAAGATCTAAATGATTTATATCCTTAGTGGATTTCCTACTTGTAAAGTAGAAGAGTGCATTAAGAGTTTTCAGTATTTAAACCACTTAAAATTTCCTTGTGGCATTTATTTTCTGCATTTCCATTTTGTCCAGTATTTATCTTATTTGTGTGTGACTTAAAACCAAAACTAAATTTGGAGCTGCGGTTTCTTTATAATCTTCAAGGGGGTTTTCAACTTATATTCTGTTGTGCTTAATTAATTGTCTGGTAATATATTCTTTCATTAAGTAAAATTTTTAAAAGGATCTATTCAACTCTCCTTCTAAATCCTTTTTGTGCCTCTGGGAAAAAACAGGTAGTATTTGAGAGAATTCTCCTTACAAGCTAGAGTCTCTCATAGTCTCTCCTCACGAAATAGAACGCCCTTATAGTCTCTAATTTTTTTAAACTTCTCCTACAAAAAAAATAAGTTAATCAAATAAGTATATGTTCATTTTTTAAACTTCTTCTTAAATAAAATCTCATTTTTTAATTAAAATTAAACAACATACTAACAAATTACAACATTAATATCAATCCACCAATCAATATTTATGTTTTCACAAAATAAAGCATTCTCATAGTCTTCAATATGGGGAGTGAAGAGAGGGTCCCTTACCAGATCTTGTATGTGTTAGGGATGATATATCCAGAATATATATTTGCAACTTAAAAAATTGATAGAAAAAACTGAGTGTGTGTGTGTGTATATATATGTGTATATCTACATATGTGTATATATATATATATATATATATTTATATATAAACTTATCTATTATAACCATAATTGAATGTCAAGGCTAGTACTTGGTACTATGTCCTTAAGACAATTATGCCCACATTATCGGTGCTTAGAGTTTTCAGCACTTGTCTCCCAAGATACAATGACAACGTGTGTTATAGCAGCACTACAAATAACACACACAACGAACCAAAAAAAATGCTCTAAACTCTCTCAAATATGCTACGAATAAGACTCATGAAATGATGAAGAATGAATTGAATTGTGTGAATGAAATGTCTGACTTCACACATGTCCCTTGTGAATAGATTGGATGCCTATGAAAAGGCATGATTGATGAGGCTGAAGAGGTGCAAGTTAACCAGGCCAAGCGAAGCAAGTCATCGGCGTGAGCGCCTCGGAGGGCTGCTGTGCTAGGTTGAAGCGCAGCTGCGTTGATCCTAGCGTTGTTGCCCTTGACTCCCAATTTTCGGATATATATATATATAAGGACCCACGACCGGTGCCCGGCTGGTCGGTCGGCGGCGGCGCGTATGGTCAAACCAAACCTTGGATAGGTCCTCTCCCTTACACAAAACTGGGGTGCTCCTTGGGGCCCAAACCCAAGAGCAATCTTATTATATATGTACCAACTTAATGTTTAGTTCATAGTCGATGTGAGACTCTTCCCACAAGTATTTATTTATTCTCTTTAATGAGTGATGTTTGGGAGTAAATTTCTCATTCATTACCTCATAGATTTGAGCTTCCTAATACTTGATATTCATCTACTCATGGAGTAGAACACATTGATATGTGGATCCATCTCTAATGATTAATGGAACCCACTTCAATTTAGGCTCAAATTCTAACCGTATGTACATATGCAGAGAGACTTTCTTGATCAATCTGATCATGTATGTACATATGAATGAGTAAAATAAACGTCATATCAATACCTCATCATAAAGAAAATCACACCTACAGGCTACAACATTGACCCGTAAAGGTTTAGTCTTTTATTTCTAAGATCTTGGAATCTTAAATGTATATAAGCCTTTTGCCTAATCTTCACATGTTTAAAACTTTTATAATATTTAATCTCCTTTTAGGTCACCAATGAATCATTTTGACTGCCAATATATTACTTGGTTATCTACATAGGAGGGAAGAAGGGAACATCCAGGGAAAGGAGGAGGGAAGGGGCAAAAATTTATCAGCAACGTATCAAAAGGTTATATAGGGCCAACTTATCGACAAAGAAAATAAGGTTAACCAATATCTACTATTGAACCCCAAATCAAGATTATCAAGCATTTATATGGCACCCTTTAAAATGATTACTTGGATCCCTTCTATTCAAAAGTTTGACATGTTAAAGGTAAAGGTAACAAAAACATAATCAACTTAGTCAAGTAACAATAGAAGTTAATTGCCATGGTCATTTTAAAATAAGTAAGTTTGGACACATATAAAGACTCTTTGACCCTTATTTTAGCAATATTTATAACGTATTTTAATTTATAAATCATTTTAACCAAATACATTCATAACTTATTATAACTTTATTTTTAACTTATAAGTCAAAATAATACCGAAAATATATATTTATAAGTAAAAGCTTAAATTTAAGTTATAAGTCATCCTCGAGCATGAGCTGTTTTGTGTTTTAGAGAGAGTTGTTGGCCCCAATCTCAGAGGAAAGCGTAGGAGGAGAGAGAAAGAGAGATGGGGGCACTGACGACATCGATAATAGCAATAGCTGGGATAACACTAGGATGAATAACTATAGAGATTGTCTGCAAGCCCTGTCTCGAACAGGGCCGCCAAGCCATCGATCGAAGTCTCAACCCCGATTACGATCCCAATGACGACGATGATCGTACCAATACCATTCGTGCTCCTCTCAATCCTTCCGCCACCACCTATTGAGGATGATTCTACTCCTACTGTCGTCAAAATCACCTGATCAAATCAACACAAAATTTGCTACTTTCCTTCCTTATCACAACCCATTTCTGTTAATGGGTTTTGTTTGTTTGCTTGGCATGTTTTGTAAATTAGAGAGATTTTGAGTGTTGATGCATTTGAATAACGAGGTCAATGTAATAGCTTGGTTACCAATCTTACCAATATAGGTCAATGTAATAGCTTGGTTACCAATCTTACCAATATATTTATTTATCATTTACTAAATCTTATGCTACTGCAAGTTTGCTGTGTTTTTTGTTTTATAGGCGAATGTTCCTTGAAGAAAATTGGAGTTGTTTCTTTGTTTGTAACAGGCTTTAATATAACGTTGACATTTAAACCCAATGAATCTGCTTGCAAATACAAGTATCAAAATGAAGTACTGAGAACTGGCCACAAGTAGACTAACAATGAAATTGAAAACACACTGTTCATGAGACACTGACACTGACCTCCCAAAACATCCAAGATTCTCGGTCAAATTGATAGCCTCAATTACTATTGCTAATTACAGTAAAAAGAGAAAAAAGAAATCCTGTTATTTAGCTAATGTTTCCCCTTGGCTGGCTCATGGCTGAGCGTATCTTAGCAGAGCTTAACATTGCTCGTGGTGTTTTGCCAGTTAAATTCCTGGGAGTGCCTTTGATTTCAAAGCTGACTGTCAATGATTGTGTGCCCCTTATTCAAAAAATTACGCAACGAGTCAGATCGTGGGCGAACTGTTTTCTTTCTTTTGCCGAAAAGTTACAGCTCATTCGATCCATTCTTTTTGCTATTCAATCGTATTGGTTTGCCCATTTTTTGCTGCCAAAATCAGCCATTAAATGATTTGATCAAATTTTGTATCGCTTTCTCTGGAAGGGTGCCTCTCTTGACTAGTATGGCTCAAAAGTTGCTTGGGCTAAAGTTACTCTCCCCTTTTCCGAAGGTGGTTTGGGGCTGAAAAAGGTGGAAGATTGGAATAAGGTTCAAATTTTGTTTCACTTGTGGCAAGTTGTTTGTTTTAACTCTTCTTCCTTTTGGGCTGAATGGGTTCGAAAGACCCTTCTTCTAAAGCATAATTTATGGACTACACCCGTGCCTAGTGATGCGTCATGGATATGGAGAAAGGTCTTGAACCTTAGGCATTTAGCTGCTAGATTTATTACTTATAAAGTTGGAAATGGTCAATCAATTAGACTGTGGCAGGACCCCTGGCTTGATTCTACTCCCCTTGCTAGGCATAATCTTGATCCAGTCATTTCTAACTCCGGTATCCCCTTCAATGCAACTGTTAGTTCGATCATTTGTGGCTGCAATTGGAACCCTCCTACTTCAAACCGTGTAAGCCTTCCTCACTTGAAACAGAAATTGCTCCTGGCTTCCCCCCTGCTAATCGTCTTGATTAAATCTTATGGGTTGGACAATCTAATGTCAAGGCTTCTACAATTTGGACCGCTATTTGTTCTGCTAGTCCTCTTGTCGACTGGTACAAGATGGTTTGGCACAAGTTACAGGTTCCTCGATACTCTTTTTTCTTATGGCCGGCTTTTCATAAACGATTAGTATTATGGCCTCTTGATATTTGCTGCCTTTGTAATCAAGCTCATGTAACCTTTGGTCATCTCTTCTTTGAATGCGATTTTTCTCAGTGTATTTTAAAATCTGTTTTTGCCCATCAAGGATGGTTTGGGATTCCTCTTATCTGGAACCAATTAATTCATCATATTAAATTCACTTGGGCGAATTTCATGTCTTCCTGCATCACTAAGCTTGCCTCGACTATTATGGTTTATTCAATATGGAATGAGCGCAATAGAAGATTTCATGGTGAGAATCCTTCAGCTGCTTCGGTCATTGCTAAGAATTGTATTAAAATCATAAAATTTAAATTACTCTCTGTAAAGAAATTTAGTACTTTTGTTTAGGGGTGCTCATCGGTAAAAAACTGAACCGGTAACGAAAATACCGAACCGGTACCGATCCGAAAATACCAAAAAAGCAAGAACCGGTACCGAATTACCGGTTTCGGTACCGGTTCGGTACAAAATCGGTACCGGTTTTTTTGGTTCGGTTTTCGGTTATACCGCATGGTAATATATAATTATTAATAATAATTAAATAATTTTTTTATATATTAATAAATTTTTTTTAACTAAGAAATCATTGTAATGTATTATTACTTATTTCTTCAACTTTTTGCTGAAGTAGATTAATAATAATGTGAAGAAGAGATTCAGTAAATATTAAGTATTTTCTAGGCTTTAGGTTTATGGCAATTGAATGAAGCATAATTTTCTTTCCTTAAATTTCTGCACACTGCCAACTGTCAACTAATATTAAAGAAGGGGTGCACTAATATTATTCTTATGTTGCGCACGTCTTTTCATACATTTATTCATCCACCATGAAATGCTGAGTGAACAAATAAATAAAGAAATCAAGTGCACACAATAACCACATGCCAAGGACTGCGGATATCATTAAATATGCAACGGATTTCAAAAAATTATGTCAAGGTCAGTCAACTCCTGTATTTTAGGGATATCTGAATGCAATTATTTCGGTATTTCGGTTTTTACCGAATTCAAAAAATTCATTACCGGTACCGGTACCGAAAAATATTAAAATACCGAAAAACCGATACCGAAAAAACCAGTACCAAAAAAAACCGGTACCGCCAGTACCGGTATCAACCGGTTCGGTAAAAAACCGAAAAAACCGAATTTTTTGAGCACCCCTACTTTTGTTGACAAATTTCCTTATCTTAGGGTTTGGCAATTATAGTCTTCGACTATAACATTTGCATCATTGGCCCGTCTTTGATGTGCCTGCTATGGAGGCTTCGCGGGGTATGCCCCCAGATTATGTTTCTTTTCTTTGCTCTTATATACTCACAATTTAGCAACAAAAAAAAGAGAAAAAAAAAATCCGATTCTTACAAAGAGTTACAACTATTTTATGTCCAAAGTAAGAACAGAACTTCATCAAACATATAGCAACATGATATGCTTTACAGATACAGAGTACAACATTGATTTTTTAAAATGAAAATGCAAATAAACACTAGAGTTCCTGTACAAAAATCTGACATGGTGAGTGTCCGTGTAGAGAGAACTGCAGTTTCCCTAGTCATTTATAAATAAAATCGGACATGATATCTATGCCAGGTAATTGTATATTTGAGAATTGCTCGTCCCGCTCCAAGTAATCCCTGTCAATGAGGCTCTCAATCCTTTTCTTCAAATCAGCAGGTTTTATTGGAAACTTGACCAATCATTGGATAAAAGACGCTAAAAAACCCAATATTTTCAATCATCAAATTCATAATAGAACCATGTCCAGCAACCACACTTGCCTTTTGGAGGACACGAACTTTTCCGCAAGCAAGAGATTGAAGAGTCCTCCTCAGCTCCTTCTCCTCAATGCTAGTAGCATCCTTAATATCTTGAAAGCTAAGCTTTTGGGCATCGTTAAACAGCATCAATACAACAGTCTGAAACACAAGTAGGACAACCCTTAATGTTAGGGTTTGTACTAATGGAGACCAACAGTGCCATCAACAAAATATTTTTAATTAAACCAACCTAAACCAAAAAGAGACCAACCTGAAATTGGGAAACTGCCAGCTCCTTTTTACCTTTGGGAAATTCTGCTTTTAACACACAGTGACCCAATGAATTTTGCCACATTAATCGCCTGCCACTGTACTTGCTTAAGTAGAACTCCTTGAAAATGTCCTGCAACATTAAGCAAAAGAGAATGTCAGATTTAGCAGTAGATAAAATACATATTCCAAAATATCAAGTTTGGCAAAACCTGATACACATTGAGTTCGTGGGGAAGCCGCACATCCATAGGGGGGTATGTTGTCCAGTACCTGAAGGGCCAGCCAAATATGACAAATTAAATTCTGACAGGAAGCTTATAATCAAAGTTGCAATTATGTAAGCATAAATATCAAACAATGTAACAAAAATTTGAACCTACCCTGTCGTTAAGAGACATGGACACTCATCTCAATTCCTGATGGAAGCTTTGTCCTAGCTTGAGATGATTGCTTGAAAGACTCATTTATCTCTTTTGATAATTCAATGTCCTTAAAGTATTATCAAATATTAGTAAGAAAAATACATACTACCATTTATAGAGATTATGAGCTTATTCAAGTACTCACACAAGAAGAGAGAGGAAAGAGGGCAATCATCTTGATAATAGAAGCTCAGACATCATTAAAAAAATTCCGCTTATCAAATTGATTACACGAATTAAAATTTGAGAACTGAGAAATGAGGCATTAAGTAAGCACAAATATATTTACCATCAAGCTCAATCCATTACTTGATAGCATTGCAGCTCTAGACTAGATTGAACTGCTTTTTGCATGATTCATTACAGATGCAACGTATAAAACAAAGATATACATGTACATGTTTGTGGGCATGCAGGCATGAATTTTCATCAAATACTACTATATACAAATTACAGAATTACATGATGATAACAAGACATAAGATGATTATATAGAAGACAATTCCACTTCCAAAGCTATGAATAACTGTTAGAACTGAAGGATCACACTTGCTTTAATTTAATCAGGTACATCTATCTTCTTTTTCTGCCTTTTATTTTGAAGGGTTAGGGCATGTGATAGTTATTAACAAGGACTTACAGATACTGGTCAATGTCAAAAAGATTCAAATTCCATGCTCATGTCAAAAAGACACTGGAAGTAGACAATCCATGGACCAACTCATAGCCCACAATTACAGATTAACAGCTTGAAGTATATAGCGAGTATTAAAATATTGGTGAAAAGAATTGATAGAGACAAACTGAGAGAGATACATACCTTGAACATCCCCTCAAGTTTGTTAGTAAACTGACTACCACACGCCGTTTTTAACTGGAAAAGAAAAATCCTTTTTAAAATAATCATGCCTTTTTCTTCTTTTCGTAAAAATAGCCAGTAAATTTACACATTCTTTACCTTAGAAATCATTGATTTTTCTGCACCGATAGAAGCACTCTTTCCTATCAGTAGCCTTTTAGCAAGGTCCTTATAGAAGGCCTCAAATACATCCTTACCCTAAATCAAAACCATATAAATGAGACACTTAAATTATTAATATTATGACAACCAATAACTCCCTGCTCAGATAACACAAGGGATAACTTCCCTTCCATTTAATTGCATTCAGCTTACCTGTATAAATCTGAACAAAACTAATACTTTATCGAGCATTCCCTCCAATTCTTCCTCTGATGTACCCTTATATCCAGCACGGAGCTTCTCATCCAAAAACGTGGCAATCAATTCAGCAGGGCGGTTATAGTATGAAGCACAGTAAATGTCTTACTTATGGGAAGTGAACATATAAATTTTAATTTCAAAGTCAATGTTGATCAATATGGAAGTAATTGTAAAGATGCTTTAGAAATAGTTTTGCGATCATGCGACGAGAGATAAAAAATATCAAGGAGTTAAAACCTGACGAAGATTAATTAGATGTTCAAATGCATCCTTGATTGTGTTGCAAAATACTTCATTCTTCGAAAATCTTTCTTCCCATATTGTATCAAGAGATGCCTTGAATTCTAATAGGAAGGACACCATATCTTTGTCCTTCTCTTCATCCATAACAATTCCCTGGCCAGTTCTTCGAATATACAAGCTAAGTGCATGCCTTAATGATTCAAGGGCATTAACTCTACATAAAAGCAAGTACATCCTCCAAAGATCCTCCATGCGATTCCCGTCCATGAGCATCATGAAACTCTGGAGTCGTGGAGAAAAAAAGTAATAATGTAACAACACCACAAACTCTGGAAACAAACGAGGAATCAGTAAAAACTGACTAAATGGAACATCAAAAAGTCATTGAATGATTCACACCTTATCAAGAATTGCAGAAATATGGCATTCAAGGAGTTGTCTTTCTGCAGTTGCTACAAGTGGTTTTCTTGTACTGACATCCAGGTAAAGTAAACATCTGTCATGTTCTTCATGCAACCGTATCTGCAAGAAAAGACTCCGACACATAATTAATAGGGAAATTTAAAATCATAGAATGTATAGATCGAAATTAAAAGCCAGCTACAAGCTGAGTGGACTGTTCATTTTTCCAAAAGTACCTATCTCCACAAGACATGACATGGGTGTGGGTGTGGGTGGGTCAGTGAGTGTGGGTACTGGACACTCCAAAATATTGAGAAATAGTGAAAAATGTTCTAGAAACAGGAGAGTCCAATGTCGGACACTTCTTAGGATACTTCTAGGGATCCCAAGTCCATAGCAAGGCTACAAGTACTTTTCAAAATCCATGTACAAGAAACGAAACAAAGAAACTTTGGAAGTTGAAAAGTAGAATAAAAAGAAACAAAACATACCTCCACACGCTTCAGGTAGTCAGGAACATCTGACTGTTGCATGTATTTTACACCTTCAGCAGCATAAAACTCAGATGTACATTCAAGGAATGGCTTTTCATAGCTCTCTGAGTAAATTCCTAATGCAGTGAACATCTTCAGAAGATGATTAAGGAGAGTCCTATCCACTGCCTCACCTAGCCTGAAAGACCAAATTAGAGGGGTGCAAATCATATTTAGAGAAGACAACTTCAAAAGGAGAGGAGGGTGGGGGGGGGGGTGGAGTCCTCTTTCTTGTTTGGTTAGTTACTTTTGTTATGATTTAGGTATGTAGGTCAGGGAAGGGGGGTTTGATTAGTGTACATGCATCAACTACATCAATATAAGCACATGCAAGAATCTATGGAAGAAGATAGCATTAAGGAAATTCAAGTACTAAACCACTCAATAAAATAAGTTGTGGTCTTTGTCTAAAGAACATGAAGTAAATTTAATTGAGTGAAATGCAGCTACTATGCAAGATGTTAGGCTCGGAGTTTGGCCAATAAGAATATTAATATGAATCAGACAGATTGCTGAATATATTTTTCCTTTGTTTCAGGCTGATGTTTAAAGCCTGCATCTAAACAATCATGGTTGTCAGAAGTGATACTGTATTTCCTCTGTATGGATTAGTTGCCAGAGCATAAATATGCACCACGATACTGTTATGTCAAAGCAGTATGTGATGGTATCTGGCTAATTTTATTATCCTTACTAATTCTATATAAAATATGGATGAATAGTCCCATCAGCCATTGCCGAAAATACCCCCTCAGAAGAGCATGAGTAGCATTTAATTTTAATGTAGGTTTTCTTTTTTCTTTTTTTCTTTTTTTCTTTTCTTTTTTTTCCTCTTTTCGTTTATCTGTTTTCATTTTGGTTTGGGGTGGGGAAGGAGCAAAATATGTATGAAATGAAGTTTGAACTTTAAGCTGGAAAAACATTGACCTCTCACTCTCAATCATTTTAAGAAGGCCAAATACAGTTTTGTATTCAACTTCTGAAGCTAGGGAAAGATGTTTGCGGAATAGCTGCAAGCCCATGTCCCACATTGAACGCACGTTGGGAGTCTGTTTCACATAAGTTCGATCAAGATACAAGGCAATACCACGGATCATCAACATTTGATCACAAAAATCTTGCCAGCACTTTTCAACAAGCGATAAAAAAACTACTAGATCTTCACTCCGGCCAACTAACAATTGTAATGCAGCGGATATGTGTGTCTCACACTCCTTTTCAATCCGTTGATATAGATTCCCCCCCCCCCCCCCCAAATTTGTGCAGGCAAAGGTCATTGACAGCCTAATGAGGACAAAGTTTTGGTTAATTCATAATAAAGAGCTATTGTTGTATTTTAAACATGTTTAAAGAATTAATGGTATATTAGAAACCCACCTGATAAAGCTTCTCCAAATCACAAGGATCTGGTTGTTTCAAGAATATATGGAACTAATTGCTGACTTCAAAGTTGCCCATGTATTCTCCTCAAAATTTGTTGGCAATGTTGGTTTAGCTTCAAAGAGACAAACAATAAAATAAAAGGCAAAAGAACCTTTACTCGGTAACAGTAAGGGAAAAAATCATGCTAAGCTACACTCTTTCAGCATAAACTAATTCTATAGAAGATTAAGCTAAGGGAAGAGATAAAAGGAAAAGGAAACAGGGGATTCAAAAGGTAGGATAAAGATTGCTTTTTTTACCTAATAGCACGAAGATGATTTTTTCCCCAGTAAATAGTCAATCATATATTTTTTTAAAAAGTAAATTAAAAGGGGATGCAACCCACGTACTCGCTGAGTTTACAAAAGGTATAGACAACAGCCCAACGACCCCCTACAAAGAGGACAGAGCTCAAACACCAAAAAGTCATCTCAATCTAGAAGGATAAACTCCCTACAAAATCAACAAAAGACTCGATCAAATCAGGATAGAAATGGCTTCGCCAGAAAACCGAAAGGCTAACTAATAAGAATTTAATACGAACAATAGAGAGATCCTACTCTTCACAATTTCTAAAATTCCTCTTCCTCCATATCACCCACCACAAACAATGAGGCATCACATCTCATAGTTCTGTCTACTCTTGGTAGCTCTAGATCTATGCTAAGCCACTAAGAAGCCTCTAACAGATCTTGGCATCACCCAAACAACTAATAAGAATTTAATACGAACCATAAAGAGATCCTACTCTTCACAATTTCTAAAATTCCTCTTCCTCCATATCACCCACCACAAACAATGAGGCATCACATCCCATAGTTCTGTCTACTCTTGGTAGCTGTAGATCTATGCTAAGCCACTAAGAAGCCTCTAACAGATCTTGGCATCACCCAAACAACTTCGTAAAGCAAGAGATAATTGCTTATAAGTCATTAACAACCTCACAGAAAAAAAAAACAGATGGTTCATCTATTCCCTCTTCTTCTTGCACATATATAACAGTTTTTTCTATAGAAGGAGAATTTTATAAATAGAAAAGAGAGGATTCAATAAACAAGGGAACAAAAGTCCACCCTCACCAGACTAATGAAAAAGCAAGACCAAAAGAACACTTATACAGTGTAGTCCTCTATTAAAATTGGTCAATGATGAACCATTTCTGTATATGTATCTGAAATACTACCATCACTTATCGGTAGTTTGTATACACAGTCAACTCATAACTTCTTGTTGTGAATGGATAGATGAAATGAAGAAGCATATAGGATTCAATAGTTTATAGTCTGATGAGATGGCACGTCCTCCTGATCTAATTCCAGAAAACCATAATAGTAACGAGTGTATTTCTTGTTCTAGGAACGTGAGAGCTATCCTACATTATTTCGGTGATCGTTCAATTTTCATAAAAGAGTTTCAAACCTAAGTGGCACATAGCCGCCATCAAAGGGCAAGGGGTGAAAATATATATTCAAAGACATGAAGAAACATACACTTTGACTTTGATAAAAATTAATTGACATAAGTATTTAGCATAACCAACTCTCCATTCTCAACTAATCAGCTATGAAGCATTAATTTTCACTAAAGCTTCTTCATTTAACTGCTTTTTATAAAACTGCTTCTTAAAGACTTCATTGTCCATATCCTTTTGCATTTCTTGCAATTGATGCCAAAACTGCTCGATTCTTTCCACTCACCATAACTACATTAGCAATAAATCAACTATATACTACTCCCTCCGAACCAAAATATAGGATCAAAATTGACTTTTCAAAGTCAATTTGAATTACTCTAAAATTGATTTGATTCATTTAACATTTGAAATAAATAAATCCTATAATTAGTAGAATTATTTTAGATGTCAACAGAAGGTATACGTTATTCAACCTATATGTATTCAATTAAAAACACAATCAGCTTATAATCAAATCTCTAAAACCTAATCAGAAAATTGAAAGGGAAAAAATGAAAAGTCTTTACACAAAATTAAATAAACCCAAAAATTTAGGCACTGAAGTGAGAAAGTGAAGTTTGACATAAAAAATTAAACCTTTAAGAAGCTTAATGACAAGCTTTTTGGCAGGCTGAGGTGGAGTGGCCTTCATTCGGGCCAAATTGGCAGTGACGCCGCCGGCAGAGGCCCGGGAAACAGAAGGAGACGAGGGATCAACGACGTCGTTAGGGTTGGGATCTTCGATCATGGAGGCATCCATTTGGGGGTCGAAACGGACGTGTTGGAGGACATTTTTATTGGCGGGGGAGGAGTCGAGAGAGCAAGCTACGGCCTGAGACTTGGCCTTCTTCATCGCCGGAAAATGGGGTCCTTTGCAGCAGCCGTCGCCGCTGCCGGAAGTGGTGGTGGTGTAATTGTAGGCTGAGCGCTTATTGGAGTTGGTGGAGCTGGGTTGTTGAGACATAGAAGTGAAAAATCTAAGAGCTAGCTCATTGTATTGCTCAGCTAGGGAGACGAAATGAATTACGTACAATGTAATTCATTTTGCGCAGCATGCCTTGCTTTTTTTTTTTTAAAGTCATGAAATATGACACATTTTTTTTGGAAGCAGAATAATAGGAGCTCAACTCAATATTGGACTAGCTCTTTCACTTGTTTATCCAAATTACATAATGTAGTGTAAATAATATTTGTTTGTGGATGAGAATAATCTCCAGCTATAAATACATTGTTCCTCCCCTCCACTTGGATCCAACTCTGTCCAGCAGGTTTCTTCAGATCTCTAGTCTTCATAAGCTTCCTCATCTCCAGAACACCGTCCCATCTAGAATTTGCAGCATATAGGTTGGACATCACTACGTAGTTCCCTACATTGTTAGTTTCGATCTCAAAAAGGCGGTTAGCCACATTACGTCCCATTTCCACTTCATGGTGATTTCTACAAGCACCCAGTAATGTTCCCCAAATACTGGCATTCGCTTCAGTTGGCATTCCAGTCACGAAAGAATATGCATCTTTAACTCGACCTCCTCGAGCAAGGAGATCCACCACACAACCATACTGCTCCATAGTTGGTTCAATCCTATGTAGCTTTTCTATTGAATCAAAAATCCTCAACCCTTCATCCACAAGGCCAACATGGCTACAAGCAGATAAAATTGCAGTGATTATAACATGATCCGGCTTTACGCCCAACTCTAGCATGTTATAGTAAACTCCTAGAGCTTCTGCTCCCATGCCGTGCATAGCATATCCTCCAATCATAGCCGTGAAAATAACTAGGTCCTTCTGAGTAGATTGGAAAAGGTTATATGCACAGTATATATTCCCGCATTTTGAATATAAATCTAGAAGAGCTCCTATCAAGTGAGCGTCATTGAAACAAGACCTAACCACATATCCATGGCACTGCCTTAGCAGGTGAATTGAGGCCATTTGTGAGCAAACGGGAAGAAGGCTCATAATAGTCATGGCATCAGGCTTCAACCCATGATTTTGTAACTCAAGAAACAGGGCGAGTGCATCACCAGGACAATCATTTTCAGCATAGACTCGGACCATCAGATTCCAAGTAGTGAGATCCTTTTCTGACATCATGGCGAATATCATATGAGCATTATCTTGTGAGCCACAATTTACATATCCTGAGATCATCGAATTGCATGTGACCACATTCCTCTTCCCTGATAAGCTTTCAAAGATCTTGAATGCGTACTCAATGTTACCACATTTGGCATATGCATTGATTAGTGCATTCCCAAGAGTAGGTTCAGTATTGCCCAACAAAATACCAGATTTTATTGCATAACCATGAGCTTCTTTAACATTATCAACTCTGCAAAGAGTAGCACAAAATTGAACTGTACTGATCATGGTAATGGAGTCAGGTTTTATCCCTTCCGTAAACATCGAGTTTAGCTGGTCTACAAACTCAATTTCAAGCCAACTCTCTGCATAGGCATCGAGCATGGTATTCCAGGATATTAAGTCTCTCTTACTAATCAATAAAAATGTCCGACATGCAGCTTCTTTGTCATTACATTTTGCATAGAAATTAATTAGGGCATTTCCAACTGCTGTATCCTCAAGGAGGCCAGGATGCCGAATAATATACCCATGAATCTGCTTCCCCACCTGTAAATTATATAAATTGGCACAAGCGGGAAGAATGCTCACTAGAGTAACAGAGTCTGGTTCTAATATACCAACAGAGACAAACTCGTGAAATAACTCCAATGCTTTCAACAACTCTCCATTTGAGGCATATCCAGCAATGACTGAATTCCATGAAACCAAATCTCTTGATTTCATTCTTAAGAACACGTATTCTGCTTCTGTCATTCGTCCAATTCTTGAGTAGAAACTCATTAAAGCATTGATTACAGAAACATCATCCACCAATTCTGTCCGCCGTAACACATAACAGTGGATCTCTTTCCCAAAGTGGTAAGCAACATTATCTTCTAAACCAGCACAAACAGGCAGAATATTTGCAATAGTTGCATAATTTGGTACCGCTGATTCTTTAAGCATCCAGCGAAACAATTTAAATGCTTCTCCTGTGAACTTATTTTCTGCAAACCCTGCAATCATAGCATTCCATGAAACAACGTCTTTTTCAGCAATTCTATGAAACATAGCATATGCATCATCACAGACATAACCAGATTTGGCATACATAGAGACCAGTGAATTTCCTACCAATGTATTGGATTCTAATCCATTTTTTATTGCATAAGAGTGCACACTCCTTCCTGCATCCAAAGCTCTTAAACGTGCACAAACAGGAAGAATGATAGCAATAGTGACAGAGTTAGGCATAGGGTCCTCGGCAATATGCATTGCATAAAACAACCTCATCACCTCAGTGTCATGAATACGGGACCCAGAAAACCCAGATAAAACAATATTCCATGTGACGGCATCATTGCTGCTATTTTGGGCAAACAGTTTCTGACAGTCATCTAGAGCTTTACATTTAGCATACATGTTAAGAAGTGCCTTGCAAACAAACTGGCAGGAATGATGACCTTGTTTAACAACATGACTGTGAAGGGCTTTCCCTAATTTGATGTCTGAGATAGCAGCACAAGATTTAAGAATGGTTGCAAAGAGATGGTAATCTGGTTTAGAGCCTGCTGAACATCGTATCTTTTGGAGGAAGAGGGAGAAACCTTCATTCATCACGCCTAAGATATCCCCTACTCATCGTTTTAGTTCCAGCATGCTCTTAAAATCTATTCTTCTCACACACAACAATCCTTGTAATCAACTCCTCTTGTTATTACCATCACTCTACACTGTGCACCCTTGCAGCATTGACAACACAAAGTTTCTTTCTATCTTTCACCCATTTCCAGTTTGGGTCCCTCAACTATTTGATGATGAGAAGCATGATAAGATACCTACCTAATATTGAGCATCTTGTGCACAAAATGACTGTTGTCAGACTTAATTTCCTGGACTCTCAATGCTTTCCATCTTAATTGCAAGTGAAACTCCTGCACAATTTTCAAATAATCAGCTATATGCATGACCGAGAATTTAAATATAGAATGGATTTCATAATATTGTATACATGCTTGAGCGTGCACTAGAACATACCGAAATGGGTATTAACTAAATGTATGCATTGAAATGTGTCCTATCCCTGTATTATTCAACTCACTTGGGCCAAGTTTTTCGGTAATATGGCAGATTATCAGAATGTAAACATAAGGTTTTCCTAAGAAAATCAATATTCGAATAACACAAGAAACATCAGGATTCAAGGTGAAGCTACCCTTATTGGCATTGTAACAAACAGGTTGCATGTGTGGGAGAAAACGAGAAGACATGATAATTCAATCAAGAAACTTGAGAGAAACTAGGGAAATAACGAATCTTTCCTTTTTGACAAAATTTACCTTCAACGAATAATCATATTATTTGAACTGTGGCCGCTTCAGTTGTGTAAATGTGTTCGAAAAATAAGCACACTGAAACTGCACATAACAATAAGCACACTGAAACTGCACATAACGTGTTCTCTGTTAGTTTGTGTTACGTTAATATGGTTAGGTCTCAAGTTTAAAAATCGTTTGCTATTAATTTGACATACCCCTATTTAGGGATGGGCAAAGAGTTCGGTATTTTCGATTTTTGGCCGAACCGGCCGATTCGGGACAAATGGGTACCGGTTCGGTAACGGTACAGGGAACCTGTATATAGCGGATATTCGGTACCGGGATCGGGTAGGGGTTTGGCTTGTTCGGTATAAACCGGACAGAACCGTTTATACCGGTTACATTACTAATTTATTAAGTTTATTCCCAAATCTCAGTCATCTGCGTGCTCTACATCTACTGCTCTGTCCCTTTCTCACTTCTCACTTCTCTGTCAACACATCACTCTCCGCTTCGGCTTTGATGATAAGAGTATTCTGTTCAACCAAAACCTTCACATCTTCCTTTCTAAGTCCAGGCATGTCCATCCAGAGGTACAGTCCGTCGGCAGTCTCCTTCGCGGCTTCGCCTCCCAGTCTCGCCTGATCCCGCCTTCGATGCCTCAGCGAGGCCCGGACAGACCCTCCATGGCTCCATCAGGTTTAAGATCTGGCTCAGATGAAACACATCCGATTCAGATCTCGATATAATTAGAATTTTCGTTCAATCTCCAAAAAGTGATTAAGCAAAATTTCTAACTGAAATATGCAAAAATCAATGGATTTGGCAAACAAAATAAAGATGCATAAAGGAATTAAGGATTGGCAGTATGGAGTAATTTATTTTGTTTTGAGGAATTAACTGTGAATGCTTATGTTTTTGTGGTAATCTATATGGACTGCTTGTAATTCCTCAAGTAGTAAATTAACCGTGAGTGCTTATGTTTTTGTGATAATACGACAACCAGAGAAAGGATTGGCAGGGAAATCATGGCGGCTAGAAACGTAGTGTTAATTTGCAATTTGATTTTGTAAAAACTTTTCATGGAAGCATTCAAGCATGACTGAAAAACAACCGGTACAAAATTAGATAAAAACCGGTACCGTACCGGTTCCGAACCGGCTAACCAGTTCGGAATACCGGTCCAACCGGTACCGGTACCCAGTTTTGGGTGAATTCGGTAACCGGTTCCGAACCAGCTAACCGGTTCGGAATACCGGTCCAACCGGTACCGGTACCCAGTTTTGGGTGAATTCGTCCGATCCGATTCGGTTCGGTACAGGCCGGTTAATTACCGATGAACAGTCCTACCCCTATTAGCTCCCCCATATCCTCCGTTGAAAGAAATGAGGGAGATATTTTCGTCAGGGGATCAGGGGGGTTGGGGAGTGAAGAGAGGGTCCCTTACCAGATCTTGTATGTGTTAGGGAAGATATATCTAGAATATATATTTGCAACTTAGAAAATTGATAGGAAAAACTGAGTGTGTGTGTGTGTATATATAAACTTATCCGTTATAACCAGAATTGAATGTCGAAGGCTAGTACTTGGTACTATGTCCTTAAGACAATTATGTCTACCTTATCGGTGCTTAAAGTTTTCAACACTTGTCTCCCAGAATACAATGACAACATGTGTTATAGCAGCATTACAAATAACACACACAACGAACCAAAAGAAATGCTCTGAACTCTCTCAAATATGTTATGAATAAGAATGATGAAATGATGAAGAATGAATTGAATTGTGTAAATGAAATGCCTGACTTCATACATGTCCCTTGTGAATGGATTGGATGCCTATGAAAAGACATGATTGATGAGGCTGAAGAGGTGCAAGTCAATTAGGCCAAGCGAAGCTAGTCATCAGGCGCGAGCGCCTTGGAGGGCTGTTGCGCTAGGTGGAAGCGCAACTGCGCTGATCCTAGCGTTGTTGCGCTTGACTCCCAGTTTCCGGATATATATATAAGGACCCACAACCCGTGCCCAGCCCGGCCGGTCGGCGGCACGCATGGTCAAACAAAGCCTTAGCTAGGTCATCTCTCTTCCACAAAAGTGGGATGCTCCTTGGGGCGCCCAAACCCAAGAACAATCTTATTGTATATATACCAACTTAATGTTTAGTTCATAGTCGATGTGGGACTCTTCCCACAAGTATTTATTTATTCTCTTTAATGGGTGATCTTTGGGAGTAAATTTCTCATTCATTACCTCATAGATTTGAGCTTCCTAATACTTGATATTCATCTACTCATGAAGTAGAACACATTGATATGTGGATCCATCTCTAATGATTAATGGAACCCACTTCAATTTAGGCTCAAATTCTAACAGTATGTACATATGCAGAGAGACTTTCTTGATCAATCTGATCATGTATGTATATATGAATGAGGAAAATAAACGGCATATCAATACCTCGTCATAAAGAAAATCACACCTACAGGCTACAACATTGACCCGTAAAGGTTTAGTCTTTTATTTCTAAGATCTTGGAATCTCAAATGTATATAAGCCTTTTTGCCTAATCTCCATCTGTTTAAAGCTTTTATGATATTTAATCTCCTTTTAGGTCACCAATTAATCACTTTGACTGCCAATATATTACTTGGTTATCTACATAGGAGGGAAGAAGGCAACGTCCAGGGAAAGGAGGAGGGAGGGGGCAAAAATTTATCAACAACGTATCAAAAGGTTATCAAAAGGTTATATAGGGCCAACTTATCAACAAAGAAAATAAGGTTAACCAATATCTACTATTGAACCCCAAATCAAGATTATCAAGCATTTATATGGCACCCTTTAAAATGATTACTTCGATCCCTTCTATTCAAAAGTTTGACAGTTAAAGGTGAAGGTAGCAAAAACATAATCAACTTAGGGGCTGTTTGATTAGAACTTAATGGGTCTGAATGGCTGAATCGGTAAGTGGCTGAATCATTAAGTGCGTTTGTTTTGGAAAAAAATCGTCTGAATTGCTGAATCGGTCAGATGCTTTGGCTGAATGGTTAAGTTTTTATTTTTGGTCTGAATGGCTGAATGGTTGGCTGAATGAAGTAAAAAAATAAAAAAAAAACTAAAAAAATAAAAATAAAATATTAACTATTATATTATGTAATATTAAATAAATTTACAACAACTTTGAATTTTTTCAGAGGGGTAAAATATTAAAAATATGTCATTCAGATCTTTAAGATATGTCAATTATCAAACAGCTTTTTTCATTCAGATTCAGCTCATTCAGATTCAGATTCAGATTCATTCAATTTTTATCAAACACCCCCTTAGTCAAGTAATGGTCATTATAGAATAATCTACTAAAGTACCATAAGAAAAGAAAATAATAATAATAATAATAATAACTACATTCAATGGAATGTTTCATTTGGAGCATTTCATCAAACAGGTTAAGTGCAACGTCGACTTCAATGAAAACAGCTAGTCTACGACTAGTAAGTAGTACCTTTAATTTCTCAGTAGAAACTAATCTTTTGTAGTTACAAGCAACAATACGGGACTTTTCCTCTTCAACTTTTCCAGCTCAAGTCCTGCTATCTGGGCCGCGTCCTAATATCAACCATTTCCTAATACTACGAGAAGCAAAATACAATGCCTGGCACATGTATTTTCAGTAAATATATATACGTATTCACACATGTCCACTATTAGTAGATATAATTTTTTTTTATGTCATAAATGTAACAAAAAAACACTAGATCAATAGTGCGAGTGAATTTTCAAAAAAATGGCATGAGTGACGTGTGACAAATTCATGTAATCTTAATCTTATCCACTTGTTATTCGTTAAAAGAGACTCTTTTGAAAAGTTTTTTTTCTATTTAAAGTATAGGATTTTTTTAACAACTTAAAAACAATTTTAGAAAATTTTAAATTCAAAACTGATAAAATTATTTAATACAGATAATACAATTATGAAAATTTTAAAATATCTAAAAGTACAACTAAATTAATTTTTGACAATCAAAATCTATAATGGCATTAATTAGCTATTAGAAAAATTCAGCATCAGTTTGTATTTTAAAAGTAAAATAGTTTTAAGAATATAACAATCAACAAAAAAAACGAAGAAGAAGAAGAAATATTTAACAAAAAGAGTTGATATTCTAAAGGCATGCATATTATAGCATTGCCACCATGAGTGATTCCAGCGACTATAAACGATTATAAAGATAAAATGTAGTTGTTCGTAACTTTGCCTTTTACTATGTGCACGTCTAAAAGATTATACATATGCACATGCACACGTCCCATATATTTGTATATACCGAATAAATAAATTTAATTGTAAAAGATATTTGTGACACAAAATTATTATATTAAATAAGCCTAACCACAAAAAATATTACAAACTCTATTATAATAATTAATTACTGAAACCAATTAAATTGTTATTACTTTATTAAAATATCCAACCAGTTGTAATTAATTGCAGGCGACTATATATATATATATATATATATATATATATATATATATATGTGTGTGTGTGTGTGTGTGTGTGTGTGTGTGTGTGTGTAATGAGCAAGAACTTGATCTGGCCACCCCACCAGGCCACCACTGACCAATAACCATTACTGCTTTTCATTTCTTGAATCGCCTTATCTTATCATCACACTCGATCCCTCCCATTCCAAAAGAACAATTCTTGGGCGACCGGCGCCCAGCGACATTCTGGCGACCGGTCGGAAATTTTGGTCTCTTTTTTTTTTTTTTTTTTGGTTTTAACTCCAAAATAATTTATATGATTTATTGGTACAAAAATTTTTATAAAAAAAAGTGATTTAGGTGTGTTTTTGGATACATATGCAAAACAGTGTTGTACAGTCTGTACAACACTGTTTTGTATATGTATCCAAAACACACCTAAATTACTTTTTTTTGTAAAAATTTTTGTACCAATAAATCATATAAATTATTTTGGAGTCAAAACCAAAAAAAAAAAAAAAAAAAAACACAAAATTTCCGACCGGTCGCCAGAATGTCGCTGGGCGCCGGTCGCTGTAGAAAGGCTCATTCCAAAATAAAAGTTAATCGGTCCATCCCCAAGGAAATGTCATGCCTTTTGGGTGTTGTCGGAACGTATAATTTGTTATTTTTATTTTTTTTTGTTAAGATTGCTTCTCAATGAAGCTTTCTTAATTATCCTTACCCTTCTTTTCTCAAGTCCAAACATATTGCTATACGAGTCTGGTTATACATTGCGAAATTTTTTAACCGAATTATGAGTGCGATATATATGCATACATAAGATAGGTAAAAAATAAAAAGAGTCTCATATTAATGTAATCTAGTGCTAGAAACAAATGTCATGTTAATGTAATCTAGTGCTAGAAACAAATGTATGTAAATATTCATGGATGATATATATATATATACACACACTATTTGGACATAAAAAAATACCAGCTAGAATAGAATGGGAAAAAAAATATTTCATGTCCAGCCAGTTTTACGAGTAAAATCAAATCAAGAGTTAAAGAATCCTTGAAAAGAAGCATGTCTTTGTGCAAACACAAATCTGGAGTGAAATATATATATATATATATATATATATATATATATATCATGTATTTTTAAATTCACTATCTCCCTAATAATTCTTTATATTAACCTGAATTCACTATCTCCCTGATAATTCTTCTCTTATCACTCATATCCTGATCCATAACTCTCTCAGTCATTTTCACAAACATTTGCAAAACAATCAAACTAACACAATAATCAAGATTAATGCAATTATGTAATGATCACTTTGCAATGAATAATTTGGGTAAACATTTTATAACTCTAAGAAAAGTTCAGATCTTTAAGGTCAATTAGAGAAGTAATAATTGAATCAATAGCGAAATGTGCCAGCTACAATGGGTAATTCATTAGTTTTGTCCATAACAATCACATCAAACATATTCTTATATTATTCTAAGCATAATCAAACACATCTTTTCATTATTTTCAAGGTTTAACTTTTGAAAATATGTTACCTTGGATGTAGCGTAGCTTTCATTTTGCACACATTATATATATATGGTTACCAATCCATAGCAAGCGTTTGCCGCAACAACCAAATTGTTCCTTGCCGCTACAGGCTGTAGGGCAGTAGTGTTTGACTTGGCTTATCTGCCGCTACAACGGTAGGGAAGAATTTTTTTTTGCGGCAAAGGTAAGTTGGCTTACAATAGGTATCAGTTTTTTTGGTCTTCTTATCCTTATTTACTTCCATATTCAACCCAACTGTCATTTATTATTATAAAATATATTATAAAAATATACAAAATTTTAATTTCCTCCAATATATTAAAAATTTATATATATATTTTATTTTTAAGTTAATTTATGAAATACTAAAATATAAAATATTAAAATTTTAAAAGTAACAAATATAATAACAAATAGTATCATATTATTATTATATACTATTTATTAATTAATAATTAATATGATACTATTTATTATTATATTTGTTACTTTTAATATTTTATATTTTAATATTTCATAAATTAACTTAAAAATAAAATATATCTATAAGTTTTTAATGAGTTTTTAATATAGTGGAAGAAATTAAAATTTTGTATATTTTTATAATATACTTTATGATAATAAATGATAGTTGGGTTGGGTATGGAAGTACATAAGGATAAGGAGATAAAAAACTGATAAACCAACTTACCTTTGCCGCAAAAAAAAAAAATTTCTTCCCTGCCGCTACAGCCTGTAGCGGCAGATAAGCCAAACAAGTCAAACACTACTATCGCTACAGCCTGTAGCGGGAACAATTTGGTTGTTGCGGCAAGCACTTGCTGTGGATTGGTACCCTATATATATATATCCAAATCCAATATAGCATCAATCTTCGTTCATAATTCATATTTAACACATGAAATTTTCTTATTTTTGAACAACAAAATCACAAACCTGATCAAACCAATAACAGTCCAATAAATCATAATCTTGGTTTAAGGAAGATTTGTTGTTGTTTGTCTTGAAACTCACCACCAATTCAATAGGTGTATTTTCTTTTCACAGCAGTATTGACCTTTGAAACACCAACACTAACCCCATCACAATGAAGAACATTGGAAGGCAAACCCTAGAAGCCACTTTTTTCGTAATGGGTAAATTAGAGATAGAAAAGAGAGATTTGGGATGCTAGAAGAACAATTTATACCTGATATGCGATTGAGGCCGGAGAAATTGAAACATAGAATATTATCGAGCCCTAAATCCTTACCCGACTTTGTATTCGTTTGTCCTACAAAAGATGTTTAGGGTAAAACAGAGATAGAGAAAGAAAGATTTGGGATGCGTGTGGGGAGGAATCAGAGAGGCAGAAATATTTTAAGGAATCAAAGAGACAAAAATATTATGAAAAAAGAGGGAAAAATGTTGGAAACTTGTTGCTTTGCTGTCAAGTTTGTTAGGTTCTGTTCTTTGTTCATGTTGTTAATAATCTTTATTAATATGGGAAGTGCTTTAAGTTTGATTTAGTCTAGTCCATGTTCCACGTATTAGTTGGAGGAAAACGTGTGGTGCATTTTTTATTGTTATCTTTTCTTTGTAAGGCTTATAATGTAACGCCCTCAAATCCGGGTTACCTTAACCTCAGGTCGGGTGCATCACTGTGCAACTCATACGTCATACTATCAACAACTCATTGCGGAATAATAAAATATTTACATTGATATAATATAAATATTGTCGTCCTAAGTCTCGAAACCAAAATTAAAACATAACATAACTAGTACATAATAACTAATACATGATGCTTATGACGCTCCCGAAATCCGGGTCTTACCTTTAAGTCGGGTTTGGTGCGTCACGGTACTACCCATACAACAATATATTACTACGTGAGTGTAATTACAATATTATTACAACATGTTCTCATCTAATCCCAGGTACGAAGACCTTTACTAATACATCATTTAATAATCATTACAAATTATAATTCTATTCATGTTGTACATAACAGTACTTTACAACAATAAACATTAAAACTCACCATTACACTCTTTATTATAATTCCAGATTACACAACCTTTAAATTCTACACTTATGATCAAGGTTGAGTAAATACCATGATCCATTTTCAAAATTTTATAAACAAACATAAGATTCAGTCTTTGACTGTAGTCATTTTCTGAATATTCGTAGAGTTATTCAATAACCATACATTCGTTATAAACGTCCTTTATACATCATCGTCATCCTTCTAGTTTACTATAACAAGTAACTAACATTATCGCATCTTAATTACTATAATGGATGACCTCCATTTTTAACTCAAGGTTTACATAATTTAGTTCACATGCATCGCATACCGTCGTTACGACCAAATAAATACAATAAGGAATTAATACAACTTTCCTTTTTACCTTCTCCTCTAATCCTTATCAACGTGATATCAAGAGAATTCGTTGCATCTCGAATCTGCAAAAGTTTTATTTTGCAAGTATGAGCACGGCGATTCAGCAAGAACTAACAGTTTTCACATTTCATGTTTCACGTAACACATAAGTTTGCATTTTATTCATGCACCATAACTTTCATACTATGCATCTTACCCATGCATCATAAATTACATGCAATGCATCTACATATGCATCATATATCTCTTAATAGGGGTGCTCATCGGTAAAAAACCGAACCGGTACCGAAAAAATCGAACCGGTACCGATTCGAAAATACCAAAAAACCAAGAATCGGTACGGTTCGATTTTCGGTTATACCGCGTAGATCCGTAACTAAAATTTGAACAAATTTTGGCCAACTAAGGTCTAAGCCACACCTTTATTAATTGAATAATAAAATAAATCAAAGCAAAAAAGAGAGAAACAACTGTAAGTCTGTAATTGAATTCGTGTATTAGAATTATAATATCCATCTTTATATTGGCGGAACCATGGGAGTATAGGTTTTAAATTTTTATTTATGGATATGATTCCTATTCTTTCTTCTGGTTTGAACCAATATGAGGGCAATATTGATATGAGTGCTACACAGGTGCTCACTGCAAGCAATGAATGGCTGTAACAGTATGAAGCAGCAAGCAGGCAGCAGCACAAGCAGGCAGCCAGGAAGCAACATAGCACTATAGCAACACAAGTAGGGACGCAGTACAGCAGTCAGCAACACAGGCTGCACAAGCAGGCATCACTCAGCAGCACAACAACACAAATGTATATTAAATTATTAATCAATATTCAGATTTGAAATACATTCAACATTCCCTTTAATTCCATTCTAACATGTCCAATTAACTAAGCATACAACTAAGCATCAGTAAGAGAACAACAATGAACAACAACAACCTGTATTAACATTAATACAATTATACAATCACCTGTCCATCAGCAAGACAACAACAATGAACAACATGTCAACGACAACCTGTCCAATTAACATTAATATAGGACAACATGTCAACAACAATGAACAATAACAACCTGTCATAAATTCTAGCCATTAATGAAAAACAATCCAGTGAATCCAACAATGAAAAACAATCCAGTGAATCCATTACAAATTTCGATCCAAATTTAACATCCATTTCAATCCAAATTTAACATCCACAACAAAGTTCGATCCAAATTCACATAAATTAAAAACAAACAAAAGCACAATTCTCTCAACTATCAAGTCTCCAGTCTCCAAGATAATCAACAATATTACATATTTACATATCCAAGATTGATGCATCTAAATCATCTGCTGAAAATTCTGCAATTTTTAAAAGACAAATGTGAGCAAATAATAATTTATTAAGAAGAATTTAACCTATATTACAAAAGATATATAAACAATACAAAGTGTTATAGTGTTATCGTGCGATACCTTTTTCAATTTCTTCAAGGGATTCTAACTTTTCTTCGATATCAATTGGTTCGTTACTTCGGCGAAGCCAATCTTGAGCACAAATAATTCCTTGCACCATCCTAGGAGTTAAAGAGCTCCTAAAAGAATCATTGATGTGTTCTCCTGTGCTAAATGTCGATTCGGAAGCCACGGTAGAAATGGGAATCGCTAAGACATCTCTAGCCATTAATGAAAGAACGGAAAATCTATGAGTGTTGGATCTCCACCAAGCTAGAAGGTTAAATTTTTCATCCTTTCTTTCAACTCGATCCTTTAAATACATTTCTAACTCAGTTTGAACTTCCCCACCTTGAACTTCCTCAACATGTTGTTCAAACAAGCTGTCAATTTTTCTTTTTTTTCTTGACATATTTTCTACTAATGATGAGCCACCACTTTGAGTTAAGCTTCCACTCCCACTTGGAGTTTGAGATGAATGACCTTGGGACGATAAATGATTGAGATTATAATAATTAAACAACTCAAATAATACATCTTTAGCCCCTCTAGTAATTTTGATTGCCAAATCACTGTCTTTACCATACATGTGATTAAATACAAACTAAACAAAAGTGAATTTGTGTCTTGGATCAAGAACCACGGCAATGTATAACAACTTGTTCATTTTATCAACATCCCCCCAATATTTTTTCAACTTTGATCTCATCCGCATAGCCATTTCTCTCATTTGCAAATCATCACCATCTTCCATTTCTGTCAAAAGACCATCAACTTCCACAAACTCATGAACAAATCTATTGGATGTAACATATAATGAGCCGGAGATTCTAAGTGTTAATTCATAGAAGTGTTTCAAAAACAAAACAATTCTTCTCATATTACCTCAATCCTCCACTGTTGGCCACCCTTCACCTGAGATCATTTCTTGTTTAAACAAAGGATCCCTACTCCTAAGCCTATTAAAAGCACGTTCAAAATGTTGAGCAACATTCAACATTGAATAAGTGGAGTTCCATCTAGTAACAACATCTAGGATCAATGATGATTTATTTTCAATTTTTTCAAAGTCAACACACTCCTTGAACTTTCTAATCCTAGATGGAGATTGCCTTACCCACCTAATCAATGCTCGAACACGAGCTACCGAAATATTAACATCTTTCAACCCATCAACTACAACTAAGTTTAAAATATGAGCAACACATCGAACATGAATGAATTTGTTCTCACAAACACTATGTACCCATACTTGTAATTGGTTTTTTAAATAAGATACCGCAACATCATTTGAACTGGCATTATCAACAGTTACAGTAAAAATTCTCTTAATCCCCCATTCTATTAAACAATTTTCAATTGCCATTCCAATGGCCTCACCCTTGTGACTCAAAATTGGAACAAAGTTTATAATTTTTTTTCTCAATCTCCATTTCTCATCAATGTAATGAGCTGTCACAACCATATAATTAAGTCTATGCATTGATGTCCATGTATCAGTTGTAATACATATCCTTTGAGAAGATGAGTTAAAAATAGATTTTAACTTCTTTTTCTCTTCCAGATATATTTTAAAACAATCTCTTATAATTGTGTGACATGAAGGAACGTTGAACCTAGGACATGCAATGGACACAAAATGTCGAAATCCTTCATTTTCCACAAATTTGAAAGGAAGTTCATCAACTAAAATCATATATGCTAAAGCAGCCCAAGTTAGTTCCATATCAAACTTCTAAAGACAATTATTTGTTGACTCCCCTTCCATGGTCTCGTCATCATTATTAGCACTTACAGATTTAAAGTTTAAGATTGCTTGCTTTCTTAACTCCACATTTGGGGGGTAACTTTTACATCTCCTATTGTGAGCATTAAGACCACTAGTCCCATTATTTTTTGGATTGGCACTTAAAATAGCTGCACAATATTTACATTTAGCCTTAATTTGACCATTTTGCTTAAATCTTGTATAATGACCCCAAATTTTAGCACGGGTCTTACCGGCATCAAGTTGCTCAATTTCACCTTCATTCAAATCCTCTTCATCAATATGAATTGAATTTTCAGCATTCGAGTCCACGTTGATGGGTGCCTCAGACTGCTCCTCAGCCATTATAACCTATACATTAGTAGCGAAAACGCCGAAAATAACCAATTAGATACTATTTTATTTGATGATTAATTAGAAAAGAGATATTATACCATTATTGTCAGTCCATCATCAAATGGGTTTAAAAGTAAATAACACATGATTAAATAAAGGAAAAATTAATGAAACAGAACTAAATTAATGAACTAAATTGACAGAACTAAATTAATGAACTAGTTAATTTGTAAAATTTAATTATATAATGAAACAGAACTAAATTAATGAACTAGTCAATTTGTAAAATTTAATTATATAATGAAACATAACTAAATTGGTGCCTGTTGAAGGCTTCCTAAAGAAGTAACAGTAAGATCTGTAGAAACTAAAGCTTTCTCACACAACTTAATAGCCCTGTGAAGCTCCTTCAAATGACCATATTTTGGTTGCCTTATCAAACCTATCAAGATTAATTTACTGAAACACTCAGATTAAGCCAAAGCACAAGAATACAGGGTACTTGTTTTGTTGTTCATGGCTTCATGCAAAGCAGTTGTTCTTGTTCAGCATGCATAATCATTTTCGGAATCAAAGATAGTTGGAATTTACTCAAAATAATAAAACAAAATTCAAAAATTTTGTATAGTTACTGTCTTTCGATGAGGCGATGAACAGATCTCAAATCTGCGGACCTGCTGCCGTGATGGACCTGTCGGTGGGTGACTGGGTGCTCAAAGGTCAGAGACGAGATAGAGATCGGAGGAACCGAAGAGGCGAAGAACGGAAGAGACGAAGACTGAGTGTTGTTGAGTGAAACCGAAGAAGTGAACTGAAGTCTGAAGGCTGAAGAAGTATGTAGAAACTAGAATACTAAATTAGAAATTAGAAATTAATTATTATATTATTAAAATTTGGTTCTTTCGGTATTTCATTTTTTACCGAATATAAAAAATCTCTTACCGCCACCGCTACCGAAAATTACAAAAAAATTCGAAAAACCGGTACCGAAAAAACCGAAACCGAAAAAAACTGGTACCGCCGGTACTGGTTTCAACCGGTTCGGAAAAAAACCGAATAAGTTGAACACCCCTATCTCTTAATATGCAAGTTTCATTTGTATCATATATCTCATACTACACATTTTTAATATTTCAAGTTCCACATAGAACAACATAATCACATAATTGCACAACATGCACACTTTAATCATACTCGCATATAATTCACATAACAGTGAAAGATTTAGCAATCAACTCATGTACATCAATACATTTAAACAAGTCAACAAGTTACTGAAAGAACTTGGCTTAAGCGTTCCTGGCCAAATTATGATGGCTCGTCCTTCAAATATCCTACACAATTTATTTAACAATAAAACACCAATTAGCCACTAAAAAGGCTTCATATATTGGTTCATATTATAATAATTCTTATCTCATATTGTTCGCGCATTATAGACAATTAACGCGATTAACTCTAAAACATTTCTCGGCCTCGCGTTGTTTGAAAATGTTATAACTCTCATCATCATCAATCCTTATTGGTTTATATAAACCCCACTTTATATCTTATAATGTTCGTTTCATTTGAATCAAAACACCATTTAAGTGCATTAACACTTTACGCGGCGTTTCGACGTTTATACATCACACGCCTAATACGTCTCTTGCGCACATGCTTCACATGCTCATACACTTATTTAATTCATCATTATAATACATAATGTTCATGTTTTAAAACTTATAACATCATCTTACATTGTCAGGAGCATTACACGTGCTTAGGCGCATGCCCGACACCCTCCGATTGCCTCTAATTACACATCAGTCCTACAAATGACCAATTTAGAAATTGCTCCCGACCTCAAATTTTAAAATTTATTAAATAAAAGTTGTAGGTCTACTTTTTTTCTTTTCGAATCATCTTGAATCACCTCAATTCGAGTTCGTATGAGAAAGTTATGTCCATTTTACTAAAGGACGCCAGAGCAGTCCATACTGACTACTATTCCGGTGTGCCCCGCGCCCAAATAGACCTACTCTGGGCGCGCCCCGCGCCCACATGCAGGAGCCCAGCTGTCCATTTGGTTCAGCTTCGCGATTTTGACCTCCCTTCACTCTAATCGTCATATCTTCTAATCTTGACGTCCAAATGAGTCCATTTCGGACTCTGGACTCCTAATTCATGGGGCTACAATATATCAAAAATTCAGAGCTATCCATTGACATTAACATGGTCAAATCTTTGGCCAAAATATAAACTTATGCTCTATTTTTAATGTTCTAAGTGTTCTTCACTAAAATCATTGTCAAATCTTTGTTTTTACACCTTTTTACTCCATTCCAACTTGGTTAACTTCGTAACCCATGGAACTACAACATAATTACATCAAAAAAATTAAACACTCATGGAATCATAGTTCTAAAGTCATCTAAACCGTTCAAAAGTCCATGTTTGTCCAAAAATGTCCATTGTTCATCATCCTTAAGCATAGGTACAGATTTATTCTATTTTTGTTCCACTTTAATGTTATTAATGACTTATATAACCTCTTAACAACATTATTAAACAACCTCAAACAACAACAACAAGAATCGCCAGAAAAATTGTCCACAAGCATGATAGCTCGAAAACTATAAGACTTGGAAAAACCCCCAACCAAATCAAATGGAATGGATTAAGGTTGATGATTTACCTCTGTAAATCTCTTCTAGGTGTTAAGAAGAATAGCTAGGCTTGGCTTGAGTGCTAGTTCTTGGTTGGCTTCTCTTTTCTCCTCTCATTCTTCCTTCTTTCTTCAAGTTTCTTTTTCTTCTTTGCTCATTCTTCTCTAGTACCATCTCTTTCTCTCTCTATACTCTGCAGCTCTCTTCTTGCTAACAACTGAACTCACTTGGAATGGAATGGATTGAGAGGAAGAATGGATGGGAGTGGAATGAGGCTGTGGGAGATGGAGAGAGTTTCACCCGAGCTCTTGATAATGGGTTCTAGGAGGATGTTGGCTATTTTGCTTTTCCATGCCCATTGTGTTTGGTACAAGGGCCAACATGCCGGCAACTCCCTCATCTCTCAATTCTAATTAGTCCAAAGAGTTTGGTATGTTCCCTCATTAAGCAACAAGGAAAATTTATACACCCATTTAGTCTCTTCCGTATCCGAATACTCCCACTTTTGTACCAAAATTGGTCAATAACTCTATCCAAAAATTAAAATGGGTACTCCCATAAAATATTAGGATGCGTAAAAATAATAATTATGGGATTTGTTCATTTATTCGGAACACCCATATAATATATTTCAGATACGAAATAAATCTCGTTCGGGCTCAAATAAAATTTTCGACGCTTGGAAAAATTATTTCTTCGCGTACACGTCTTAACGAAATTAATAAAAATCAAAAAAGACGTAAAAATATTCAGGCGTGAATAGTGCATCGGGAAACATGCCCAGTGAATAGTGATTTTGCGATTTTTCGCGAAATCAATTATTCACTCCTATAGTTTAACAACACATAAAAATTCATACATTCACATCATCCAGGTTATAAAATAACCTTAAAACACGTCACATAAAAATAATATTTAATCTATTTAATAATATTAATAAATCTAAATTACAAGGGTATTTACGATTCGCGATCGCTACTCTTCCCGATTAACTCCCCATAATCATATACATTAACGTACATATATCCCACCCATATTTTGGTTAACGTATTTATACCAAATAACTCGTTCAATAATAATATCCTTCAACTATTTATTTAATCCAATAAATAGTACTCTAGCGATATTTCTCGAAACCACCATATTAACTTATACGAAAACTTTCATACTTACTAGTCAGCGCATACACATAATTTAGGTTATAATATAACCTTTAAACGCTTAACACATAATATTATTAAGAAAAGTCTATTTTATTCAATAATATTCATAAGCTCGAATTAACAAGCTAACCACGACTCACGATCGTTACATTCTTCTTTCTTTCTTCCTCATCATCATTACAGCTCACTCCGAACTTAAATTCGAGTTTTGACTTCCTTCTATACAATTATACATGTTGATTTCTGGGGACACAATAGGGATCTAGAAGGGGGGTTGAATAGATCCTTTAAAAAAATTTCTTTTTATTCATGAAAGTATAACAGTTATGAATAATAGAATCAATTTATGCACAGCGGAATATACTTTAATGGCCCTTTCATAGATGCAAACATAATCTCACCAATGGATACTTGTTCTCGACCGTTGCCTTGTTCAACTCTCGGTAGTCGATACACAGTCTCATCGATCCGTCCTTCTTCTTGACGAACAAAACTGGCGCTCCCTATGGGGACACACTTGGCTGAATATACCCCTTGTCTAACAATTCTTGAAGTTGTATCATCAATTCCTTTATTTCCACTGGTGCTATACGATACGGGGCTTTCGAAATCGGTGCCGTCCCTGGCGCTAAATCTATCACGAATTCAATTTCCTTGTCCGGCGGAAGACCGAGTAAATCGTCTGGAAACACATCTTGAAATTCCCTCACGTTCGGTATACTCCTCATTTCTACTCCCTCTTTCTTCGTATCTACAATATAGGTTAAATAGCCCACACATCATTTTCTTAACAATTTCTTGGCATGTATCATCGTAAGACAACACGATTGTCTAAGCGATGTGCTACTATAAAACACTACCCTAGACCGGTTCGGGGTCCGAAGGTTCACACTTTTGTTCTGACAGTCAATTACTGCTGCATGGTCATACAACAAGTCCATTCCCAATATATATATATATATATATATATATATATATATATATATATATATATATATAATGTAGTAAGGAGTGTACACACATCCTTCAAAAATTTTATTTTTCAAAAACTTTCATAAATTTTACAAAATTTCAAGTAAATATCAATAATAATAGCTAGCACACTGATGAAATATTCTATCCAAAGTAGACTAAAATTTCGTATCAAACAGTTAGTGTAATTTAATTACTTATACATTGAAGTTAATTTATTGATATTCTTATATAAATATCTTGTACTTCAAATCAATTTGAAATAAAGGAGTAGTGTAAAAAATAATTAATTAAAATTAATTTTGTTATAAGATATATGTTATTATCATTAGTTATAAGTAACTAAGTTTTTATAAAAATATATATTAAAACAGCTCGTGCTTTGCATAGAAATTAGACTAGTATAATATATAAAGGTAACTCAGAGAAAATTCTTCGCAAAACTAGAGCACTCTCATAGTCTCTAATACTTTTTAAACCTTTTCAACTAATAAAAATAATGTAACAAATATATATATTCTTCTTTTAATTAAAATTATACAAGCTTCATCTACCAATAAAAAATAAATCCAAATAGAAAACCTAAGTGACTCAAAAAATAAAACTCAAATTCCCAAGCAAAACACTAAAGATCGGCATAGCACAAATAGAGAAAAGAAAAATCGCCTCAGGAATAGATGGCAATCCGTTGGTATGATTTTTTTTTATTGTATCAAGGTTTTTTTTAATTAAATTCTTTTTTTTTAATATTTCTCCCTCTCCGAAGCTTCCAGTTTTTAAACTTAATTTTTTGAAAAGATAAATAATTGAATTTAACAAATTAGAGTATATATTAAGTTTTTGTATATTGATTTTAACGTAATTCTTCATTGGCAATGTTACAAGGAAAAAGAAGGAAAAACAAAAACAAAAAGGCGATTGAACTTTTAATTTGGGACAAACTGAATATAACTTAAAGGTATGGCCACTACATAAAATATCATTAAATATCAAAAGTTTTATATCTAAATCTATTTGCTAGCTGCATGTGTATAGTAAATACAATTTTTTTTTCTCTTAACTATGTTATACTTTATTGGTTAATTGATTCGTGAATTTTATACAAGTTATTTAAAGGCTAATGATCTTCATTGATATTGATTTTAATATTTATTTTGTCTAAGATTTAATAATTCTTATGTATGCATTTGATCAAAAAAAAAGGGGTTATGTATGCATTAATGGCTTAAATTGTTCATCAATTCTCAGTAAAATTAATGGCTTGAATTATAATTTTGAATATAAATAGGATTTTTATTATTTAGACATAACTTTTAGAAGAAAACAAATTTCTTATAAAGATTATATTTAATTGTACAAGTTTTAGTGTATGTGCGATATAATTTTAGTTAGGTATATAATTACTATTAAATTTTATTATAATCCTTACGTAAGTTTACTCTTCTCCAGCTTCTCCTCTTTATTGTTTCTTATGTAAATTTATATCTTTCTCTTTGATTCATATGAGTGGAACTGGAATTTTAAAAATATGATAAGGTATGCCTAAATTTATTTGTGTTAGTAGTTAGTACATATACACAGACATGTATGTGTGTGTGTGCATATATATATATATATATAGACACACACACTCACACATCCATTGTTGGTGTAGTTTTTCTTCTTTTTTTTGTAAAGAAAAAAAATGATTATGTCCAAAAATTAATAGTTTTTTTTTTTTTTTTTTTTTGTGAAACTCAAGGGTCTTTAGAGTATGATGCTCATAGGCCATAAGTTCAAGTATAGCCAGATATTGGTTGTCCTTCTTATCAACTGTTTGATAAAATTTCTCACTGAAAATCAAATGGTGATTGCAATTGGTACATAAATTGTTGAGTGATTGAAGATAAGTTTTTATAGAGCGTCATTATTGATTACTTTTTAGAAGTTTTTAAGCATTTAAAAATTTGTTATTCTATCAATATACCTGATTACATTTGGACCGAGTAAAGCTTTTACCTAAATAGTGGACAAATTTTTATGGGTTCACAATTGAAAGTCTTTGGCTAATACAAGCATTCTCTGTTATTGTTGTTATTGAATACTTTACTAAGAATTTATGATAAAGTGGTTAAAACTACTTTTGTTAATATATAAATATTGTTATTTGAGAGCGGATCGCCATTTTGGAATGGAGGGGGTATAGGTTTCATATATTTAATAAACTTATGATAATTGCATGGTAGGCTTGGTAGCTGACATGAGTTTTGTGTTATTAAGAGTTAAAGAATTGGCAATTGAGACTATAAATTAATATTTTGGAGATTTGAGATTTTGCACTTCTTACCGTTTATATAGAATTAGTCAGTTCGTCTGAAGCATGAACAGAATAATCTTTATTCCGAAGGCCTAATGAGTTAAGAACATTGATTTGGGCAATGCAATGCCATACTATTTAAATTATCTGGGCATGTTTAATAAATTAGAATTATTTTAGGTAAAACTGTTTAATTTATCACAATGTAATATGACTTCAATAACTGGATAGACTAGAACTCACTACCTCCCTCAACTTCTCACCATTTCTCACCACATAAGTCTCTGTAATGGGGTTTTAGTATATCAGGAAATGATTAAATGAATGAAACTGATTGAGGTGTTGATATCACTGATTGACGTCCTCATTCTAAAAATTATTGTTTTAGTTTTGGAGGGTTAAATAAACTTTTAACAAGATTTGTGACAGAAACTGCTAGATAATAAAGACATGTTCAATTGTCCTTTTTCAAGATATCTAGGATTTGTACATTGTGATAGTCATTTTTTGCATATATTTGACATATAGAATTAAAAGACAACTCATGGCTGCAACCAAACAGAGGCTATAATAATAAGAAACCCAAAAAGAAGGAAGAGGGCATGCGGCAATTGGGATTTTTGCTCTTCGGTATAATTGGAGCTACTATCACTACTTTGGCTGTAAGTATGAAAAATGATATATATGTCGACAAATATTTGACGAAGTTGAATTGCGACCAACTTAGAAGTGTATGTGATAACATAAAATAAATTAAAGAGAGATCATTCTTAATTTTTACCTAGCCCATGTATGCATATACGTCGCAATGTATAACATCATGACTCTATAAGTATTTCAGTTATTTCTTTGCGGTTTATTTTTTTAAAAACAAATTATTTGTGATTTTAAGTTTTTTAGTTTTTCAAATTTAATGTTCTATATATACCATACGATTTTATTTTGATTTCATATCCTTTTACTAACAATTTCGTAATTTTTTCTGTGCCTTGCACAGGTGTACCTGTGCTTGTACTATGTAAAAATTTAAGTTGATTTCTCATAAATAAAATATATTTTTGCCAAAAAGCAAAGAAAAACGGTCCACTAAAAGTTAACTCCTTGGCCCATGATCAAAATTGCATAGATGGGCTAGAGGGCCTCAACTTACCCCATATCATGCATATGAGGCCTCAAGTATAATTCTTTTTCACAATAACACAAATTTAGAATGTGGAAGCCCATTGGAAGAAAAAAAAAATATAAGATTATTATTGACTTTTAGAAGTTAACTTAATATTAAAATTAAAATTAATATAAATTTATTTAATTTTAGTCAATATAACAATAAATATTGTAAACTATCTAATTATAATATTCGTTGTTTCATAATTTCTAATGAATCTTATCAATTTTAAATTTAAAATAATTTCAAATTTAGAACAAAGGAAGTAAACATTTTGCAACAATAAAATTTGGGGAGAACTATTTTAATATTATTTTGTTAATACCACATTTATTCACTAAAGGGATCTCGCTAAACATAGCAATTCTATAAAATGTCTATACAATTTTCCACCATAAATCTACTAAAGTAAGAAAAAAAATAGCAGAAAATCTAAATGGTGATACTAGGGGTCTCAAATTTTTTGTCCTAAAAAGTGTCTCAAATAATATGTCACCATCCATAACATTGGTTTGATCATATGATTGATTATGCCATATATTATTATTAAAATATTCAATACCTTATAATTTGAGACTTATTTGACACCAAAATTTTGATACCCTTTGTAAGACCCCGAATTTATGAAATAAAAATTTATTATTTTCTTTATGATTATTTTTCTAAATAGTGAAGTGCTTAATTGTTATAAATGATAGTTAAGGGTGTTATATGCAAATTATCTGATAAATAGTATGTCGGGGAATATTCCTTTTGTCGGGAAATATTCTTTCTGTCGGGGAATATTATATTCGGTACCGTACGACGGCGCCGAAATGGCAATATTGTCAATGATAGTGGGCCCCACAACGGGTTAACTGTCGGATATAGAAAGTGATAGAAATTGGCGGCAAAACTTTAACTGATAACTGTTAAAATACCCGGTGATAAAAAGAACAGTAAAACGCGTTATTCCACAGTAGCACACGGTATTCCACAGTAGCTCACGATGTTGCACAGTGTTTTATATTATTGATTCAATAATTGATAAAGTAGCAATTGCATAGTATCTTGATTCAATAATTGTTAATTAGCATCTGCATAATATATTTTACTATTTGTCACGACACTTTAACTTATATCATTTGATAGGATATTTTAGCATTATCGACAATGTCTAGAAATTCTGTCAAGGAAAGGGGTTATTTAATTGCGCGCCATTTTTTTATGGAAGGCCCCCTCTTTCCTGGGAATAATCTGGTTGTCAGTATTGCGAGTATATGCTATCTGTGATATTAATACATTTAACACAATAATACAAAAAAATAGATTTATTGTGATAATGGAGTTATTGATAATGGAATTATCTTTTGATAATGGAATTATCTTTTGATAATGGATTAATCTTTTTGAATAAATGGATGGATGATATTAATGGAAGAAAAAAATGAATGGATGATATTAATGGAAGAAAAAATGGATGGATGATATTAAAAGAATATGGGGAAAAGACCAAAATGCCCTCACCTTGATTTTCCTATAAATAGGGAGAGTTTGCTTAAGAAATTTTCACACCTTCATTGCTTATACTTCCTCTCTCTCTCTAAATTTCTGAAGTTCTCTTAGTGTGCTAGGCTATTGTGAGTATTTGTGAGAATACTAGTATTATCCGAAGTTAGTAAACTTCATAGAAAGTAACATCCAGTTAACGAAGGTAGGGAATATCATTTCTTTCATACTCATATATAATATCATTTGCTTTCATGTTCGTAAGTGATATTATACTCATAAAGGTTGTTATTCATTCTGTATTAATTTGTGGGGATAACCTGGCCGTGCGGTATGACGCATGCCTGGTGAATATCCTTTTGTATTCAACCCTTATTATTCTATGGGAATAACATGTAAGTACGAGTGTCGTACCTGGTGAATACCCTTCTGTATTCATTCCTTATTAATCTGTGGGTATAATCTGTTCGTGCGGATTGACGCATACATGGTGAATAACCCGTCATATTCATTACTTATTAATCTGTTGTGGAAATAATCTGTCTACGCGAATTATCGCATGACAGGTGAAAATCCATTGCAGTTTCATATATTCTGTTATACTCATATAACTTATCATTTCTTTTGTACTCTTTAAGGGATATCTTTTTCTTTCACATTTCTCCATTTATGATAAAAATCCTTATTTGTTTTCAAAACCTTATTTTTAAATGGAGAAAATCCCTGAAAATTAGTAGAATATCTTTAATAGTTTGTGCTTCATCTAATATCTTTTCACTTGAATCTTTCTATACGTTATAGTTGAAGTATGAAATAATTTCTTGAATATCATTCTTGAATTTGACTCCACAATTTAGTTATCGTGTTGGTAATTTGGTCAATCTTTGATATTGATTAAATTATAAAATTTTTCTTATCCTTAATCTCACTGTATCATTGTCATCATCCTCATCCTCATACTTAAATTGTGGTGATAGTTCTCTTTGGCCCGTAGTGCAAAGATGAACTGGCGTGACATGATTTTGACCAAACTGTGTATTGGTATAATCATGACTTTTTGTGTTACAAACAAAGGCGTATGGTGAAAATTCTCTTTGGCCGTAGTGCAAAGATGAACTGGCGTTTGGCATGATCATGACCGGTGATGTTACAAATAAATATCTTTGGCACGTAGTGCAAAGAGAGGCTGTTGAATATAAACTGTTGATTTGGATGTTCATAAACAGGAATTATTGATTGGTGTTACAGGGATAAAATATTGGTGGTGATCCTTTAATTTATAGAAGATGGTAGATATTATAATCTACTTGACTCTTCTAATGGATTGTTTGTTCCGCTGCAATTGTTGTTGTTGAACAATTATAATATCTTTAAATCTCTGATTTATTATTGTTGAAGACTAAAGATAATTTTTATTCTTCATTATCTTAGTCATGATATTTCTTACTGGGCTATTTAAGCTCACCCTTTTCAGTTTTGTCCCATTGTTCTTCTCAGGAAAGGAAAATGTAGCTGGGACTAGCCAGGGAGTGGAGTGATGGTCCGAGTTAGTGGTTGTCCTCATCAAGTTATGACATAGTTTAATAATGATTGTACTGGAGACTTAAAACATGTGTTGCCGTCTTTTTACGGCATTGTAATAATTTGGGTTTGGATACTGTGGTACCATACGGTACGATATTTGTATGGAAGTCACAGTATGTGTGTGGTCGTATTTTGCACGACAATTATTAGTTGTAAATGGGAAAATTCGTATTTGTATTTGTATTTTGTAGAATGTTATTGGCGACTCAAAATGGGTTGTGTGGACCTATTTTGGGGGCATCACACCCTTAATATTACTCATATCTAAATTACCCCTTTGAACGACAATTTTAAGAAAACCTTGTGTGTTGTTTGCCCAAACATGGTAGAATATTTTAAGAAAGTTACATTACATATAAGGACACAACATTGATCGTGAATGTAGCAAAAGGCATCCTACTATATATTTAGTTAGAAGTTAAAAATATGAATGGAAAGTGGGAACCCATTTTATGTGGCTTTGAGTAGAAAAGAATAACAAAAATTCTTGGCCTGAGAATACAACCTTACAAACTTAGAGATTAAGAGAATTGTACTAAAGGCTTTAGGGGAAGATCAAGAAAACGATGAGTACTTTCAGGGGCGAAGCTGTGTGGGATCAATTGACCCCACTGATTTTTTTTATAGAATAAAATTATATTATTAAACAATGTGGGACTTCAAAAGTTTAAGTAATAAATAAAGAAACAAATGACTATCATATAAATACTTAATGAACTTGGAGTTATAGCACTTCATATTCGATGTGAGATGGATATTCACTTCAAATGACATCCACAACACACACGGCACAGTAGCACACCTCACAACATAGATATATTTTAGAAAAAAGAACAACAAAAATAGTAAATGATTCATACAATACACCAATCAAGTGGAGTACTAATTAAACATGAGAAACTAATATACAATTCCTCAACTTTGCAACTAGCAGCAATACTAACAATTAGCACCTGGATCACCATGGTATATATACTCAAATAAACTCCAAAACAAAATTTTATCCAACTACGTGAAACTTAGTCTTAATAAATTTATCCAACTTCTGCTACTACATTTATATAAGAGAGATGGACATTATAATACCATCCCCGCAAAGCTTGTCATTAGGAGACTTTTCTTCCCTTCTTATCCATCAGAGAAGATGTCATAGTTGTGCTTACGACATTAGTGAAATTTAGAAACTTGAATCATTGCAGACAGTTATCTTTAAAAGAGAAAATAAACTTGGGCTACCGTAATATATTTGAGTCGTTTTTTGACTCCACTGTGGTTTTGATGCTCAACTTGGTTCGACCCAGGTCTGACTTGGTCAAAACTTGGTATTTTTACATGTAACTTGATATGGCCTGACTTGAGGCCTAGGGCTTGGAACCGACCTGATCAACACAGTGATGAGCCCAACCCAAACCAAACCCAAAAAAATAAAATAGAGCAAGTCTCTTTGCCCAGCCTAGTCCAACCCAAATAAAATAAAATAGAGCAAGTTCATTTGCCCAGTCCAACCCAAGAATAAAAATGGGGATAACTCTATTTTAAAATTTTGAAGACAAAATTTATAATTGTTTGTTACTGTTTAATTTATTTGTAATTTTTAAAATTTAAATTTATAATTATTCATCAATGAAGTTTAAAGTTTTACCTTTCATTCTTGTGATATATTAGTTTTAATTAATACATTAATGAAGTTTAAAATTTAATTATTCATTCTTGATTTCTTGAAAAGACATTCAATTAATATATTAGTTTTAAACTTTTAGTTAGTTAAGACGTCTTCATTTAAATTTTCACTTTACAGTTTTATTAATTTATATTTTATAGTTTTTAAATTTATATTTTTAATATTTAATATTTTAAATTAATTTTTTTTTAAAAAAAAAGGATAGCCCTGACCGACCTAACTCTGCCCTTCAGGCTACACAAGACCATGATTTCAGCTGCATAGACCAACTTTGCCTGGCCTTCTTTAAATTAAGTATAGGCCTGACTCGACCTGGTCAACAGTCAATGCCTGGCAGGCCCGGATCCATTTGTGCATGCCTATGTACCACTATGGATAATAATATCATTATTGGTTTTTACGAGTCAATTTCAAATATTTTCAAACTCAAAATTAACATAAATTCATTTAATTGTAGTCAATATAACGAGATAATTATTATAAACTATCTACACAATACTACTAATTATAATATTTGTACTTTTATAATTTTTAATAAATCTTAACAATTTAAAATTTGAAAAAAATTTAAATTGACTTTCAAAAGTTAATAATGATCATATAATTTAGAATGAATAAAGTAAACATTTTTCAACAATAAAATTTGGGAAGAACTATTTTAAAAATTATTTCATTAGTTCCACAATTATTCATGTAAAAGAGATCTCGCGAAACATAGCAATTCCCTAAAATGTCTATACAATTTTTCACCATAAATCTACTAAACTAACAAAAAAAATTAGCAGAAAATCTAAATACCCACTCAAACAATAACTTCAAGAAACAATATAAGAAACATTATATACTCTTTGAGTCAATTTTTTTTTGTTAGACTGAACACACTAAAATATTTCAAGAAAGTTGCATTAAATATAAGGACACAACATTGATTGTGAATATAGAAAAGGCATCCTACTCTATATTTAGTTAGAAGTTAAAAAATGAGTGGGAAGTGGGAACCCATTTTATGTGGCTTTGAGTAGAAAAGAATAACAAAAAATTCTTGGCTTGAGAATACAACCCAACCTAGCCCCATTGGCTTTACTTTGAGTTAAGATTCTCAAATTCCATTCCCATAGAATATCTTTCCAACTTTTCTTTTTTCCCCTCCCAACTTTATTTTTCCAAAGGGAATATCATTCCGTGGTCATTTCTTTCTTTGTGTTCCTGCCAATCCTTGTCCAATGTGGTCAACAGATCACAACCAATAAGCATCTGGCTTTGCCAGGTATTTTTCACTAGTAATTGACTATCCAATGTTATTGATACTTGCTTATATGCTGCTAGTATTATTTTTTATTTTATTTTTTGAATGTTGCTTATATGCTATTTGTTGTTCCTTTTCTCGAGGAGTTTCATCTCGTCCTTCCTCCGCCTCAAAATTAAATATATTTTTATAAAAGGCGATCAACATTGTCAAAACAATAATTATGCTATTAAAACCATAAATATCACTGAAAACTTAAGGCGTCGGTTAAACAAGTGTGAAAGTATCGTTATATACATATTTACTCTGACAGTATAAATATTTTTCTGTTATTATCAAAAAACATTTGGCTTTGCCATGTATTTTCATTAGTTATTGACTATTTAATGTAAATAATACTTGCTAAAATGCTATTTGTTGTTCCTTTTCTTGAGGAGTTTCATATGGTCCTTCCTCTATTCCAAAACTATAGATACATTTATAAAAGAATATTTGATAAAGTTAGAACAATAATTATACTGTCAAAGTAATAAATATTGTTAAAACTTGAAGTGGCTTAAATAAGAGTAAAAATGTCGTTATATACATATTTACTCTCATAACATAAATATTGTTATGCTATTGTAAACAACCTTATAGATATTATAATGTTATTGACACAAACTATACACAAAAACTGTGCAAAAAAAGAGAAAAAATAGAAAATATGATCTACGATTAGATGCTTTATACATTTTCATTGATAAGCAATATATAAGTCTTACTCTTTGTGCACATATTGTTATTCATAAAATAATGGCATGTTAGGAATTTCCGGTCAATCTAAAAATAAAAATAAAAATATATATTTAATTTTGGAATGGAGGGAGTATTATCATAAGAGCCTCAAAAAGGAAAAATATAAGTACAGCCTTTGTTTCCATCTCCTAAAGTGGAGAATATATACACACAGAGGAATATGATGGCAATCACTTGGTAATTGGTAAAAGGTAGATACTCCCCTCGTACAATACAAATGAAAGCCAACTTACAAACTTAGAGATGAAGAGAATTGCAGTAAAGGCTTTATGGGAACATCAAGAAAAAGATGAGTACTTTTACATGTACCACTACTGGAAAGACAGTTGAATCCTTCAAGAAGACATGAACAGAAAGTTGCAGCAACATGTTGGTTTATTAATGGTTTGGTTATAACAGCGTAAAAAAACCCCATAAAATTTATGACATCACCAGCAAAAATCATCATATATCAAGGGTAAAAAAGGTTACATAATAAATAGATATAGGGAAATTCTGAATTTACTACATAATATATGCACAAATATCATGGTCATGCGTTATATTGACAATGGAATTGAAGTTTAGTTTCTTTTACTAAGTTCTTCAGGAGTCCTGCTATGTATTGCGAATTTTTTTGCCGAATTACTATGCAAAATACATCGATAAATGAGATTGGATAGAACTATACCACTATATTATATATCTCCTGGTAAGAGTTACCACTAATACTCATCTACGTAGCCGGCAACAAAAAGTTGATACATAAATTCGTAATATATATCATTTTCCGTTCGTCAATACAGTTTGCTTCTGCAATCCAGTGGCATCTAGTAATCATTTTTAGACACTAGCTGTATGTAATATGATTAAAGAATATATGGAATAGGATATAATGGGAGCTATTTAACATCATACATTGCAAGGCATAAAATCATGCCCTTTTGTGCAATTTATTCCTATCCACATGCCAGCAAACTATTAAAGAATTTCTTTAACGTGCACTTTACCTAAAGGCTCCCACAGATTCCCCAAACTGCATAAACTTTCTGATATATCAGAATATATTGATTTATCTAAAACCTTCAGTTATAACTAATTAGGTTTAGACATTATTCATGGCAGATAAATTTGTAGCGTTAAAACTAAGACGTATATAGATTAAATCACAAATACAGGAGAAGATAAGGAACAATGGAAGATGAAAGAAGAAAGATGTCATATAACTTCTGTATAATCTAGAAAGCTTGTTTTAGACGCTAAAAAGCATTCCTTAAAATGGGATATGTAATTCGGATGTTCTTTATTCACATTATTTTTTCGTGTTAGACTAGAGGTGACTTGGCAGTTGGCATATCTGATCTTTTGCTTAAAATATGAATTTAATCATTTATTCTAGTTTAGCTGTTAATCATACAGATATTATTCTTTTTATTTTATACTCCTATTTTCATATACTTCCTGACTATTAACCGTAGAACAAGATGTGTATTGTCATGCAATAAACAAGCATGCATGTCATCACCCATCATATCTGTAAAAAATGTATGTCTGCAGGACTCTTTTTACTTAGAATTCACATAAATCAACTACTATATGAGATACCATTTATAGCATAAATTTACTTTTATGTGTATTCATGTTTAGATGTATATAAATTATAATTAACAGTTGACTTTTCAGAATGCACATGTTATCAATTATTATGAAGTAAAAATATACATATGTTCATGCAGTGTTGTATAGTTGTATACACTATATACAGGATATCTTCTATTTGTATATGTCATATGGACGCATGCCTTACAACTGACAAGATTTATCTACTGTGCAAATAAGAAAGAAAAAGAAAAAAAGAAAAAAGCAATCATTAAACATATACAACAAGGAGGTAGTAGATTCATACCCAAGAATCTGCAGAGCCGAACGAGACTCAAGTCAAGGGAAAGGAAATGGTCCTCACCAGGCCACGACTTGTCATGCTTTTCATCAAATGCAAGTATTGAGCAAGTACAATCCATTAATTTCTATTGAGAGGGTCCCAGCAGCTTCAATGGGAGGCCATCTTACTTGTACCAATTGAAGAATAGAAAAGATTTAATTGGGGCTCTCTTCCAATCTATCTAAATTCTGTCTAGGCTGAATAAGTACCAAACTTATGGAAGGAGACAAAAATGAATGTATTCCTTATTCCATTCTTGGCCCTTCAGACAATCTTAAGGAGGAGCATCTTTCACAATTTTTTCTACCTTTCTCTTGTATGTATCCAATTCCGAGTTCCAAATGCTCTAGTCAACAGAATCTTCTCCTACAAAAACAAACCAGTTTGGTTTTCTTTTCCGCTTGTCTGCACCTTGTAATTAAACAAACTTGAAACGAATCTTTAATTGCAATTCAACTGAATTTAAAAGGTACTACAGTGATAAGATAAGAAAATACAACTGCAAGTCCAAGGTAAAAAGAACAATGTCATAGGAGTTTTAGAAGATGGCTTTGAAGGTTTTAAACACAATAGAGATAGTGGATTCTCCCTGTCCAGGTCAGAAAATTATACTCTTAAATCTGGGAATAAGATTCCCCAACTTCCCCAGATGACGAATCAGAATGCACAGACACGACTGGTGGATCTATTCTTGTATCTATGGTAGGGTGTTAAGCGTTGCAGGAAGATATATATTTAGAATGATAGTGCTAACTGAGAATAGAAAGTGGAGCTTAGGGATAGGTCCCACAGATGCTTAGTACTGGAAGGACAAGATCTCTTTATGAGTTGCTGTGAATATTGGATTGGGCTGTGTATTCCATTCAGCATTCGGTCTTTCCAAGATTCTATGCCATTGTAAGACTCTCCCTCCCCTCCCCTCCCCCACAATCCTTTATCCATTTTCTTTATAAGGACGTGCTTGAGCACACCCTTGGTTTGTGAGAGAATTGGTGAATAAGAGAGGTAATAGAAAGAGCTGTTGAACTAGACAACTTTTTTTATTTTTTACCAAGTATCAGAAGAATCAAATTTCACAATTCAGCGGTGAGCAGACCTAAGAGTGCAGGTAAACCCACAACTTTTCATACGTAGGGACATATTATTGTGTAGTACCATGAAGCTAATCATAAAGCAATCATTTTGAAGGCAAAATGTATCATCAACAGCAGTATCAAGCAAATAATATCCAACCTTCTTCAAGAATGTCCAACACGCCAGAAAGACATTTGTTCCTGCAAGGTGGGAATGCTACAGGAGATTCGGGACTTGTACTTTCAACTGATGCAAAGCCTAGATTGAAATGGACACCAGACCTTCATGAGCGGTTTATAGAAGCCGTCAATCAGCTTGGAGGAGCAGATAGTGAGTGCAAAAAACTAAGTTAAAGTTCCATAGCACCATGCATTTTTTTTAATATTATTTACCTAATTGAAGTGTCTACTCTTCTATTTTGCAGAGGCTACTCCTAAATCAGTTTTGAAACTAATGGGGATTCAAGGACTTACCTTATACCATCTAAAAAGTCATCTTCAGGTATATATTTCACCCATGATTAGTTTAGAAAATTTCTTCATATTAAACTTCAGGCCATCTAGGGTATATCCTAAGGTTACCAATTGATGTGTCAAATGGAAGGAAAGGTTTGCGGTTTTATGAAAATACATGCATTGTCCTATCTTTTCATTAACACTTGTTTTTTGGCTGGCAGAAGTACAGGCTCAGCAAAAATCTACAAGGACAGGCAAATACTGGGACAAACAAAACTGGTATGATGTTACTATATCAATGGACACATCATATTACACATCAGTTTTGGGGGGTAGAACATAACAATGATTTGCTAATGTAGGAATGGTTGCAATGACGGGAGAAAGGATCCCTGAAGCAACTGGAACAATTCACACGAGTAATTCAAGCATTGGACCTCAAACAAATAATAAGTATGAGCGCAAGAGCCTTATCATACTTTTTCTTAATTATTTTATATTTCATAATTTAATATTTCAAAGATTGTACTCTAACTACAAGATGTTCTATATTGAAGTTTACATATAAGTGAAGCAATACAGATGCAAATTGAAGTGCAGAGACGGCTACATGAGCAGCTTGAGGTACAATACGCTGCACAATTATCAGATAATAGCATTTCTTTTTAAACATCAGAATATTTCACAAGAAATCTCTTCAGTGTAAAAAGAAAAAGAAAATTTTCAACCATATTTGAAGGCTACAACTATTCATCTAGTAACTTTGAGATTGAGCATACATAGCATATAAAATTATATATGCATTTTATGAAGCCAATATACAACTCAAACAATTAAAATTTATTCACTTCTTTCAAGTTCTAATTCCACCCAAAGTTCTCAAACAATTTTTGAACAACATTTTAAATCACATTTAATTCTGAACTGATAGGTACAACGACATTTACAGCTACGAATAGAAGCTCAAGGGAAATACCTGCAAGCGGTGCTGGAGAAAGCGCAAGATACGCTTGGAAGACAGAATTTGGGCACAGTTGGACTAGAGGCTGCGAAGGTCCAGCTATCTGAATTGGTCTCAAAAGTATCCACCAAATGCCTAAATTCTGCATTTTCCGGGATGAAAGATGTTTCAGGCTTCTGTCCGCAGCAAACACAATCAAACCAGCCGACGGATTGTTCATTAGATAGCTGTTTGACCTCTGTTGGAGGTTCCCAAAGGGACCAAGAGACTGAATTCAGATGGTGCAAAGACCTGAAAGAGAATAGAAAGTTCCTGTCACCAATAGTAAACGATTCGAAGAAAGCATTTGATGTAGAAGTACATGCTAGTGACTTATCGATGAGTGTTGGAGTTCAGGGAGGAAACTGGAATGGCAACAGAAGCTATACGGAAAAAGTATTTAAGGAGAGGAATGAGGATGTCAATTTTCTTGACCAAACCGCCAAAAGAACAGATTCAATTAAACCAGAGAATGAGGATATCGTTCAAGGATTTCAGCTGTCCTGCTTTGCGCCAAAGCTAGACCTGAATATCCATGATGAAAACGACGCTGCTTCAAGATACAAGCAATTCGACTTGAATGGTTTCAGCTGGTGCTGAGACAGTCCAGTCGAGGGGAAAAGGAGTGGAACATGTTCATTCGAAGCTGCTAGATCATTTTTTGGTTTTGACATTAGAGAAGTAATGGAACTTCAGCATTCAGATGAAACCTGGTTCTCTCTTTGTTAAGAGCGGAACGAGAATAAGTGATGCCAACAAAATTCTACTGCATTAGAACTTCAATTGTGACTATACTTACAACATATGTAATATTACAAGCTAATATTTGTCCAAGAGTTTAAATGTTAAAAGCCAAATGCGTTGCTTGTATTTTTTATTTCTTCTGATGGAATCATGAACAGATCAGCAACAATAAGAGAGCGGAAACCGAAGTTATAACATGAAATCTTTGGCTAAAAGAAACTTTCAAAAACTAACCCTTCGTATTCTATGCTGCTAAATCTCCCAAGTATTTCCAGTGAAACAGAAAATTTAGGCACTTTGTCCAGCTAACTTCCAATTTCCGATAGTTAGAGACTTAAAATCAGGTATAAAATTTTTTAGTAATTAACATTGGTAAATTACTATATCATAAGTGAAAATTTTAAGATTCCTGAAAATAATAAACTGTAAAACCATACCAACGCAATTAGAAGTTATCTACCTCAAATAATGGAAACAAATTCCAGAAAATTTATTGAGCCATGAAGGCTTCCTGAACTACCCAACGTTAAAAACAGACACGTAGATACATATATATACATATATAACGAGAAGGGTACTTTCGTATAGTTATGAGCCCGTCCATCAGTAATTAAACCAATCACTTCAAGATCATTGAATTACTAAAGCATTACAAATTCAAATTCCAGATCCATGGTTCATAAGAAAACATCTATCTAACAAAACACAACTGATTTTGAATTTCTCACTCACCCTAATAAACCATCAGGACCGTCCAAAGTTTGGGATAAATCTCACCGTCCATTATATCCTCTTTAACTTCAAAGAAAAAAAAATTGCTCTCTATCACTCTCAGATCCTCCTCCGTTCTTCCTCCTCCAGAGCTCGCCATCTGCCTCCTCCATTCTCTAGCGCCGGCAATCTCTCCTCCCCTTCCCCTTCGTACGTAGTGCCAGAGGCACGGATAGTACGGCTAGTAATCTATACATAGCGCTTCAAACTAGTAGAAAACATACAGGAAAGTGGGGAAATTTTATAACGACATTACTTTAATTTGCCAAGGATGGACGATTGGAGTGATAGATTATTTACAAGAATAACTTCACATAAATATTAGTTAAAAAAAATAAAAATCCAATGGTAAGTTGGTACGTTTCTAATTAGAATATAAATATTGTATATCATTGAACATGAAACAGAAGGAATAATGAAAAGTTACAAATCATATATTCCTTATTGACTTCATTCACTTAAACAGTTTGTTATTTATTTATTTATTTTGAGAATAATACTAGCAATTTGATTGTATTATACCGACTTAGAAACAATACTTCCTGTTGTGGGGATTAAATATATGAAATATCCACATTCATATCATAATAAATAATATCAATGCCATCACTCACATTCGTTGCAATCTCATTCAATCTAGCTATAAAATAAACTGCAAATATGAACAATCTTAGAAACAAATAAACAAATAGAATTAACATGATTGCATACAGATTCGTAAAATAAAATTCAGAATTGACATTTACGCCCAGCCTAGTGATATTGGTATAATCCATTTCTTATAGCAGATACTAAATCGTTCTTCAGCAAAATACATAATTTTGGGGCGAATTTTAACGGTGAATTGGAAAAATTGAAACTGAAGTTTGAATACGAACCTGTAAATGGTTGATCACTGGTACTAATCGGCGCATTTGAGGAGGCAGCTGTTATGATACCTTGTCATACGGGGCAGATCTCACGTCGATAGTATGGAATATCGGTTAATACAGACTTGGACCTCCCTATTGGATAGTTAGTTTTTAGTTTTTCATGAGGAAATAGGAGTTTAAGCCTATATATAACATTTATGATCATGTATCGTAACACACCAATCTCAGCTTGTCATGCAGGGTCAAATGTCATATATGACGTTAATCATATAGGCTTGGACCTACACTCTTGAATGGCTAGTTTTCCAGAATAAATAGAAATTTGAGCCTATATCATAGCATTAGTGAAATTACCGACTAAGCGGAAATCGCCACTTAGAGGTATATTGACAGACGTAAAGAGCATCGGGTCAGTATCGCTAGAGTAAAATCGTCGGAAACGTGGTGAAATATTATGTCGTGGACGTCGGTAAAGAAGCGTGATGAAATGATATGATACCAATATGAACTTGTCATATGGGGACCAGATCTCAGATGGGTAGTATGAGATTGATATATTAATGTGTGGTTGATATAGATTTGGACCTCCCTTCTTAGATAGTTAGTTTTCAGGATGAAATAGGAGTGAGTCTATATCGTAAGCATCGAGATGAACTTGTTTATGGGCGGTTTATGTTTGTTTTTATTACTCTCTGTTCCAAAAAGAGATTATTTTAAAATCCTAAAATTTAAATCACAATTTTAAATTTATTTTTATTTTTTAGATAATAATTTTGTATTAATAATCTATTTAATTAGTTATGATATTAATATATTGTATTAATCAAAATCATATAAATTCACATTAATTTTGAATTTATAAAATTTACAAATTAATTAAATAAAAAAATAAATGAGACTCCTTTATAAAGCGGCGGAGGAAGTGATATTCAAGTTATCAATAATTAATAAATATATCTAATAAGAGGTTATTTAATTTTTAATTGAATTAAGTTAATTTAGTTGATCGAACTGACTCAAATTAAATTAATCGATATAAAATATTAAAACCATGAAGACTGAGTTTTGCTATTGTTTCACTCGGTTTTTTCGTTCCTCACACAATGATTTTTCGTCTGTTACTCTGAACGATTTTTCGGCCGCCACTCAAAACTCATATTCTACTGCTTTCACAATTGAGCTTCCTCTCTCCCATCAATTCATATATGAAAGTCACAAAAAGAAATATACTTCGCAACTGGCTCAAATCACAAACTAAGATAATTTATCACAACTCCAAATAACCAAAAAACTCCAAATCATAAATCAAAGTTGTTGGTTCCCAGTGACACAATAATGATCTAGAAGGGGGGTTGAATAGATCTTTTAAAACTTTTTCCATTTATTAATGAAAGTATAACTGTTAATAGAATCAATTCATGCACAACGGAATGTACTTTAAAAGCCCCTTCAAAAATACAAGCATAATCTCAGTTCAATGAGTAAATATTCGATATGATTGACAACAGGTATAATAGTTAATGTACACAAGGTAATTGACATAAAGTAAATAACACAAGAGGTTTTTAAGTGGTTCGGAGACTAAACAACTCTTACTCCACTCTTCTACTTCAACAAGTAGGAATCCATTAAAAGTTTAATCACAAAGACAAGGACTCTCCACCTTCCTCAAGTCCAGCAGACAAGAGTTGTTTTTAGCCACTAAGGCAAGGATCCTATGACCCTCCTCAAGTCCCGCAGACACGGATCCTCTGACCCCTCTTGTGTCCCGCAGACATGAGTTATTTTTAGTCCCTCGGACAAGGATCCAATGACCCTCTTCAAGTCCAGCAGACTTGGGAAACCAGTTCACAAAGAACCCTTCAAGGCCAGCAGCCTTGGAATCATGTAGACTAAAGCCATCAGCCTTAGAATCTCTTGTACCCTTTGGTACTCAGCAAGTCCAGCAAACTTGACTTTGTTTAGTCACTTAAGACAAGGACGCATCGCCCTCCTTGGTGTGTTGATTGTTTGTTGGGTTGTGCTGCCAAGATGAGCTTTGAAATCTTTCATCTTCAGGTACTTCGCAGCTGTTTGTGATCTTCTTCTGGATGCTGATGATGATGGTCGTTGAAGCCCTTCCTTCTTCTGGTACATAGCAAATTGCAGATGATCACTTCTGTTGAACACTAGTTGACTAGTCCAAGTCACTTCTTTATCTATTCAACTCATGGTGTTCCTTGTTTGATCATAGAGTTGTCCATTCTGGATCTGGTTACTATAGATCTTGGCTTCTTGGTCATTTGACTCTTAGCACATATGTCAGCCCTTTGGCATACTTCTTATGTCGCAGTGAAGCGTCTAGCTGATTGTACAGTTTGTGTTCTTACTCTCTTGCTTACTGTGACGCCCCCAAAATAGGTCCATACAACCCATTTTGAGTCGCCAATAACATTCCACAAAATACAAATACAAATATGAAATATGAATTTTCCCATTTACAACTAATAAGTGTTGTGCAAAATACGACAACACAATACAAATACATCTTAAATTCTCAATACACTTATTGTCACACTAATAGTAAGGTATTGAGACACTTCTAATATCTCGGACCATCACTCCATTCCCCGGCTAGTCCCCGCTACACTCTCTTTTCCTGAGGAGAACAATGGAACAAAAAGGAAAAGGGTGAGCACAAATAGCCCAGTAAGAAATATCATGACTAAGATAATGAAGAATAAAAATTATCTTTAGTCTTCAACAGAATTAAATCAGAGATTTAAAGATATTTTAATTGTTCAACAACAACAATTGCAGCGGAACCAACAATCCATTAGAAGAGTCAAGTAGATTATAATATCTACCATCTTCTATAAATTAAAGGATCATCACCAATATTTTATCCCTGTAACACCAATCAACAATTCCTGTTTATGAACATCCAAATCAACAGTTTATATTCAACAGCCTCTCTTTGCACTACGTGCCAAAGATATTTATTTGTAACATCACCGGTCATGATCATGCCAAACGCCAGTTCATCTTTGCACTACGGGCCAAAGAGAACTTTCACCATACGCCTTTGTTTGTAACACCAAAAGTCATGATAATACCAATACACAGTTTGGTCAAAATCATGTCACGCCAGTTCATCTTTGCACTACGGGCCAAAGAGAACTATCACCACAATTTAAATATGAGGATGAGGATGATAACAATGATACAGTGAGATCAAGGATAAGAAAAGCTTTATAATTTAATCAGTATCAAAGATTGACCAAATTGCCAACACGGTGACCAAATTGTGGAGTCAAATTCAAGAATGATATTCAAGAAATTGTTTCATGCTTCAACTATAACGTATAAAATGAAATAGAAAGATTCAAGTGAGAAGATATTAGATGAAGCACAAACTATTAAAGATATTCTACTAATTTTCAGGGATTTTCTCCATTTAAAAATAAGGTTTTGGAAACAAACAAAGATTTCTTATCTTAAATGGAGAAATGTGAAAGAAAAAGATATCCCTTAAAGAGTACAAAAGAAATGATACGTTATACGAGTATAACAGAATATATGAAACTGCAAATGAATTTTCACCCATCATGCGATAATTCGCGTAGACAGATTATTTTCACAACAGATTAATAAGTAACGAATACAAAGGGTTATTCACCAGGCATGCGTCAATTCGCACGGACAGGTTATACCCATAGATTAATAAGGAATGAATACAGAAGGGTATTCACCAGGTACGACACTCGTACTTACAGGTTATTCCCATAGAATAATAATGAATGAATACAAAAGGATATTCACCAGGCATGCGTCATACCGCACGGACAGGTTATCCCCACAAATTAATATAGAATGAATAACAACCTTTATGAGTATAATATCACTTATGAACATGAAATCAAATGATATTATATAGAAGTATGAAAGAAATGATATTCCTTACCTTAGTTAACAAGTGACTGGATGTTACTTTCTATGAAGTTTACTAACTTCGGATAATATTAGTATTCTCACAAATACTCACAATAGCCTAGCACACTAAGAGAACTTAAGAAATTTAGAGAGAGAGGAAGTATAAGCAATGAAGGTGTGGAATTTTCTTAAGCAAACCTTCCCTATTTATAGGAAAATCAAGGTGAGGGCATTTTAGTCTTTTTTTCAAATTTTCTTGGTTTATTACTCTTATACCCTTGGCATATTCTTTTAATATACTTTATGCCATAGTATATTCTTAGAATATGCTTTTACTTAGGTTTTTAACCTTAAGGTAAAATAAAAACTAAATTAACTATTTACTGACGGTAATTACTATTGACTGACATGTGGGTCCCACGGAAAAATAAAATCTGAAGAAATTATTCTACAAAAATAGTTTGTGGGTCCCACCAATCAAATAGTTACGGGTCCCACGGAATAAGGTGTGGGTCCCACAGAAAAATAAGTTAACTTACAACAAACGCTTCACGTATTTTTAATCAACACTATTTTAGACTTATAATATCGACAACCAGATCATTCCCAGGAAAAAGGGGGCCTTCCGTATAAACGGCGCGCAATTAAATAACCTTTTTCCTTGACAGAATTTCTAGACATTGTCAATAATACTAAAATATCATATCAAATAATATAAGTTACAATGTCATGACAAATAATAAAAAGTATTATGCAGATGCCACTGTAACAATTATTGAATAAAATATTGTGCAATAGCTGTTTTATCAATTATTGAATCAATAATATAAAATACTGTGCAACACCGTGTGCTTGTGAAATACCGCGTACTACTGTGGAATAACGCGTTTTACTGTTCTTTTTATTACCGGGTATTTCAACAGTTGCAGGTGATAATACTGTTGACAAATACTGTCGTTTTCAGTATCCGACAATGGGGCCCACTATCGTTGACAATATTGCCATTTCGGCGCCGTCGTACGATACCGAATATAATATTCTCCGATAAAAAGAATATTCCCCGACAAAAAGAATATTTCCCGACATGCACTGTTTATCAGATAATTTACATATAACACCCTTAACTATAATTTATAACAATTAAGCACTTTACTATTTAGAAGAATAATCATAAAGGAAATAATAAACTTTTATTTCATAAAGTCGGGATCTTACAATCTCCCCTCCTTATGAAATTTTGTCCTCGAAATTGACGTACGCACATGGCGTTTCGAAGAGGTGAGGATACCTTGCTCTCATTTCAGATTCTAACTCCCAGGTCATTTCCTCAATATCATGGTTTCTCCATAAAAACTTTGACTTGAGGTATAACCTTTGATCATAAAATCTGTTCCTTCTTATCCAAGATCTTGACAGGTACCTCTTCGTACGTCAAATCCTCTGTTATCTCGTCTGGTTCCAACTCAATAATGTGGTTTGGATCTTTCACATATTTACGTAGCATGGATATGTGAAAAACATTATGAACACGAGACATGCTTGGCGGTAAAGCGAGTCTGTAGGCCACAGTTCCTACTCGGTCGAGGATTTCAAATGGACCGATAAATCGAGGGTTAAGCTTTCCTCTCTTTCCGAATCGCGTAACACCTTTCCACGGAGCAACACGTAAAAATACATGATCCCCAACGTTGAATTCTTCGTCTCTTCGATGAAGATCGACATAACTCTTTTGTCGATCTTGAGCTGTTTGTATACGTTGCCAGATCATTTGGATCTTTTCCGTAGTCATACGTATCAACTCGGGTCCTCAACAATTTTACAAGGCTTCAACAGTATGAATATTTTTCTTATCATTTTGTCATCAATCAAATCACATATAATGAATAAAGGTAATCACATGCAGATCTTATAACATTCCCCCCTATGGTAATGAGCTTATCGATCGCATGTTGATTCTCAACAAAAGTATTATCGAATATATAAAATATCTAAACCATTGGATATAAGGGAGACCTTATCACATTTGCCCTTGATCCCCCTGATTACTTGTCGGAAAGAAAAACACAGCATGAGCCAAATGTCAGTACGAATATAGAGTGCATAATTAATGAACTGCAATAAATAACTTAATTAACTGAACTGAAACGAACAAAACTATCACAACGAAATAGTAGGTTGAATCAAATGGTTGGGTGTTATTTCATACCAAGCTCAAAATAAAATAGAAATATATCTTGCCACACAAGCAAGTCAAAATAATGCCACACGGGCATAACATACATCAGACCGCCCAGATCCAGATGCATGTAGAATCAGAAGGCGCGTTCGGCACAAATATCACCAACTGCAAAATAGAATAGAACAGAACCGAAAATTAGGGTCGACCCATAAGCCTCCCAAAACAAAATCACAATATGGCAAACTCCCATCGGAGCACAAAATGGAGACGTCGTGGACTAATCACACTGTCATTCCTAAGGTATATTCTAATAAAGATACATTATCACAACACATGCGATAAAATACCAACACAAGGGGTTCTAATATGTACATGTCAAACCGAAACGAATCATCAACACAAAGTCTCCAAAATATATTGACATGTACTTTTCTAGAAAAGTTAATTGCACTTTAGACCCTCCAAGTTCCACCCGTTTTATAATTGGACCCCTAAAGTATAAATCTTCCCGATATAAACCGTAAAGTACATTTAAGTAACCGAAATAGACCATTTCCGATATTCCGACAAGATTTTGGTTCGAAATACTTGAAAAATATGGTTTGACCGTATTTGACTTATTAAATTCATATAAAATTTGTATATATACTTATTTTGACATATTAAATCCTTATGAATAAACTTAGAACTAAAAATACAAAGAAAAAACTATAAACAGAAATTAAAATAAAAAAAACTTATTAAAAATAAAAGAAACTTAAAATAATAATAATAATAATCATAAGCCGATTAAAAAAAATCATTATACTAATCATTTGCCAAAGGTTGATAAGTAATACTATTCTGATACAATGTGATGTAGGACGAAGTCGTGAAAGTTGGTTAGAACAATATAAGAGGCTTTGGAAGCCCATGAATTAGAATTAGAAGTTGTTTAGTTTTTGTAATTAATTTGTAGTTATCTTATTTGATTTGTAGTTATCTTATTAGAGTCCAAGTTAGGTTAGGAAAGTTGTCTAAAAGCATTATAAATAGTGATGTATTTCATTATTTTGATACATTGAATGATTAATTGATTAAGTTTGCGTGAGAATTGTCTGTGTGATATTAACCCTTTGTCCCAAAACCCCAGTTCCCATCACAATGCTAAAACTGAAATATATGCTTAGCGCCACAGAAATCCCAAATCTAATTGAACCGAAATTTGTAAGCCATAGAATTCCCAATTTCGTACAGTTTGTAAGCTATAGAAATCCCAATCTCAAACCCCCCCAATTCATCAATTCTTATTTTCTCCCATCCACCTCCGATCCGATCCCTATCACCATACCCAACACTAAACAACAACATGTGAAGATTTGAGGAGAATGTGTGTATGATACACCCAGAGGAATTTGTTTCAAAGGTTGAAGCAAATCGTGTATGTAAGCTACAATGATCCATTTATGGATTGAAGCAAACTTCTCAAAGTTGAAACATTCGTTTTTCGACATTTACTTATTGCTCAGAAACATAAGGATGATCCTAAAATCCATCGTAGGCGAATTTTTTAGACGAGAGTCATATGTACGGGACAGGTGTGCTCTCTTGTGATTGATACTGAAAGTTGTACGGATGTTATCTCTGAGGAAGCCGTTCAGAAACTTGGGTTAAAAGTTGAGCCTCACCCGGAGCCGTTTGATATTGCATGGGTTACCAATACAAAGTTGCGGGTTACCCAAAGGTGTTTGGTTACATTTTTCGTTTGCAAGCTTAAGGATACCGTTATGTGTGATGTTCTACCCCCTTAAGGTTTGTCACATTATCTTAGGGCGTACATGGCTATGAGATTATCATGTGCAACATAATGCTCGTGCTAATATCTATTCAATTATCGAAGGCAATACCAAGTTCACTCTTACTTGTGCTACTGATATGCCAAATTTCAAGCTTGCAAAGAATTTCTTAGTGATCCAGCATGCTTATTCTTATATTGATCTTTTTAACTCGACGGGGTCGAGTTTTTCTCAGCAGAGGAGAAATGATGTAGGACGAAGTCGTGAAAGTTGGTTAGAACAATATAAGGGGCTTTGGAAGTCCATAAATTAGAATTAGAAGTTGTTTAGTTTTTGTAATTAATTTGCAGTTATCTTATTTGATTTGTAGTTATCTTATTATAGTCCAAGTTAGGTTATGAAAGTTGTCTAAAAGCATTATAAATAGTGATGTATTTTATTATTTTGATACATTGAATGATTAATTGATTAAGTTTGCTTGAGAATTGTCTGTGTGATATTAACCCTTTGTCCCAAAACCCTAGTCCCCATCACAATGCTAAAACTGAAATATATGTTTAGTGCCGCAGAAATCCCAAATCTAATTGAACCGAAATTTGTAAGCCAGAGAAATCCCAATTTCGTACAGTAAGTAAGCTATAGAAATCCCAATCTCAAACCCCCCCCCCAATTCAACAATTTTTATTTTCTCCCATCCACCTCCGATCCGATTCCTATCACCATACCCAACACTAAACAACAACCTGTGAAGATTTGAGGATAATGTATGTATGATACACCCAGAGGAATTTGTTTCAAAGGTTGAAGCAAATCGTGTATCTAAGCTACAATGATCCATTTATGGATTGAAGCAAACTTCTCAAATATGGAACATTCGTTTTTCGACATTTACTTATTGCTCAGAAACATAAGGATGATCCTAAAATTCATTGTAGGCGATTTTTTTAGACGAGAGTCATATGTATGGGACAGGTGTAGTACAAGTGATCCTTGGACTTGAAATCATCATATTATCTTGTGTATGATGAGTTATACTTTGATATGTCCCTTAAGACCTTTAGGGTATATCAAAGGGTATGATTGGGTATAATAAGTTGTACATGGAGATAAGTGAATGATCAACAAAGAATCTACCACATCTAGTAAAAGATGTGAATGTCCTATGTGATTCGATAAATGACAACTCAGTAGTCCTTGGCCAAGGCAAAATGAAATTAGAAAGGAGTTTCTAATTTGCATTATTTAGATTTGTGCATTTGTGAATCAAAATACATATAATTAAATAAAATAAGACTTGAAATTACAAAATACATGTAATTTCATGTCTTATATTTAATTGGGACATTGTATGGTAGAAGGATTGAATTTTATGGTAACTATTCACTGAAAGGTTCTTTTGTGATTAATGTTAAATCTATATTATCTGAAAAGTCGTTGATCGCTAAGGAAGCTTACCCTTATTGTAGAATAAATATTATTTAATTAAATAAATTAAATAGTTTAATTTATTTATTTAAATAAGATTAGAATTGTTCTAATTGATTTATTCACAACCGGTTTAATATGAAGAACTTAAAGGGTAAAACCGCAAAAGAAAAATATTTATTTAAGAAGTAAATGACATAATTATAATAATAAGTTAAATGTATTTAATAGATTAATATTTATTATTTAATATTTTAGAAATATTAAATATAAATTAATAAGAGGAGTCTTATTATTATTATTATTATTATTACTATTACTATTATTTAATTCCTAATAGGGATTGAGAAATAATTAGTAGAAGTACTCTCTCATGAATTCCTAATTAGATTAGGAACATAATTAATTAAAGAAGTTTAATTAGAATATAAACCCTAATCCTAAATAGTTTAGGGAAGGGTTTTTCTACATCTATAAATAAGAGAAGTCTTATCATAGATTAAGGTTACACACTCTTGCATAAGAATTGTGGAAAGTAATTACAATTTTTATAGAGATAGAAACTAGGGTTTTGCTAACACTCATCTTCTTGAACAAGTATTATTCCTTGGTGGATCACCTCTAGAGGCCAAACACTTGGGTGGCTAATGTTGATCAAAAGAAGGAATTTAATCGGTGAAATTCAAGGAGAACGCGAATGAATTGGAGGTGAACTTGTACCTGAGAAAGCTAGAATTCTACAAGGGTATAATTCTTATTCTCCATCTCTTTCGTTTAAGTAATAATTGTGCATAAAGAAAGATCATGGTGATGGTTTGTATAAAATTTTAAAATCTGATTTTATCTCGCTTCCGCTTTATTTATGTAATTTGATTGCATGTTCGCTTTATACAAACCTAACAGTTAGTACAAAAACATCATCTTTATTGATGTGTTCCTATGATTTATTTATTCCTTGCATGATTCATTTCAATTTTTAGGATACATTAGTATCATATATACATTCAAAACCTTGCATTAATAGTTTGGGATATATTAGTAGCATATATACATTCGAAACCTTTCACTAATATTTTAATATGGGATACATTAGCAACATATATCCATTCAAAACAGTTGTGTTCATATTGCTATCATGTAGTCAACTTTTTGAATTGATGTAACCAAAATGCAATGACCGTTTCTGTAACACCCCTTTTTCGAAATAAAAAGAGAGGTTACGCATAAAATAGAACAAAACTGATGAAATTATGATAAGGCTCTAAGCCACAAAAGAAAAGTCTCAATAACTGACAAATACCACAAGTCAAACCATAATAAATGCCAAACCGTCTCAAACCACAATTTAAGATAACTATTACAACTCCAATAAAACCAATGTATCATAGTCTAAACAAATTATCTAAACCATTTGGAAAGAAGGGAGCTCTCATCACACTTGCTGTTGATCCTCCTGATTACCTCCCGGAAGAAAAACACAGCATGAGCCAAATGCCAGTACGAATATAGAATGCAAGAATAATGAATTGAATAGCTAACTCAATCAAATGAACTGAACTGAAACGAACAAAACTAACATAATGAAATAATAGGCTGAATCAAATGACTGGGTGTTATTTCATACCGAGCTCAAAACAAAACAGAAATATACCTTGCCACACAGGCAAGTCAAATAATGTCACACAGGCAATCACACATCGGGCTGCGCAATCCAGATGCATGCAAAATCGGAAGGCGTGTTAGGCACAAACATCACCAATCCGCAAAACAAAACAGAAAAGAAAACTAGGATCGACCCATACGCCTCCCACAACAAATCACCAAATGACCAACTCCCACCGGAGCACAAAACGGAGGCGTCATGGACTAATCACACCGCCACAGAAGGTGTCATGCCTCGGTGCCATGAGGACATGCATGTGGTACCCTCACAGGTGGTTAGAGCTTAGGTATACCCTACATTATATTCTAACAAAATACCATGTCACAACACATGCGAAACAATATCAATACAAAGGGGTTCTAATGTGTACATGTTAAACTGAAAACGAATCATCAACACAAAATCTCCAAAAATATATTAACATATACCTTACTACAAATATCAAATTAAGTTCTAGACATGATGCACTAGTCCAAAGAGTACAAATATGAGTTTCAAGTATCAATGCCAAAATGAAACTATCATAATAAATTTGACAAGAAATAGTAATGAGAGGCAATACCCAATTTCCAAATGAATAGCAAAACGAACAAATTAAAAATAAAAGAGTTTCGCTGAAAGAGTACGAAATCCGTACCTGGATTAAGCAATGTAATACTCCAAAATATATTCCAATTATAATTCGTTAAACTTCTTCTGTTTGGGCTAATTACATAAAATAATAATCAATGTAAGTACATTTGCAAACATATTCCTTCCATTTTTAACCTGTTAATAACTCATATTATTATTATTATTATTATTATTATTATTATTATTATTATTATTATTATTATTATTATTATTATTATGGTTCCCAGAACTGCAGATTGCACAAAATATATATATACACAATTTTCAATTCGGTTTATAAGCTTAACAGTATAATTAATTACTATCTAAAATATTACAATTAACTAGTTTATTAGTTTATTAGTTCGTGTGCATGATTACAATTTACAAGTCATACAAATTCAATTCAGAGCACTCAGTGCTCACGTGAATAACTTCGATCCCTTATTTAATTACTAAAAATAATAACCACACATGACTTCCTCACTTGATCATTACAGTACATGCAATTATAATCCAGATCATAGAACATATATAATAAGACCCATTCTCATTCCTGCATAATGATTTCAATCAGAGGCTATAAGACTACAGTTAATCACTAATAAAAAAAATACTTAACAACTCAATATATAAATTGTTTTCCTTGCGGCTCTTGTTCCGTTCTCTCCCAGTCGCTGCCCTTTTTTTTGTTCTCAGTTCATTTAATGAAAGTAAGATTAGGTTTAATTATTTAGGTTTAGTTATTTATTTATTAACAGATTTTATTGATGCTCTTAATTTTAATAGAATTTAAAGTTACACATACATAAATTAGACCCAATTAGTTTTAAGGCCTAATTTTATTAAATTAATTTATCCATCACTTATTAATACTTATTAGTCCACATAAATTAAAAGACTAGTTTGACCCAACATAAGAAAAGCTCAATTAAATATTTAAAATATAGATTTAAATGTTATTTATTTATTTATTTTTGGGTATTACAATTTCCCTCATGTTTAAATAAATTAGTTAGCATCTTTGAGACATGTCATAACATGTGGTTTATATCTAACATAATAATCATTTCTTATTCATGTTATCCTTTTAGAGGAAATTTTATATGGTAATTATAGATATGGATTTATACTGTTTCAAAAAAAAGAGTATAAATTCATACTATATATGGAAAATATAAGTTAATATGTCATTTTTTATTCTAGATAATTGCAAACATTACTATCTTCTCATTTCATCTTTGAAACTCAATCAAGAGCCTCAATTTTACGCATTATTTTCATGCATACATATGCAAAACTATAAATGTTGTTTGCCTTAGTTGATTGTCCTGCGGCTTGCTCTTAAGAGTATGGGTACCCCATTCTTATTAGTGGTGTCAATGAAATAGTTGCTGATGAATTTATTGTAAATTAATAACTAATTTTATTGACTTCAAGGTTATTATTCTTGCATGTCTTCACCTCTTATAATTCTAGGAGATACTTTTAAAATTTCTTCTTATGTCATATTTTTTTAACCATATATGTTGTTTGTGCGTACACGTGTCTATATATTTTACATATATTTATCCTTTTGATGACAAAGTTGGCCAAGTTTGTGAGGTTCAAGTTTGATGAGTACGATGGGTATGTTCCTTCCTCGTGTTCATTTTTAGAAATCTCAACCTCTTTTTGATTTTGAAGGTACATAGTACATACTAATAACATAATTCAATGAGGGAAGAAGACACCTTCCGTAGCTGCTATATACAAAGGTAGGCAACAATTGCAAGAACATGGTAATGAAAGTTATGGTATATATATATTTTCGTCATCGAAAGTTATTTTATTTCTGAGCGTTCCAGTAAGAATGTGATATTCCCTTTAGGCGGTCACTCTTCTTCAAGGAGAATTTTTAAATAAAGTCACGTTCTAGTAAGAATGTGGTATGCCCTTTACGTGGTCAATCATATTTATATACTCTTAATAACATGATTGATATTTTCAGCCAGGTTGTACTTTAGATAACCAATAAATTGTGAAAGATGATATTAGATTTTTTATTACTATTTTTCTTTAGATAATAATTGTTTCAAAGACAACATGTGCTTTGCACGGACACACAAGCTAGTACATTATTATTCATTGAACTTACGTTAATAAATTATTTATTGAACTTTTATTTTTCGTTCCTTTCATTTCCTCTCTCAATACCATGTTATTTCTCTTCCTTTTTCCTTTCTTAGTAGGTAGCAAAACCTAAAATTTTATACCTTTCAACTTAATCATAAAGGATATATAAATCATTCACATTTTCAAATTCAAGTAAGTGGATATTTTCCTCAACACTATTTATACATAGTCACCACCTAAAAATCTACATATATTCAATTGTTCATCAACATACTTATACACAATATATTATACAATGGATAGAAAATATACAAACTCCTTTATTCTCCTTAATTCTTTTGTTTTCGTACAACTAATTTGGCATTACGAAGTGGCTTGGTATTAGACCTTTGTTGGCTTGAAATTGGTTCAAAGCATGTCGGGTGACTCGACAACGTGTTAAAACATGAGCTTTGACATCTAATCCAAGTAACAAGACATTTGATTGGTTAGTGGGTATACTCAGATGTCTGCTCAAGCACACTGGACGTCTGTTGGTGATAGTTATAATATTTTCTTAATGTCTACTATAGGGGAGGGGTGGTTCGTGAAGTCCACTCAGGCCATGGGCAAGCTGCCATGACCTATGCGTGCGGGGCGTTAGGGCATTGTTGGGCTCCCCTAACAACACTGTTAGTATAAGGATTGGTAGCTTGGATTGATCAAAGGTATTGTTGGATTGACATTGAATGTGGGCAACATGTGAGCAATGACACATATGTTTTACACATTTAGACAAGCTTTTAAGGCAAGGTTGGGGGCTTAATTGTGTTGAGATGGTGCAACATTCAGTGGCAACATAGAAAACTAAGGCTTTGAGGCAAAGACTTAGCATTAAACTGGGGCATGGCATAGACAGGAGCCTAACGTGCCAGTGCACGACATGGGATGGTGCCCAGCGTGCATGACATTTGACACATGAGTGGAACATGTGGCAGACATGGAGCATCATGAGTTGGACATGGTGCATGGCTTAGTTGGACATTGGTATTCAGTTTGGCTTAGGCGTTAAGCAACTTTGGGCGCTGGGCTACGCTGGGGCGCGCCATACAGCGTTGGGTGCCAGGCAATGTGGCCGCAAGCACCAGTCAAGCATTGGGCTGGGTAGCGTTACACAATTATGTTAGAACATCTTGGGCTGGGCCAGGTGCATAATTTTGGTGGGTCAAAGGAATCAACAATAGTCAAATACTTGTGGTAAACAAATAAGTGGCAGCAATGGGCTTTGACACAACTCACAAGGGTTGACTAAATAGCAATTACAAAGCAGTTGGGCAGTTAATTGTCTCTTATCCTATGTGGCATAATCAGATTGTTGGATATGTTTGAATGTTGGACAAAAATAATTGATAGGGCAATTATTTATGTTTAAATTAGTCCTGATATGTGCTGTAATATTCCTGGCTATTAACCTCTTGACAGTTGGGGGTGTTAAATGACCATATGTGTATATTTATAGGCAGTGTTTGGTGCACAAAAAATTTAAGTGATTCGTGCACAAATTGGTAAGAAAAACACAGAGTTAGACATTAGTTGTCTAAGTGTTTATAAGCCTAAGGGTAGAGAATCCTTGTATTCATTGGTTCAATAAAAAGGTTGGGCATTTGGCCTGTAAATTATGTGTCTTGTTCCTTTGTGCTTACTGTTTTGTGCTTTAAATTCAATGTTGTATATATGTGTGTGGGTGTGTTTGATTAGTGCAAATGTTGTGTTTAATCATATACAAAACGTGTGTGTGGGCTGTTGGTAAAAATAGGACAACGATGTGCTGTTGGTGGGATTGGCTGACTGGTTTTGGGTGGCAAACCAGGCCATCATAAGGCGTAAAAATTTGGGTAGATTTTAGCCCTGTGACATTTGGGGTGGTGCCTAGTATGTGTATGATGGAATGCCACAATATGAATTAGTATGGATTCCTCATTTCTTTTTTAGTTTTTATAATATTTATGAGTTTGGGTTATGCAATTTTTGAGAAATGTAGTTGTTATACATAACATACATGCATGCACAAACAAGTTAAATTTTAGCCCTGTGACACTTGGGGTGGTGCCTAGTATATATATGATGAAATGTCACAGCATGAATTAGTATGGATTCCTCATTTCTTTTTTAGTTTTTATAATATTTATGAGTTTGAGAAATATAATTATTATACATTTGAGTTATCCAATTTTTGAGAAATATAATTATTATACATAACATACATGCATGCACAAACAACCTGGCCTGATCTAGGCCGTTTTGACCATTGACCAGGTCGAGCTAAGGCCAAGCTCAAAATGGTAAAAGGCCAGGCTAGATAATTCGGTAAAAAACATGGTCTGAGAAAGCGCCAATGCCAAGCTTAAAATGGTAAAAGGCTAGGCCAGATAATAGAGTAAAAAACATGGTTTGAAAAAGCCTGTTGGTTAGGCCGGGCCAAGACCGGTCCAAGCTAAATCAGGCCATCCTTTTAGACTTCCATGTTAATTACTCCGGAAGGCTTGAACTCTCCTTTATTTATAGAATAGAGCTAGGACGATAGACGCTTTTTTAGACGATGTGAGACTCTCTTGTACCTATATCCCATTTGTGATATTAAGTATTTCCTTTTCAAAAAATGCCTTTATAAAACAATTCAGGAGTGCGCACATGAAGGAATTGCACCATTGTGCACTAAATTGTTTAGAGCTTATGTCAGCAGCTGATATTGGGTTCATAAAATAATAATGATTCATCCACAACTATCAATAAACCTTAGTAGCTAATGCGCTTTTGGACTTTAGTAAAGTCAGCTAGAAAGCCCTTTAAAATCAAATAAGCTGAAATTATGAAATAGACAGGAAAATAAAGGACGGTTAAGGGCGAACCGAATCATTCATGACATCTAAGAGCTCAGCTTTTGGGTAGCTGCGTGCAAGGGGGGCTGCAACACCACCACCACTAAGCCAAATGCCAAGTACTCCAACAACAAACTCAGCACAAGGTTTAGCCACAATTCCTATTCTAGCTCCACCAAGATGTTCAAGGTTATATTTATGTGTGCTACCTCAAATGACAAAATAAGAAAGAAGATGTCTAATTACTTATAACAAAAACTATATGAATGAAAGTCAAGGTAAGAAAGTCATAAACCCCTTCCTGTCAAACCACTCACAAATTAGACATCAGATACGATTGTAACTCGAAGGATTTTGTAATTTTTCTTTGCAGTTGAAATAGTGTTGGGATATGTGGGTGTATGTGTGCGCATCATATGTAAAAGGCCTTGGTCGTCCCTTATCTTTGGAGAGTTTGATTATGCATCATGTATAATCTCAAAGTCCCACATCAAATTGAACTTGAATTGATCACTAGATTTCACACTATAGTATCAATCCTCAAGTCCCACCATTATTTTCTAAATGACTAAGTCCCATATTGGTTAGATAATAAAAGTTTAAGGAAATTTTTCTTATAAAAGGACTACCAAGTGAAGCCTAACTAAGGGCCCAATTCCTAAGGGCTGCCTAATTAGTTAATTAGGCCAAGCTTACTACATAACAGACCTATAGTAAATGAGCAGCCAGACCAAGTCGGATATGAGCCAATAAATCACAGTCTGTTCTCAGCCTTGCAGGTCGGGCTTAACCGGTTTAAGCATTGACTAGGACCATGGCTGGCATGTAGGCCATTTATGCACCACTTAATAGGATTAACAAAAGTGTTTGACATTTGATAGAGGTTTAATAGGATGGAGTACAAGAAGAATATTTTTGAAACTGTTTTAAAAACTTGTTTGTACCTCACACAGGTTATAAGCTTTGGAAGATGTCGTTAACACTCTAAAATTAAACTTTACTTTTACTCTATGAATACAAAATTCAGTATAATGACAAGTAAGGGTTGAACCCACATAGAGTGAAATTGTCCTAATTTATTCTTTCGTTTCCCAAATCTAATTAGACAAAAAGTAAAATGGGGGGTTTTGAGTTTAATTAACTAATTAATAAAAACAGTAAATAATTAATAAGAATAATCAATGAATTAAAGACTTCAGTTCAGTATCGTCTTTTTACAGTAATAGAATAATCAAGTTAATCAATATTTATCCTTCAATGAAATTAATAGCCCTAGATAACTGTAATCGCTAATTATCCGAAATTCTCCTTAATTTTAAATGTAAATAAACAATCGCCTCAGTAGACCCTAACTATCATACAACCTAGAACTATTAGTCTAGATTTAATATAACAGCAACATTAAGAATCAGAGAATTAGACTATTCCGAGCAACAATCACACAATCAGTGATTATTTAACCTGTCTTCTGATAATCATAATAATACTCAAAAGCTTGTCCACAATCAGGTATTATTAACTGTTACTTATGATCAGATACAATATTGTTTGCTTAATACTATACCTTAATCTAACAGATATTATCAGTTAACTAATTTAATACTGCAGAAATCAAATCAGTTAAACCAAATAACATTCAATCAATTAAAACAAATTATCAAGAATGAATTCCATATGAGAAGGAATAAATAATGAATACTCAATTAAACCATTAATTATAAATAAGGTTCAACATCTCTTAGAACTGAAAATAAAGAACTTAGTTTGACATGCTTCAACCTTGTCTCAAATCCTAGGATTTGTAATTGTGTGTAAAGGAAGAAGTAATCCTCTAAAAACCTGACTAAATACATATATTTATACTCCTTATAAAACAAAGACCTAAAACTCTAAGAATTATAATCCAAGTTGCATTAGAATTTCTCAAAGATTGTAAAAGATCCTGAAAATTTCCTTCTTTGCCCGACTTGCACGCGCCTCACGCGCCCAGACAAAGTTACTAGCGCCGCGGCCCATGATTTGGAGCGTCGCGACTCACTTTGTTCTGTCCGTTTTCTCTTTTTCTCCTTACACGCCCATTTTGATCCATTTTCTTCTTTTCAGCTCCAATTCTCCTGAAATCAATAAACACCTTAATAAACTCATATACATATAAAACATGTAATAAAACTAAATATAAAGGAATCAAAATTATCGAATATTATGCACTTATCAAATTCCCCCACACTTAGCCTTTACACGTCCTCGTGTAAACCAAAACAAAGGTCATATTAAAACTTATCTAAATTCTATTCAACCAAACTTTGAAAGGTTTTAACTCAATTCCAATCCATGAATATCAACACTAATCAATAGAAATTCGATCAACACCTCACTAATCAACTCCCAACAATAACTTTGTCGTTCACCACTAAACATCATTCAATTAAAATGTATCCACATAAATATCTTTACTATGATTAACATAATTACTCAACTAAGCTCATATGGAACAACAACTGTGCACAACCAATTCACAACCCAGAACATATTTTTTTTACTACTCTTTTTCACCCAACAGAACCTTCAACTCAAATTTTTGATAGGTAAGTGCATTTTATGCTCCATCTCACACTATATACATTATTTTCTTTTGCAAGTGAGTGCATTTTACGCTCTTTCTCACTTATTGCACGTGTTTATGGGAGAGTGCGTTTTACGCTCCATCTCAACCCACCACATGAATTTGCATTTTTTTCATTTTTTCTCAACTCTTTTTTCTTTTCTTTTTTTCAATTTTTTTAGCATAGTTTTGTAAACAAAATAAGCAGATAAACAGTTCTAAATCATGAAATCAGTGTGCATAGTCAGATCCCATATATAACTCAACCAAGTAAGCATGTATCTCATATTCAAGTACTCATATAACACAAATTCAATTAAAATCAGTTCAACTGTGGATCCTGACTCAGTTATCATCATTCATCAATTAATTAAGCATCAATCAAATTCTTACAAATTAGCATCAATTTTCATTCTTCAACCATAACCTTAGAAAGCCTAGTTAAATAAAATCATAGAGTTAAAAAAAAATTTAAGGCACTTTTTTTCAAGTTTTCCACAAACACATCAGAACATAAGCATAAAGTAATATAAACTACCCTAAATTAACCTAAACTACCCTACATATTCAAACCTTACATTGTCCCCAATGTAAAAGAATTATGCAAAGAAAGAGTAACTAGATAAAATACAACTACAAAGTAAAAAGGGATAGAAAAGCAAATCTGAAATCTTGGGTTGCCTCCCAAACAGTGCATTTGTTTAATGTCGTTTGCTCGACATCAATTCTCCCAAGCTATGTAATCGGATATTCATACTTCAAGTGAATTGGTAATTGACTCAGGTCTAAAGTAGAAACCTGCATAACAGAAGATAAAAGTTTCTCGTGAGTAGCAGTTAATTGAATTGAAAATACTGCATACTTACCTGAGATTTTTGGTAAATAGTGTAATGCAACTATTGTCTCTTTCAAATATGGACTCTGCCCAATTCCTTTTTCTTTATTCACTTTCGTATTGTTCGTAATTACACACTGCAAATTCTCCTTATCTGTTTGCTCAAAAATTTCCTCAACCTTATGATATATTTCCAGTATCTCTTCCTCTTGTTCCTCCTTCTTAAATTCTGGATACCTGCTTAGACAAGGTAAAGGGTTAATATTAACCTGAATCACATAATTAATAATTATCTCGGATGGTTCTGTCTCCTCCTTGGCCTTCTTCTTATCATCATTAATTTCTTGTTCCCTCTTTGCCAGTTCTTCTAGAAATTTTTCATACGACTTTGAATACAACACTGAATTTTTTTCAACTTTCCTGTTCCTTGTTAAAGCTTGAGAAAAAAGGAGTACCAATTTGTAATCAAGAAGAGGTGAAAAATTATGCTTAGGTACTACATTGTCACACATTGCACCGCTGTCTGTTTCACCATTGTCTGCCTTGTTTTGTAATGGAAACACTGACTTTCCTTGCTGTTATACCTCTTCACCACTTCTTAAGGTAATTACATTTACATTATCTCTTTGGTTGACAATTGTCTAGGAAGATAACTGCCCTGAGCCTTGAGACTCCAATCTACTAACTGTGGTAGCAAGCTGACTCATTTGATTCTCCATATTGTGTATGAAAGTCCTTGTTTCTTGTTGGAACTGTTGTGTCTGGGTCAAGAAAGCTTTGAACATGTCTTCAAGTGATGTTCCAAGAATGACATGTGCTATTTGTCTATGTTGGTACTGCTGTTGAGCTAGCTTTTTTTTAATCTAGATCAATATTGTGTGCTATTTTTTTCAAAATAGATGTGATATAGGTGGAAACACAATGAGAAAGATTGAGAACATGTGTGCATATATTAATGAACCATAAACCTAATAGGTGTTGAATTAAGATTTGGTTTCAAAAATGTTTGTATGGGTCTGCTACATTCTTAACAATTGGAGTATTTATTAAATGGTATTGCCTCCATTTTATTTCTCATTTTATCTTTTTTAAACTTTAATAACTATTTTTATTCATTTTATATTTATTAATACAATTGTAGTTATTATAAATTATTTTAAAATATTAATTATTATTAAAAAATATTTTCAAAGCCTTTATATATTTACGCCCCCAAATTATTCTACCTATCCAAATTTTAATATACATTTTTTCCTTTTAAGTGGCCAATTGATCAATAAACATATTACTTTTTTATTTACAAAAAGATCAAAAAAGAATATAAAAAAATTGTACATGAAAACTCATCACCCGTATGAATTTATTTTATCATTTTACGTAAGAATAACAATGGGGCAGGATGGGGTGGGGATTACACATCTCATTCCTATCTTCGATCTTACAAATATTCCCCATACCCGCCCCATTTTCCATAAGGATTAAAACTTAATAACTATTCTCATCCCCACGACAAATTTAAACCCCCACGAGGAATTTAAATTACCGCGAAAATTAATACTTAGTGAGTTTTTCTTTTATTTAAAAAGGCTTATTTTAATTATATTTACAATATGTTAAAGCATACATAAAAAATCAATAGAATTAAAATAATAATAATAATAATATATTGAATCATATGCACATATATATATACACATATATATATATACACGCGCGCACACACACAAAGGCATATATTTAAATTATGTAATATATAAAAGTATAAATATTAATTTAATTAATATATAACTATTTGAAGGTGGGTACGGGATGGGGGGAAGCAAATACCATTCCTTTCCCATCTCCATATATAACTATTCAGTGATTCCCCAACCTCATCTCCGGTCATAGTAAAAGTTATCGTCACATTCGGGGCGAGGAATTACCGTGGGATGGGGCAAATTATCATTCTTAATTTTACGTGAGATTAGTTGTTATTAATTTTTTTTTACTAATGTGAGTTAAATATTGATTATAAATTTTTATTGTATTAATCAGTACAACTCAATAAAAATATATAACAAGACAAAAATCGAGTCGTTTTGGTTGGTCTTAAGTTGACTTAGTAATTCAATTTTTTTTTGGGGGTTATATGAAACATGGTATTATTATAACATATATAATGACTTCATTTAAAATTAAATAATTTTCTTTTTAATTATTTAATGTAACATATATCCATTATGTGGATCAAAAGTAGCATATTATAATGACTTCATTTAAAATTAAACTATTATTATTATTATAAATATTTTTTCAAATATGTGATTTTTAAAATTCGCTTGATATATAATTTGTAAAACTTACCCATGCTTTTACCCGTACAAAATCAAGCTTGTGTGAGTTTATTATGAAAATTTATTTTACTTCGACATCCACAAAAGTCTTTAAAAATAAAATAAGTACCGATATTTATTTATTTATTTGTAAATTGTAATGAATATTGTAATGAATATAAAAGCTTAAAATAGAAAGGCGGGTAAATATAGGCGCGAAAATGACCAAACTAGACCCGATTTCATACAAGCCCCGAAGCCCGGCCCATCGTTGTATTTATGATTTTCCGGCTATATCCATCGTTTTCAATCTGCATATCGTCAAGGAAGATAAAACCCTTACAAAATTTCAGTTAATCATAATACTTAGCAAAACCTATCAATTGCATTATATAGCTCGCTAGGGTGTTTTGGATGATAAAATCCCCTACTTTGATCGAGTATTACAATGGGAGCAAGCAGAAAACTGCAGGGCGAGATTGATAGAGTCCTGAAGAAGGTTCAAGAGGGCGTTGATCTATTCGATAGCATTTGGAATAAGGTTTCGTTTATTTTTATTTTTAAATTTTTTTTTTTTTGTTTTTGATTGGAATCAGTTTCAAGTGTAAACGTTTCAGTTCGGATCACTGATTTGTATTTTGTTGTTTAGGTTTATGATACGGACAATGCTAATCAGAAAGAGAAGTTTGAGGCGGATTTGAAGAAGGAGATTAAGAAGCTTCAGAGGTATAGAGACCAGATCAAAACATGGATCCAATCTAGTGAGATCAAGGATAAGAAGGTCAGTTTAAGTAATTTTATGCACATTGTTATTTTCCATCACTAGCTGGCATGGTAATTGTTACTCCCTCCGTTCTATAATTAGAGATCCATTTTTAAAACGCTGACTTTTAAGGGTATTTTTATGTTTTCAAATGTACCAATTTAGTAGTGATGTTGTGTAATACTTGAAATGACAATAAAAAGGTAATGATAAATTTGGAACTCCATACTACTAAATATGTAGGCAAACAGTGAAAGCATATATATTAGATAAAGTAGTTGTATAAAATTATATGCTTGTTTTGTAAGTATTTCTTAATATATTAGCTATTTTTCCATAAGGTAGGAGATTCCTTTAGATAAATATGTTTTGAAAGCACGACAGCCACAACTCATTTGATGGACAACACCTTAAGGTTTGTGCTTGCAAAACAAGCCTATGAAAAAACATTACCACTTGTATAAAGTTATGTATAAATGAGATCATTGCCATTTAGACTATAATTAGCATCAATAATAAACTTAAATGAGAAACAAAATATAATGCATAACACTTAGTTGCATATGCGAGAGTATATACGCAGACATGTATATCTATTTTTCTGTTTTAAAAGACAAGTTTTAGATATGGAGTGAATCTCTGACAATTTTAAAATTTCAAACGAATTTGGGAGAAAAAAGTGATGTAATGGTAGTAGCATGTTAGCTATGCTGTTAGATGAGTTGTTTATCAGAAAAATATGACAATCCGGCTATGCTTAAAGAAAATAGATGCACAGGTTCACGCATGGAGCATGGGATTAAAAGACATTGGGTTACTACTGTTGGTTGGAGGCTTGGAGCCAATGGATAAATTATTGTCATAGTTAACTACACCATTGATGTTTCTGTTGATTTAAGCATTGTTAACTATACTTGGAATTGAATAATGATCTATATTTTGTCATAAGTAGTGTAGAAGGTGCTCAGTTTGATCATTTTATGTCCTGCTGTTGTTCCGGTAACTTCACATTTGCAACTTAAATTTTGTTGAATGCTTGAAACCGAGTTGCTTGACAGTTTTTTTAAGTCAGGTTAGTACAAGATACGTTGTATAACAATGTCCAGTTTGTGTTTATTAGTAAGCTTTTGTGCACTTCCCTTATCTTATTTGGGTCATTTACTACAATGATAATTTGAACATTATTGGTCCCCGCCCCCAATTCTATCTCTTACATACCTTTGTTGTTTAGTTGAATAATTTTGTTGCATTACTCATGTCAGTAATTTTCATCTTATTAAGTTATTTCTGAAGTAATACTGAATATCGTTATATTTTTCTTCAGACGTATACTTCTTCATTCTGAAGTTAACAATTTTTTTGTTGACATATGTTGACATAGGTCAGTGCCTCTTACGAGCAGGCTCTGATGGATGCTCGAAAGCTTATTGAGCGTGAAATGGAAAGATTTAAGATATGTGAAAAGGAAACAAAGACAAAAGCATTCTCCAAAGAAGGTCTTGGTCAACAACCTAAAACAGTAAGCACCCTATTTTATATATTGGCCATTAGGGCCATTTTTGATTGCATTCAATATAATTTTAAATCTTTGGTCCATTTCCTGGCCCATTTCTTTCTAGCTCTTTTTCTGAAAGCACATAAAGGCATTTGAAATTTAAACTTGATAGTGATTCTTTGTCAAATTTTCAGATTAAAGTAAAGAATGAGTCATATGACTAATTTTTTGTTGAAAAAGGTTTTTTTATTGATCATATGGATCTATTTTCTGTTCAAACTCTTGTTAATCAGTATCAGGAAGAAGCATGGTAAGAATCTTATTTATTTGCATTGCCTCTATGAAATTTCATTTACGACTGAAGGCAATTTTTTGTTTTTTGATTGTTCTTTGTCTGATTGACTTTTATTCTTTTATCTTTGAACTTGTTACTCTCGGCTTATTTGTTTTGCTTCGTTCGGGGTATTGAGCTTGTGCGTTTGAACTGCTTATGACCCCAAACTCATCGTACCAAAAATGATGCGGTGAATTTTGGGTTTATAAGCTGCGTTTCTGAGTTAAATAAGTTGTATTTAAAATAAGCTACGTTTAGGCGAACAAAATTCTCTAGTGTGTTTGGATTCCAAAAGTCCCAAAAGCTCCAAAAGCCCAAATTTAGACACTTTGTTTTCACATTTTTTATGGAGGAATGATCCTAAAGTGAAAAATTATGACACTTAAAAAAATAAAGTATATAAGTTTGCTGTGATCTCTGTGTTGACTTAATTTTACTTTATTTATTATCTTATGAAGGATCCAAAGGAGAAAGCTAAATCAGAGACAAGAGATTGGTTGAACAATGTGGTAAGAACCAAGTTTTTGTTGTACCAACTATTCTTTATGGTAGCAAGAAAATGCTAATTTATAGCTACTAAAAGATATAATTCGATTTTGAGAATAAAAGATGTACATCTAAGATCCATTGGTGGAGGTTTAGAAGTCCTATTTTTTATTCTCAAAATAAAATTATATCTTTTAGTAGTTTACACCAGCGTTTTCATGTTATTATTTAATTTTTACATGACTTTATTATAGCATGCTAATCTTCTTCTTTTTTTCTTTTGCATCACAAGGTAACATATAAAGAAATTGTGTAACATATTCTATGTTCTTGAGTAGGTTGGAGAGTTGGAATCCCAAATTGATAGCTTTGAAGCTGAGATGGAGGGGCTCTTTGTTTAGAAAGGGAAAACGAGGCCACCAAGATTGGTATTCATTCTCTCCATTGAATTCACCTGCGCCCACCCACCCCCCCACCCCCCCCCCCCCCAATAAAAAAAACAGCCCTACCTCTCTTCATATTATTGATGAATGAGCTTATTTCTCACAGACACATTTGGAGACTTCTATTACTCGACACAAGGCCCATATCATGAAGTTAGAATTGATTTTGAGGCTTTTGGATAATGATGAATTGAGTCCTGAGCAGGTCAATGATGTGAAGGATTTCTTGGATGACTATGTGGAACGTAACCAGGTCCGCTTAATTCACTTTAATTGCATTGAATTTGCATCATTAGTCAGTGTTATGATTCAGCAGCATTACAGGTGTTTCTTTATTAAATTCGTAAAAAGTTTCGTTATCATCCTTAGTGTGATGATTGATTATTTACTAGCAACTTAAACATTTAGGAGTATGTGCCAGAGTTGGTTCTCTGTATTACGTTTATACCTATTTGTTTATTTAATAAAGGACTGCTGTCGAATTTTTTGTTTTTATGTCAACCTTTTTTTTCTCTTTTTGCACTTAATCTGTAGGATGACTTTGAAGAATTTAGTGATGTCGATGATCTTTACAGCTCTTTACCACTAGAAAAGGTGGAGTCCCTCGAAGATCTGGTTACCGTTGGTCCCCCTGGCCTTGTTAAGGTGAACTCTCTCTGCTATTTTACACTGTTCTGCTGAATGTTTTTCTCTTATGAGAGTTGAGATTTTGTTTTGTTTTATTTTTATCTACTTTTCAAATATATATATATATATATATATATATATATATATATATATATATATAATACATTTGCTTGATAGTTCTGGGATTTTTTTTGCCTGAGATTACCCTGTATCGAAACCAAATGCTGTGAGAAATGGATATGGAGTACTAGAGTCCTCAAAAGAAATGAGCAGGACAGGTGCCACGATTTGGTGAGGAACGTGTAGAGGTTCCCCCTTATTGAGGATGATTGCGGGTTATGACGTTAGTATAAGTTATTGACTTTGATTACAACTTAGATGTATAATCTAAGTTGTTCTCTATCTGTATTGGTGATTAATATTTGAACTGATGGTTCCTTTTCTTATGTTCCCAATATTCTATGCTTGTCTTCCGATACGTACTGTGTGCTTACTTGGAGGCTGTTGCTCGACTTTATTGTGCTCTTGCCTTTCAGTGTTTTGTTTTGTTTTTTTTAAATTAGTCTTGGCTTTGATGGTTTTTTTTAGTAAGTCTTGCCTTTGAGCTTTCTTCACTCTCCTGCACACTTTCATTCTGCTGTACTGGTTTGTCCATATATTTTTTAAAATTGTCTAATTTGCAACAGACCAAATGTTATAGTTAACTGCTTTTTGTATAACTTAACATCTAGGTGAGCCTTGTTATTACCTCAGCAAATTTGAATATGCCGGAAACATACGTGTTGAAGTCCAATTTTTTCCCTTCAATCTATTAAGGGATAGAATCATAGAATCACTTTATTAACATCTCGTTTTGGTTCATGTATTCAGGAGCATATCAATTCTGGACTTGCATAGAGATTGGAGAGCAATTTAAATTGATTTTACTGTTTTTCATTTACTTGTTAGTCTGTATTGGGTGGATTTGTTGTCCCCTCGTTATACTCTTTTTATTCTATCAAACACAAAAAACTTATGTTTCAATCTTTAAAAAGTGTACGTGTTTGAGTCCTATAAAGACTTACCGTAGTTGCATAAGAAATTCACAGTTGCTTTGTCATGTTGGGAAAATATATGACTTATATGTGTTTAGTTACAGGGTTTTGTGCTGTAAGACTTCAATAGTTCCCACTTTCCATATATCTCTATCAGGTATCTTGTGTGGACTTGACTGCACAAATGTCTATATATAGACACCAGAATGCTAGAGAATTTTTCCTTAGAAACTAGAAACGTCTGGTCAAAAAGGGCTTGATATTATATAAAGAAAATTCTTAGCATGAAAGGAGAAAAAGTGACATTTCTATTCTTCATAATGCTGTCATTAATTAAGCCTTATGCTATTCAGTGCCAATGAATCGGTCCTCTTCTGCCTCGATTTGGCTGGGCGCCTAGTCGGAATAGGTCAAAAGAATTGTCTAAGAATGACTACAAATATGAATTTAAATTAATGGCTAATGTTGGTACATGAGGCTTTGAAGCTCTACAATGTTTGAAATGAATTTGTTATGCCCTATAATATCTTTTTATGTATTTAGAACAGAGGTAGTATATATATGAAAATAGAATTAATAAATAAATAAGATTGCCAAATTTTGGAGTCGTCCTCAATATTTTTATCACTAGCTATAAGCTAGCTATGATTTTGATGCGTATTAGCATAAAAGCTGATTTTGATTAAATAATTAATCTCCGCTCCGTATATACATCTGGAAGGCTTGTATCTTGATGCATATTCCGTGTATGGCATCTTTTGGCTTGTTCACATGAGTTTTAGGCACATGGAAGCCTGTTTACTATTCGGATTGTCTCTTCATAGTAGTATAAAGAGATGCACTCAGTATGCTCTTCTATGCCAAGATGCTTTTATCAAAGTGTATCCTCCTTTTACTTTTTCCGCAGGGTGTTGGTGTCACCAGTACAGTTTTAAGTTTGAAAACCTCTTTGACGACATCTCCAGCTCAACCGCCGGTATGTTATTTCTCAGTATTTAAAGTAGAGGGTTTAATTTGGAGGTGATTATTTCAAAGCAGAGAAGCTTTTTGGAGAATTCTTTAGTTTGGACTTGGCACATCTTTTCAATTCAGGGGACAATTACCAGGGAGTATCATGTGATTTTGTTTGCGTGATGAGTTATGGCAGTTTCTACTGGTGTCATACGCTTTAAGGGTGTCTGGTCGACTTGTATTTACATAATTAAAGATTCTTGTAGGGCCTACCACAGTAGCTCTTCTGTATGACTTCTGGCATCCACGAATCACACGTCTTTTTTCCTAAAATGTTAATTTTGAAACATTTGTCCATCATGTAAAATGGATTTTATCTTTAATTTTAATTTATTTTAGCTGCTTGGCTCTGGTGATTCAGTATTTGATTGGAATAGGAATTTGGTTTCAAGGTTGAGACTAGTGTGCTTCAAGTTAATTTTACAATGTTTAGGCTATAATATAGGTTGTGTTTGAATGAGCTTTCATGCTTTCAGTTTCTAATATTTTTGATTTAAGATAGTTGTTTTATTTTGATAAAGTAGAATCTATTTACCATTTCATTTTACTTTTGGTTCTATTATAAATTTTATTTAGACGTGTTACTTGTTGTGGAAGGATTCGTGTTCTTCCTAATACTTGGCCTTGTTGATAATCATTGGTGATTTGAAGTGAATACATAACTTGGAGAAGTGAATTTATTTATTTTTCTTTTGAGTTCCGCACAAAGTGCACTTACCTGTCAAGAAGTGCCTGTGTAAAAGATATTTATTAGGCTACTAGCAGTTCAGCAACCTCATATTTCTGGTGCTCCAGATTAATACTCTTTGTTCCCTACTGTTTATATACTCTCTCTCACTCTCTCTAGACATTTTTATTCTCCTTTTGCTTCATCTTTGTTCGTTCGTGGAGGCAAAATGTAAAACGGGGATATTAAAACGGCTTTTGTATTCTTCTTTAGTTCTTGTCTCATCCCTGGAGATAGATATATCTATTGCACGTCCTCACATATTAGTTTAGGTTGGTAACAATAGTTATTTAGAGGGCTTTACGTTGGCTTCATTTTAACCTCCCTTATAAGAAGGGAATGTTAGGTTGGGTCTTAACTCTAGAAGGCTCATAACATGGCTGGTGATGGAGATAAGGTGTGCCTTGGCCTTTTATTGATTATATATGACTGGTTTAGTGCATATGTAGGTCTGTTTCTATGGATGACTAATTTTGTTCAAGGGTTGTGCTTTGTTCTTTAAAGGGTCTTTGCTACTTATGTCACCCAAGAGAGGATTTTTCTTTCTTCTGATGCTTGCTTCTATTTTGTTCTCTTATTTCTGTATACAGTTTCAGGGTTTTGTTGGTTTTGATATCTTGCATGGAGGACAATCATATTATATTTTGCATGTTTACTTTTCTACGAGTTTTAAAAAATATCATGTGCTTTAATTTCCTGAAATTTGTGTGTTCATGTGTCTTAATCAAACCTACAGTAATATATAAGATGGTTGTTGCCATTTTCCAGGCTGCGGTGACTTCTTCAAACCTACAGGGTTCTTCTGTCCAGGAGCAAGTTGAGGAGACTGCTTCCCTAGACAATAGTTCAGATATTATTCCAAAAACTCCATCTTCCAAAAATAGTATTGCTGGTTCTTCTGCTCCAACAACACCAACAGCAAGCCATGCAACACCTGGTAATGTGAATGCTACAACTCATATATTACCTGCTGTGTCTACTGCTTCAGCAATCCTTTCAGGTCCAAGTTCTGCTCAAGGGGTGTTGGAAAATACCAGTGCTATTATTTCGTCATCTCCTGTAAGTGTATCTATTTTGTCGAAGGAAGAAGAGGTTGCAAACTTTCCTGGTCGTAAATCGTCCCCGGCTCTGTCTGAAACTGGACCAAGGGGTATTGGTAGAGGTGGTCTAACCAGCCCACTATCAACTAGTAACCTTATTAGTTCTGGTGGTGCAATTTCTAGCATTGGAGCCCTTGATGCAGCAGTTCCTTCAGCCGAGAGACTTGGGAGCAGTGCAATGGCACAGCCTCTGGTCTCCCCGCTGACTAATAGAATGATGTTACCACAGGCTGCCAAGGCTAACGATGGAATTAACTTGGCTGACAATGGGAATGTTGTTGAGGCTGCAGCTATGGTTGGGAGGGTCTTTTCCCCTTCTGTAGTTCCTGGGATACAATGGAGGCCTGGAAGTTCCTTCCAAAACCAAAGTGAAGCGGTATGCAACCTTGTTCTTGTTCTTCTAATTTCACAATTATCTCGTCTTCTTGGTCACTGCTCTGAATTTCGCCGGTCTGTTAAAGTTTATGTGACAGGCAAAAATTTAACTTTGGAAAGCTAATTGTGTATATCTCGAGTGTCAGCTTGTACCAGCGTAACTTCATGTATTAGTCATAAGTTGCTTTCATTGTTTCAAGAAATATGATGGTCATTCCTTCAGGACCTCAGCCATTAGTTTTTCTCTTTCTATATCTCCCGCAAATTTGGCTCTAAACAAGAAAAGGAGACATTGAAGTCTCTTATCTGATCTCTCTCTCTCTCTCTCTCTATGTATATATATATAAATTTTTTTTTTGGGGATGCGTTTGCGATGCACACAACGTATGCACATGCAGATCCTTTTATGTCTAGTGTGTGCATCCACATGATTGTTATATCTGTGATATTATCAATACTGATGCAAGCATGATGATATGGTATCAACATAATTACCAAATGAACTATTTCAAAAAAAATTCATTAAGTTGAAATTTAGTTTTTGTATGTAAATTTCCATTAAAACAGATGCTGTCTAGATCTTTGGTTTCAATGATTTTGACATTTTCTTGTCAAATCTCTAGCTCTAGTATGCATCCATGTTGGTGTAATTCTCATCAGATCATTCTTTTTCCCATCAGATCATTCTTTTTCCCTTTGTGTTCTTTTTTTGTATTCTCCCCCTCCATCCTTGCATGAATAACCTTCACCGTCCAAATCCAGAATTGCAATACGGAAATCATTTGGAAAGCAGGATAGTTCTCCTTTGAGTACCTTCCTTGAAGAAGGTACTGTGCGAAGACAACTCATTTCATGCTAGACATTGAGCTTTACTATCCGCATCACCCGTCCATAAAAATTGAGCTTTGCAATGCCATCCAATGCTAGTAAAGGCGTTGTTAGTTTATTAAATATTTTCTTGATCAGCCCTTTTTGACGTCTTTAGTGATCGTAAAAGTATTTATGTCTTTCCTTGAAGAATGGTGACCTATTTACATGTTTGCTCACCTTTGATGTATTATATTAAGTGATTGTCTTGGATTGTTACATAATTATATTCTTGAAGTATGTTATTCTGTTTTTTGGAAATTATCTATTTGCATTTTCAGGGACAGTTTCGTGGAAGAACTGAAATTGCACCAGACCAGAGGGAGAAATTTTTGCAGAGATTCCAGCAGGTGCAGCAACAGGGTCAGAGTACGATTCTTGGCATGCCTCCCCTTTCTGGAGGAAATCACAAGCAGTTTTCGTCACAGCAGCAAAATCCACTCCTGCAGCAGGTGTTTTCTGATGTTTATGGGTTTCCTTTTCTCTGAGCTACTTCCTTTTTCTTTCCAGTGTGTATTAATGATTTTTGGGTTTTTCCTTACCTTCTTGCCTCTAGGTAAATTGATTGTCTTTTTTATTAATAAAAAATAAGTACGTCAATTTGTAGCTTACTTTCTTTTTTGTTTTTCTTTTCCAGTGTTAGAGTCCACTAATGTCTTTAGGGATTCAAACTTGTCCTGCAATTTTAAAGTTAGAAGTTTCATGGATTTTGAGTTTAAGTCGTGAAAATAAGAGAAGTTACTGTTTTTTGATAGCTTTTCTCATTCCATTTCTGTATCTGAACTATTATCACACTATCATGTATCATACTGTTATCGACTTTGAAGGTTTTAAAGTTACTTTTAAAGGCCTTGAATTATACCTATGACAAAATCTCTTATCTTGTGTTGCACTAATCTCTCCACCACTGCCATTGGATGATTTTTTTTTTGTCTAATCTGTTAACTGTAATCCAAATTTTGACTTGATGATGCTCATAATTTAGTCTTTTTGGGGTCTTGTTCTTAATACAAGTTCCTTTTGTTGGTGATTTAGTGCTGCATGCTATGTTTTATGATATTAATCTGGAAATAAAGTTTAGTTACTCAGTTTCATTTCATTATAATAGCCAAGTAGTTTCATTACATGACTTTTGATCATGTTTTCAGTTCAATTCTCAAAGCTCCGCTGTCTCGCCTCAAGTTGGGTTGGGAGTTGGAGTCCAAGCATCAGGTCTTAATGCTGTCACGCCTGTCTCCTTACAACAGCAGTCAAATTCGACCCATCAACAGTCCACTCAGCAGGCAGTGATGTCAACTGGTCATAAAGATGCAGGTATTGTAGTTTTAACCTATAATTTGTTTCCAATCTTTGCTTTTCTGGTGATTATCCTTGAGTTATGTTCATATAATCAGGGTTAAACTTAATTGAAGTGCATTTTACAATCTGTAGAAGTCCTGAATTGTGTTTAAACTCAATTGGTATTGTGAAGCCCATTTGATTACTGTAGTAGTTGTCAGTATTTTATGATACGCAATACAATACGTATCTTAGATACAATTTGATACAAGAGCAATTCAATATAGTATCACTAGTTTATCTGAAAAGTGACATAACGCACTGTATCCTCGTATTTTACAATATATGATACGATTTACGATACGGCAACTAAACAATTTAAAGTTGTAGACGTGTAAATGTTAAGTTATTAATATATTGTAAAATAATCCATGTAAATGTTAAGTTTGAGACATGATATGTTAAGCTATTATTTTCCCCTTCTTTTTTTTTTTTTGGTAAATAATACTTGAATAATATTGGCTATTAATTAAGCCTCTAGTTTAGAGTCTTTAAACTATATTTTGAATATTAAAAATTTGTTACTTGTTTTATTTGACTACTTTAACATTAAGCTTAAGCTAATATGATGCTATATTGTCTAATAAATTGAGTTCTCTATATGTTTAGATACTTAATGATTGTGTTTTGTTGTATTTATTTCATATCTTATGATACACGATTCCGGGATTTTCAATACATGATACAATTTATGATTTGACAACTATAACGTACTATCAAAACATCTGAAATATGTTTTCATTTGTACATAATGCAGAAGTTGGTGTTAAAATTGAGGAGTTGCACAACCAGCAGAACCTATCTGATGAATCAGCTGCTGAATCTGCTATGAATACCGGGGTTGTTAGAAATCTCATGAGTGAGGATGATCTAAAAGCTTCATATGGTTTAGATACACCTGTATGTTTTATATCTCTAGTTTGTGCTTGTGCAACTTCTTTAATTATGAGTGGTTCTGACAGATTGATTGTTTATTTTGTATTTTCAGTCGTATTTTTTTTCATTTATTTCTTGGTTATAGGTGAGAATGAACTATATGCACAGTAATCTAGTGTTTAGATGGCTCATACATCTTACTAGGCACCCTTACATGGTTTCCACAGTTCAAATGCCAGGTGATAGCTCAGAGTTGTGTGTCATAATCAGGTGCCTGGTCTTGATTATTTCACCAAGTTTACAGAATTTTGCTTCATGAACATCTAGGGAATGCTAATCAACCCTTCTAACCACTCTCTAAATCATAATTGAGCCAAATTCTTATGATCCAACAATCAAGTCCAGGCACCTGATTATGAGACACAACTCTTAAGATACCACCTGACATTTGACCTGTGGAAAACATGTAAAGGTGCGTAGTTATATATATGAGCCATTATAAGTTGATGTAGTTTAATATTTTACTATTGCAAAGAAACTACAATGGATAATATCTTATCTAACTACTCCCTAAAAGTTAAGAATTTATGTAGTTCACTGAGCCTGTTTGGATTGAGTGTTTAAAATTTGATTATTGCCTTTTAGAATCATACAGCAGATTTCAGATGTTTGGATTGGTTTATTTGGTCTAAATAATCAGATTTTGGCAAAATATGAAAAGGCAAGGGGGAGCTGCTTTTTCAGTCTTTTAGAATCCAGATGAGTTGATTATGCTTTTCAAGGCAAAAGTGACCCAGATAAACAAATCCATTTTATCTTTATTCTTATGTCTTCTTTCAACAATTTTTGACCAGCAAATTCAAACAGTTTGAGATTATTTCAACAATCATATAAATTCACAACAATCAAACTATTGCAATAATCTGAATAATCCAAATAGTTATTGGTCTTAACCCTTGAAACCACCGAAAGGTGCAATTTTGGGATCTAATAAAGAAAATTTGCCACCTGTTCTTATTATATACTGTTGATTTCTGATTACTTGGAGTTTATGATGGGATTCCTGTGTTGTAAAATACAAATGAAAAAGAAATATTAGCTGAGTCCTTAGGTAATGGATTGTGAACCCTTCTCTAATTTCTAATTCAGGCTGGAGTATCTGGCTCCTTTATAGAGTCTGCTCAAATACCAAGGGATATTGATCTCTCTTCTGGTCAACCTCTACAATCCAATCAGCCTTCAGGCAGCCTTGGGGTTATTGGTCGGAGAAGCGTTACTGACCTTGGTACCATTGGTGATAACCTTGGTGGATCAACTGCTAATACTGGGGGTATGCATGATCAGTTTTACAATCTGCAGATGCTCGAGTCTGCCTATTACAAACTTCCTCAGCCAAAAGACTCAGAACGTGCAAAGAGCTACACTCCGGTATGATAGTCCCTTTATCTACATCTTCTTGCACCATTCTTTCAGATTTACTGTGGATTATAATACATCTGGATTTTTACAGAAGCACCCTGCTGCGACCCCTTCTAGCTATCCTCAAGGACAGGCACCCCTTGTCAATAATCCTGCCTTCTGGGAACGGCTTGGAGCTGATAATTATGGCACCGATACCCTATTTTTTGCATTTTACTACCAACAGGTAGTTTAATTCTCTATCGACTAATTCTCCTCTTGTAATATGAACGTAGTTGCATATTTATTTTACTGTTTGTTCTAAAGTCATCCCTTGTTGCAGAATACTTATCAGCAATATCTGGCTGCAAAGGAGTTGAAAAAGCAATCATGGAGATACCATAAAAAATACAACACATGGTTTCAGCGGCACGAGGAGCCAAAAGTTGCCACTGATGATTATGAGCAGGGGACATACGTGTACTTTGATTTCCATATCAGTGATGAGTTGCAACATGGATGGTTTGTTTTCTTGACCCCTTTTCTTCCAATTGCTTAATACGAGATATATATACACCATGTCTATATGATTGATTATATTGGATCTAGTTGCAATTTTGTGTGCCAGAGGAGGGAGCTTATTTTTCTTTTATTTGTATTTTTACATCTTCGACAAATTTTATTTACCGTGCGAACACACACAGATGTGATATTTCCTGCTATATCAGGAAATTATCAATTCTAAGTGGAGCCAGATAAAAATACATGAAGAATTCAGTCATAATAGGGTTTTATATGTTTGTCCTGGCTTCATAGAAAAAGACCATCAAAATCAACCTAAGATTTTTTCTCGATTTATGTCACCATTTATCTCAATTCCTCGTAAATCCTACCATTCAGCACCAATAACAAATCAGTTATGGCCAAACTGAAAGTCCTCTTGGAAAACCATTCAACAATCAAAGACAAAAAAATAAAATAAAAAAATAAGTATAGTACAACTACTGATTTATATCTAGAAGGCAGATGAGAACTAGCGATCTATTTATGTTTGGTTGTGATGTATGTGTTAATGTTTTTGTTCAGGTGCCAGAGAATCAAGACTGAATTCAGATTTGAGTACAACTATCTTGAAGATGAACTTATCGTGTAAAAGATGTAGAGTCCCTTAACATTGAGGATTCAAGGTGAACTTCTAAGTTGGACCACATTTTTTTTCCGGTCTTGAACAAGTACCATTTCAACTGTCTTTAGCTTTGACTTGATCATATAAACTGTGATTTTACAACTTTATAAATTTCTTCATAAAGCTAATCATGTTTTTACTGCCTCTTATCTTTTGACTATATTTATGGATGCATAGTTTTTGCTGTCATTTTAAAATTCTATGATTGGACCAGTAGCTCGCTGAGACTCGTATTAGCAGCATTTACCTGTTCTGTCGAAATTTCTTTTTAGAAAAGCTAGAAATGTTACCAAGAGCATGCAGTTGAATCTTCGTGCTTCCAAAGTCGAACAGAATTTGCTGTGGATTGTGAAACAAGAACACAAACCTGATGACCCCAAGGGGTGGGAGAAATGGCAGACGTATTAAGGAATAACCTCAAGATCGCTTGTCCCAATCCCCATATTTGGACCAAAATTTCCTATATACATAAATAAAAAAAGCATAAACGTGATTATCATCATTCATTTGCAGTAAATTAATGGCAAAAGGTACCACATCTAGTTAATTATGTTACGTTTAAGCATGTTTGTAAGGTCTTGCTTGGGCAGATGGCATACAGTTTACTTTATTACCAAATGACTGGCTTATTAATACTCTTGGATCACACAACTGGTGATAGTGGATCTTCTAAGCTCCTTTCCATTGAGAAGTCCATTGTTGTGAAGATTTGAGCTTCTAGCACTATGAAAATTAGCAGGCACATCACTGATATTGCTTCATATATTGTTGTTAATATTTTAAGTAGCATGAAGCTTTTGATCATGTCTGTTGAAACATCCATCTTAAAACCAATTGGTACTAAGTGGAGAGGCTTCTCAAGTATATGTAACGAGTTTCTAGGTAATCGATGTGGGACTTTAACCCAATACCCCTCCTATGTGCCGCCCCCTCCCCCCCACCCCAAAAAAAAAAAAAAAAAAAATGCGAAGACGTCGAATATATGAAGGAAATCTGGAAATCTGTGGTGTGGGGGGACCAAAATAATGAGAATATATAAAGACCTTGGCTCTGACACTATGTTGGAATATCCATCTTAAAACCAATTAGTACTAAGCAGAGGGACCTCTCAAGCATGTGAAATGAGTTTCCAGGTCAAACTTAACCAATTGTGAGACTTTAACCCAATAACGTCCAACTGATTAATACTGTGTTTGGTTCCCATTTCTTAGCATGTATGGAATAAAATGACTTAAGGAATGGAATGACTTAAGGAATGAAATGGGAATGGGACTGGAATGGTCATTCTCATTTTTATGTTTGGTTTGTTCATTCATTCCGTCAGGAATATAATCACCATTCTACTTTAGGTGTTTGGTTTACATGAATTACATTATGAATGAAATGTGAAATGATTTTTTTCGTTTTTTATATACTACTAACTTATAAAAATGAATGAAAAAATAAATTAAATAGAACTAAAAGAACATCTTCACTAAAAAAATATTTTTTTTATATTTTAATGCATTTAAAATTCAAATAAACACTTTAATGCATGAATTTTTTTTTTTTAAAAAAAAAAAGCCTTGATGAACAATAATAAGGACTAATAATGAACAATAAGTTGTTTACCAATAAGTTGTTTCAATAAGCCGTTTACCAATAATGAACAATAAGTTGTTTACCAATAAGCTGTTTAAATAAGCCGTTTTCCAATAAGCTATTCAAATAATAAGTTGTTTACCAATAATAAAACTAATAAGCTGTTTAAATAAGTTGTTACTAATAAGTTGTTTACCAATAATAAGCTTTTTGTCAATAAGTTGTTTAAATAATAAGTTGGTTACTATTAATAAGCTATTTACCAATAATAAGTTGTTTAAATAATAAGTTGTTTACCAATAAGCTGTTTAAATAATAAGTTGTTTACCAATAAATTGTTTAAATAATAAGTTATTTACCAATAAGTTCTTTGCCAATAATAAGCTGTTTACTAAAAATAAGTTGTTTACCAATAAGCTGTTTAAATAATAAGTTGTTTAATATTAATAAGTTGTTTACTAACAATAAACTGTTTAAATAATAAGTTGTTTACCAATAAGTTGTTTAAATAATAAGTTATTTACCAATAAGTTGTTTGCCAATAATAAGCTGTTTACCAAAAATAAGTTGTTTACTAATAAGCTGTTTAAATAATAAGTTGTTTACTATTAATAAGTTGTTTACCAACAATAAGTTGTTTACCAATAAGCTGTTTAAATAATAAGTAGATTGCCACTAAGTTGTTTAAATAATAAGTTGTTTACCAATAAGCTGTTTAAATAATAAGTTGTTTACCACTAAGCTGTTTAAATAATAAGTTGTTTACCAATAAGCTGTTTAAATAATAAGTCGTTTACTATTAATAAGTTGTTTACCAACAATAAGCTGTTTAAATAATAAGTTGTTTACCAATAAGCTGTTTAAATAATAAGTAGTTTACCAATAATAAGCTGTTTAAATAATAAATTGTTTGCCAATAAGCTATTTAAATAAGTTATTTACTAATAATAAGTTGTTTGAATAATAAGTTGTTTACCAATAATAAGTTGTTTGAATAATAAGTTGTTTATCAATAATAAGCTGTTTGAATAATAAGTTGTTTACCAATAATAAGCTGTTTAAATAAGTTGTTTACTAATAATAAGCTGTTTGAATAATAAGTTGTTTACCGATAATAAGTTGTTTACCAATAATAAGTTATTTACTAATAAGCTTATTATATTTCAGATAAGCTGTTTGCCAATAATAAAATGAACAAAGCGGAAGGGAATGAAATAAACTTGCCTATTTAGAAAGGAATGAAAAATAATATTTCAGATAGAGATATAATAACTAAAGGAATGAAATGCTCATTCCAACTGACTAACCAAACATGTTTTTAGTCATTCTAGAAGGAATGGTTATTCCATTCCCAGCTGATTCCATTCCCACCAACCAAACACAACACAATTGTTTTACTGAGAATCGGTGAATGTATTGTTATTGCTCTTATTTTGGGATTGTTTTTGTGTCTTGCTTTGTATTATTGTACTGTCTTTTGATTCTCACAGTTTTGAGTATAGTTTAGTCAACTTGCTTTGTTAACGCCAAGATTTGACCACGCGCTTCAATCACCAAGAACACGCTAATCCTGCACAATAACGAGACCACACTCAGAGTTCCGAGCGGTTTTGCCGCCGGGGGATAGCTCCGGTGTGAGTGTTAGTACATGCTGAACAAGGTGTATAACAATGGAGATTTTTAGCTCTAGTGTTATCAAAAGATTGGTTACCTTTGAAATGAAGTCAAGCCCTGTATTTATTATGAATATTCCCTTTAAAATATGCAAAAGCCCTATTATACCCTGCTTTTGTCCGCTTGGATAGGGACAAGAATCTTATAGGTTCTTGGATCTACTGTTCATGCGGACCAAGACGGTTCCCCACGCGAGCTAAGTCTCACCTTCCTTATTGGGCCGTGTCATTTGGGCTTGAGAAATCACACCCTAACATTGCCCCCAGTCTTCCATTATAATGTAACATTTAATGGAAGAGTACATGGTTTAAAAAGTCTGAGAATCAATTATTGGGAACGACTCGAAGGCCTGTTCCTGGTCGGCACCTCCGCCTAACCAATTTTATTGGGAACGGCTCGAAGGCCTGTTCCTGATCGGGACTAACGCCTGATCAATTATTATTCTTCTTTGTTATTTGAATTGCCAGAGAGCTCTGAGAATCCATGAGAGTATATGCTGAACCCGAAGTGGGCCTGTGTTGAACCCGAAGTGGGTATATGCTGACCCAAAGTGGGCCTGGGTATATGCTGACCCGAAGTGGGCCTGTGCTGAACCCGAAGTGGGTATATGCTGACCCGAAGTGGGTATATGCTGACCCGTAGTGGGCCTGTGCTGAACCCGAAGTGGGTATATGCTGAACCCGAAGTGGGCCTGTACTGAACCCGAAGTCATGCTATAACATTTCGCATGTATTTATAGCCGGCAAGAGGAGTCGGAGAAAATATAATCATTTGTTTTTCTGATGCACCATCGGACACAATGAAAAAAGTGACAATGGCGAATTTACCAGTAGAAATCATCACAGACATTCCACTGAGATTACCCGTCAAAACCCTATGCAGATTGAAATGTGTTTGCAAGAGCTGGCGTATACTTATCAGCACTCCCCATTTCACTAAATCCCACTGTTGGGGCGCGGATGACCAGGCCCAAGTGGCTATATTAATTTCTTGGCCCAATCTAAATTAATGGTTGTTGAGCTCTACTGGTGAATTGGGCCATAGCCCATGGAAAAGAAACCCCTTTGTGAAGGAAACTTTTTTGTCAGAACGGAACAGTGAGGATGTCTGTGTATCCCTGTTCCCAAAGGTAGGTGTCAGGATTTTATTCGACGCCTACCTTCTTTCAAGGAGATGCAGTCAAATCCCATTAAGGAATCTGACCTAATGGGTGGACTTATTGGATATTCGGGGATAGACGTGACGTCAACCGAGTGGATACTATAAATACTAGGCTCAAATCTCATTTCACAGGTAATCAACATTTTACAGTACGAGAGCAATATACCTTCATTGTTATACATCTTGTTCAGCCTGTACTTATTCACACACCGGAGATATCCCTCGGCGGCAAAACCGTCCGGAACTCTGAGTGTGATCTCGTTTCTGTGCAGGATTGACGCGCTCTTAGTGATTGAGGCGCGTGGACGAATCTTGGCGTTAACATTGGCGCTAGAAGGAGGGTCTCTTACTAATTTATCAATCACTTAAAAATTTCTTGACCAGTAATAATAGTAGTGAATAAACCAAAAATGGCTTCGGCGCAGGGAGAAGCCCCCCCTGACCTTCCCCGATCCAGGGGTTCGGGATAGGCTGGGAATGTCTAAAAGTCTGTCAGATCGGTTGGGTCCCCAAAGCCATTCGGCGGGTCCAGCCAACCCACGAACACCGCTAGTCAAAAAAAAAATGTTGCCGACTTCCCAAAGAAAGACGCAACGTCGCGGTTGTGCCGAGGACCGGAGTTCTAGACAGGGTCGGAACCATGACGAGAGAGATTCACTTGTTGCTAGAAGGGAGCAATGTCGTAAGGATACTGTGGAGGCCATACGTCTTCAGCAAGTAGAATTAGGAAAACAATTGGCTCTTCTAGTGGAAGAAGGGGAAGCTTCCTCTAGTCACCATGGCAGTCGGGAGGTAACATCAGGACGCTAGTCTAGGTCGCATCGTTCGGACAGCTCTTGGCGAGCAAGCAGCGAGCTTCGAAGTCATACACAAGAAAGTGTCAGGTAGAGAAGCCGATCCCATCAAAAGAGCAGGCCGAGGAGCCGTTCGCCCGAACGGAACGACAGATCCGAACGGAGAAGGAGAGATACCTCTCCAGTTCCAAGTCGGAGCAGGCTGAGGAGCTGCTCGCCAGAACAGAATGATAGATCCGAACGGAGAAGAAGGGAAGACTCTCCAGTTCAAGGTTGCGGAGGGCATGAACCCACCCATCCGACTAGGGATCCCGATGCATTGGCCCGGAGGATTGTGGAGCTTGAAGAAATGCTCGTCACGGTCCATCCGAAAGAAACCCCGATAGACCCGACTTCACCATTTTCGCCAGAAATTGATTGGGCTCGGGCTGACCCTAAGAAAAAGGCTCCTCATATGGAGAGTTTTGACGGCTCAGGAGATCCTTATGATCATAGTCAAGCTTATGATCGGTTAATGAAGTACAATGGTTATTCCGATGCGGCTAAATGTCAAATGTTCATTTCCACCTTTAAGAAAGAAGCGCGCCAATGGATGACATCTCTGGCTCCGAACTCAATATCATCATGGAAAGAACTTTGTACTCAATTTCATAGTCAGTTCGGGAGTAACAAAAGAAGAGGAAAGCCTACGACTTCTCTAATGCAAGTAAGGCAGTATCCAAACGAGTCCTTGGGTCAGTATGTCAAACGGTTCCGAGAAGCAGTAGGGGCCGTGACCGACCTGAACGATCCCCAAGCACTTGGTTATTTTAATACAGGATTGAACATAGTAAAGTCTAAAAAGCTGGTGAAAGACATGATGTTCAATGCCCCAAAAAGCCTTGTCGAGGCATATGACAGAGCCGAGGGTTTTATCGCTGTGGAAGAGGCCATGGGAAGTCTAAGACCGAATCCCTCTTCATCCGAAAAGGTGAAAGAGCGGATAGAAACACGTATCCTCGATCAGACGTCAGCAACAAGACAGACACATGGCCGAAGAAGAATTTTGGAGGAGGAGGTCGCCCGCCCTTCCCGAACCGAAAGGTTGAAAAAGTGTACACCACACTAAATGCTGACCGAGCCGCCATATTGGAACATATGAAGGATCAACCTTACTTCAGGCCGTGCCCAAATAATGTCCATCCGAACCGAGGGAGTCAAAATAAATACTGCGACTATCACCAGGTTGCAGGACATTCCACTGAAGACTACCGAAATTTGAAAGAGCTGATTGAGAAAAATGTGCAGAATGGGGAATTGATCCAATTTGTTGCAGGACACGGAAGGTCGGGAAGAGCTGCGAACAACAACAGTGTTGAACAGGTCCCCCAAATTCAATCGATCCCGAGCCCTTCTGTTCGGGGAGTGGTCGATGTGATAACGGACGGCTCGATGGGAAAAGTCACGAGAAAAAAGATAAGAGGCATGTTAGATGCAATGGTGACGGTCGTATAAGGACCAGTCAGAAGGGAGCAGTTGTATCCCGGCACGGTAATCTCATTCACCGTTGAAGATTACCCATCTGAACCCATTGAGCCACAAGAAGGTGCATTGACTATTACTGCCCAGGTCGGATCCATGGATATGAGGCGAATTATGATCGATAATGGCTCTTCAGTCGACATAATGTATGCCCACGCATACCAAAGACTAGACTTGGGAGAGAGGAAAATGGAGATCGGCCAGGAACCTCCCTTGTATGGCTTCGGCAACGACTCGATTCGGGTGGCAGACACTATTGAGCTGCCAGTCATTTTTGGGACGGCGCCTCAACTAGTAGAGATCAACAGCAGGTTCTTTGTTGTCAACGTGGACTCGGCTTACAATGCAATTTTAGGAAGGCCGACGTTGATGGCATTACAGGCGGTGACCTTCATCCCACACTTCAAAATCAAGTTTCCTACTTCAAATGGGGTCGGTCAAGTCAGAGGGGATCTCGACTTATCTCGGAGGTGTTATAGGAACGCGTTAATATCTTCGACTATTGAAGTTGAACCATTTACTAAGGGAAGCACGGAACCCTTCGCCCTGCCAGCCGTAGAAACAGAAGATATTGAACTAATCCCGGGGAAGAAAGGAAAAACAATTAAGATCAGTTCAGGATTGCAGGAGCCGTTCAGAAGAGGGTTGGTGGATTTACTTCGGGTGTATGCTGATATCTTTGCATAGGAACCCAACGATATGCATGGGATTAGTGAAAAAGTGGCAGTACATAAGTTGCACGTTGACCCCGATAAAAAGCCAGTTTGGCAGAAGAGGAGAATCTTCGCCCCAGAACGGCAAAAGATTATTGCTGACGAAGTGGCAAGTAGCCGACTTTATCTATGAGATCGATTACCCCGAATGGCTGGCCAACGTAGTGTTAGTCCAGAAACAGAATGGTAAGTGGAGGATTTGTATCGATTATACGGACTTGAACAAAGCTTGTCCGAAGGATTTCTACCCGCTCCCTCATATTGACCAATTAATCGACGCAACATCGGGATATGATTTGTTGAGTTTTATGGATGCATTTTCGGGGTATAATCAAATTTTCACATGTAAGAAGGATATCCCGAAGACAGCTTTCATAACACATCGCGCAATCTATGCCTATAAGAAGATGACCTTCGGGTTGTTGAATGCCGGTGCCACTTATCAAAGAATGATGAACTATGTGTTCTCCAAACAGTTGGGACGAAGTATGGAGGTCTATGTAGATGATATGATAGTCAAAAGCGTGTCTGTTAGAGACCATTTGGATGACTTGGAGGAGTGCTTCCAGACTGTTCGGCACTACAATATCAGACTTAATCCTACGAAGTGCACCTTTGGCCTTGGTGCAGGTAATTTCTGGGGTACTTAGTCAGCAAAAGGGGTATTGAGGCAAACCCTGAAAAGATCCAGGCAGTTTTGGACATGAGATCTCCTCAGACCTTTAAAGATGTACAGCGTTTAACAGGTCGGATTGCAGCTTTGCGGAGGTTCATGTCAAAGTCAGCGGAGCGATACTTGCCGTTTTTCAAAACCCTGAAAGGGCCTCAGAATAAGAAGATCTTTCACTGGACCTCAGACTGCGAGGATGCTTTTCAAGGTATAAAAAAATATTTATCTTCGCCACCCCTATTAATGAAACCTATTCCTTCGGAACCACTATACTTATACTTGGTTGCAAGTTCATTGGCGGTTGGGGCAGTTTTGGTTCGAGAAGCAGGGGGAAAGCAGTTCCCAGTGTATTATGTTAATCATGCCTTGCGGGATGCTAAGACACGATATCCAGACTTAGAAAAATTTGCTTATGCCTTGATAATAGCTAGTCGAAAACTTCGACATTACTTTCAAGGTCGGCTGATTGTAGTATACACTAATTAGCCCTTGAAGAAAATATTGAACAAACCAGAACTTTCGGGCCGATTGGCAGCTTGGGCTATGGAATTGACTCAGTTTGTGCTGGAATACCATCCACGAACGGCGATTAAAGGTCAGGCTCTGGCCGACTTTGTAGTTGAGTGTTCGTTTTCCGAACCCGACCCGATTGATCAACCAGAAAGGGTTGGTTCGATTTCGGATGTTGTCCTAACTCAGACTTCATGGACTTTGTATGTTGATGGGTTGTCTACTTCGGGTATAAACGGGGCAGGGTTAATTCTGACAAGCCCGGAGGGATTTAAGGTGCAGCAGGCCATTCGTTTCGGATTTAGAGCAACTAACAATGAAGCTGAGTATGAAGCCATGTTGGCCGGCTTGCGTTTGGCCAAGAGTTTAGAAGTGCAAACACTCACCGTCTTTAGCGACTCTCAGCTGGTGATTAAGCAGATTTTGGGAGAGTACGAAGCTCGGGGGGCAATAATGACTAAATATCTAGCAGAAGTCAAGGATCGGCTTCAGGATTTTAGATCATATGCTCTCCATGGAGTGGATCGGGGCAAACAATACTGTGGCCGATGCATTGGCCCGATTGGCGACTGCGGACACCAGCTCATTCAGTGGGTCAGTGTATTTGGAGATCTTAGATTCGCCAAGCGTTTAGAGGGCGGAAGTGCTGGTGATCGAACGGTCAGATTGTTGGATGACCCCTTATATAAGTTATTTGGCTGATGGAGTCTTACTTTCGGATCGGATGTTGGCAAGAAAGATAAAATACCGGAGTTCAAACTTTGTGCTTATTGATGGAGACCTTTATAGACGGGCTTTCACTTCTCCTCTGTTAAAGTGTTTAGCCCCGTCCGAAGCCGATTACGCCATTCGGGAAGTACACGAGGGTATCTGTGGAGATCATATGGGAGCCAAGGCATTGGCATATAAAATACTTCGACAAAGGTATTATTGACCGACTATCTTTCAAGAAGCTAAGGTGTATGTACAGAAATGTCGGAAATGTCAGCTTAACAGTATAGTCCCTCACAAACCACCCGAAAATTTGTATTGTGTCTTATCCCCGATCCCATTCGCTATATGGGGAATTGACATATTAGGACCATTGCCGAAGGCAAAGGGACAGTTCTGTTTTGTAATAGTGGTTATCGATTACATGACCAAATGGGTAGAAACGAAACCACTTCGAACGATCACAGAGCAAGAGTGTCTGAAATTTCTCAAAGAGTCCGTTGTGTTTCGATTTGGCATTCCGATGGCCGTTGTGTCCGACAACAGTCGCCAATTTGTGGGGTCAAAATTTGAAGAGTTTTTAAGAGACTTAGACATACAACATCAGAAGACTTCGGTTGCCCACCCCCAATCCAATGGTCAGGTAGAAGTCACCAATAGAACTCTACTCAATGGCATTAAGAGGAGGTTAGATGAAGCTAAGGGGAGATGGCCTGAAGAGTTAATCAGTGTTTTATGGGCATACCGAACTACTCCTCGGACAACAATTGGAGATTCGTCGTACAAACTTGCCTACGGGACCGATGCTCTTATTCCGGTTGAGATCGAATCTCCTTCACTTTGAGTCAGCCATTTTAAAGAATTGTACAATGATGAAGGCATTTGCCTCAATCTAGATTTATTGGAAGAGGTCCGGGAGTCGGCTATGGTAAGGCTAGTAGTCTACCAGAGGAGGACAGCCAAACATTATAACAAATGTGTGAAGTTAAGGAGGTTTGAAGTAGGGGATCTAGTCCTTCGAGAGGTAGAGGCATCATGGAAGTGCCGAAGCCAGGAACTTACTGGCTTCGGGCTATGAATGGTACAGAAGTCAAAAACACTTGGCATGCGGGGAGACTTCGAAAGTATTATCAGTAGACTGCATGTTAAGTAGTTTCCTTTATAACTCTGTAATTTTCTTAAAAATTAAATGTTGTACGAATTCAATGTTTAATCGAATAAAATTTCCCTTAATTTTGAAATCGGCATGTTGGGTTCTGATTACAAGATAAAGCCTAAACAACTATTACATAAATTTCATTAATCCGAAGATGCAAGTTCGATTTCATCTTCGTCTGAAGTATCAAGGAGATCACCGTTCAGCGCAGCTTGTCTCATCTTTTCCTTGTCTTTGTCACGGGCGCTTTGATAACCAAGATTGAATTGTTGTGTAACCTCATCGGTCAGCTCTGGCGACATTCGGTATTCTTGGCAGATCTGCCATTTAATCTCTTCGGTTAACAGAGGCGCCGATGCTTTATACTCAGTAAATTATTTCTCTACCAAGGCACGAGCCTCTTCAGCTATCCCGATCTTCACTTTGATACTATCGAGCTTTCTGCTAACAGCTTGATTATCAGCCATCAATTCATTGCGCTCTTTATTGAGTTCATCATACTTGTCAATAAGCACCCGTCGGCGTTGTTCACCTTCGATGGCTTCCTCCTTCAGCTTCCCCACTCCGGCTTGTAACTCTTCGCAATGGTGGGTGGTGTTAACATGTAGTTTCTTATCATTCTCCCAACCCGCCATTGCAGCGTTCAGCGTTGATTTCAGACGGACATTTTCCGCCTCTAGCTCATTTTCCTTCTTATCGGCCTGCTCAAGCTGGCGTAAGAGTCGACCCGTAGCGGCTGCAGCCTGGTATATAGAAAGGGGTGGGATCAGATGGTACATATTCCATGTAAACTCAGAAAACAAAGTGAGTTAAGTACGCTTACCCGGCTCAAGTACAGTGCATTATAATTCGCCACTTCTCGACGGTTCAACCCTTGGAATATTTTGTCGTCTCCAAGAAGGACGAAGTTGTCGAAAATATTGATGGGGAAGTCTCCGTCATCATCTGGCCATAACGTGGCAGATGAAGAGGCCCCCCTGGAGACGGGGAGACGCAGGCAGAGAAGGATGGGGATCGGAGGAAGGTTCAGTGTGTTGGATCGGTTGCACTCGGATTCTTTGGAACAGTAGGAAATGGTGTTACCTTTATCTATAACTCATGAACCTCCTTTTGTTTCCTTTTGGCACTTTCCGACTCCCACGGTCGAAGGCCGTCGGATGATAAAACGGGGCTTGCTGCCCATTTCCCTCCCATATATACATTAATACACGCATACCGAAAAAAGTGGGTGGACAATATATTTTGTGGGTATTAATATAATACTATTACTCAATAATTTTCCAGTGATATCCCATGGGATCAAAGTGCCACATTCTTTATGAATTGACTCTGCCCAAGTGCCGAAGCTGCCCGAATATGTTGTATGATTTACTTTACGCATGCCGAAACGGAGATAAACATCATGATGAAAAGTGGGCCCATGCAGAGCTTATTTACTATGCCAGGCATGGTTTATGGTCCTGAATGACAGTAGATATATGATATGAATCCTTTCTTGAATGGAGAGGATCTTTTACTTTATGGACATACATTTGCATGTATGTATAATAAATAAAGTACATCTTCACAGAATATATGCTTTAGTACTATACTTATCTATTAGGAATTGGTGAGATTATCAAAATATATATTATTAAAGTAATTGTCTGCATGGGTGATGGGTATGGTCATGTGCCTTGATTAGATGAACCAACCATAAAAAGGCTAGAATATTATAAATTTATCCATGCCACTACAAATAAAAACCCATTTAACTCAAGAGACTTGCTTGAATCTTTTATTCGCAGCATGCATACATGTAAAGTAAATATTAATAATACACTTTAAACAACTTTATATCCAAGGCTGCCATGAACCACGTGAATAAAACAAGTGGGCTCATCTTGGAACTTGAGATGAGTATACAGTATTGAAGATGAAAGACACAGGTCCTGCAAGCACTATCAACTAATAACAGTCATGTGACTATGACGTATTAATATGAATAAAAGAAATTGATTTACACGATGTAAGAGTTCGGTATGAAATTTATAATATTGATAAAGCGGTAGCGATAATCATGACAATTTTATAATTTAATAAAAGAGAATCACTTAGCTTATATGTGTAGTCGAAGATGAGATTTTGTCGACTGATCATGGTGAAGGCATTTTTTCTCAGAATAGAACTAAGTTTACCGAAGTGTTCCGAAGGAGAAATTGATAATTATTATCATTGCGAACAGAACCCACTGGTTAGCTTTTATGCGTGAGGCTTCCTGCTCGTCAAGGTTGATCTGAATATTTAAGTGATTAAAAGAATAACTAGCATTTCAGCCCTCCTTCTAGCGCCAATGTTAACGCCAAGATTTGACCACGCGCTTGAATCACCAAGAACGCGCTAATCCTGCACAATAACGAGACCACACTCAGAGTTCCGGGCGGTTTTGCCGCCGGGGGATAGCTCCGGTGTGAGTGTTAGTACAGGCTGAACAAGGTGTATAACAATGGAGGTTTTTAGCTCTAGTGCTGTCAAAAGATTGGTTACCTTTGAAATGAAGTCAAGTCTTGTATTTATTATGAATATTCCCTTTAAAATATGCAAAAGCCCCATTATACCTTGCTTTTGTCCGCATGGATAGGAACAAGAATCTTATAGGTTCTTGGATCTACTGTTCATGCGGACCAAGATGGTTCCCCACGCGAGCCAAGTCTCACCTTCTTTATTGGGCCGTGTCATTTGGGCTTGAGAAATCACACCCTAACATGCTTGATTTTTTTTGCTACCATGGCCTAGTTCGAGTAATTTGGTTAATATGTTCAATCATGGCCAACCTGTCTTGCATTACTAATTTACTACTTTAAGGGCTTTCTTCAACCCTCTTTCTGATGGTATTCACTAAGGATTAAGGTTTTAGAAAGTTTAATCTACTTAATACCTAATAGTGGACCTGGCAAAATGGGTTTAAAACCAACGGGTTGCCCATATCCAGCCACATTAAATGGGTGTGGACTGTTAGTTGTTGAAGAAAAATTATAAATGGTTCAACCTGTATCCACCCATTTATTAGGTGGGTGGACATGGCTGCTCATTGGGCTCCATTTATATAAACTCTATACTATAATTTCTTCGGATTAGCCTACATATGCATGCTAAAATCTATATCCCAATTTTCAAATCAAAACTTTTATTCATGAGTTAGAAACAGATAGCAATAAAATTGAAGGAGATGTACATAACTTTAGAGAGAGAAACAAGAAATACTATTAGAGAGAGAAACAACAGATACTTTTAGTGAGAGAAACAACAGATACTTTTAGTGAGAGAAACAGTTAGAGAGTGAAATGTACTATTCAGTTATACGCAAATCATCGTCCTGTTATTTCCAGGCTATTCATCCAAGACCATTTTTGTCCTTAAATCATTCTCTCTCTCTCTCTCTCTCTGTTGGTGGTGTTTCTGTTTAAAAGGATCGGAGAACTGGGAAAAAGAAAAATACACGTGTGTAGTTTTACCGTGATACAGCAGCTATATTGTCATTCTAGTTCATTGTATTTTGAGTTGCATAGTAGTCATAGGGTTTGATGATTTGTTGAATCTTTAATTTAAAGCTTCCCTCTCGGCTTTGTAATTCTCTTTCAGATCAATTCATTATATTATGAGTCATGTGTATATTTCTCTACCTATAATACATACATACATACATAAAATATATACAGGGGAAATGTAATTTATGGCATCCCTTAGTCAAGTTTGGTTAAAACTACTTAACAAAACGACATAGTTTTATATAAATTTAAAATTATGATTTTTTTAAATAAAAACTAAAAAATGAAAAATTTAACCCTATGAGTAAAATTACGTCATTTTATTAAGGATTTATTAAGTAGTTTTAACCAAGCATGGTTAAAGTATGTCTTAAATTACATATATATATATATATATATATATATATATATATATGTGTGTGTGTGTGTGTATATGTATATGTATATGTATATGTATACTTAGTGGGTAAAGAACTGTTAATTTTTTAGTCTCAAGTCAGATTGTGGGTTTAGATCTCTAGTTTTGGTGGTGGCTCTTTGCATTTGGTCATCAAAATCAACGATAACAGTAATCTGGTTGTGATTTATTTTATCAATTCTATGTTTATTAGGATGATTACATGGCCAAACTCATATCCACTCGTCTTCATTTACAACTGTCCATTTATAATTCATTTAATTTTCAGCCCATGTAACTCTCATTCATTACACCCAAAACCATTAATGTTCGCCCAAACTCGTCCATTTTGCCGGGTCTACCATCTAGTCTTATATTTCATATGCTTATTTGAGCTTACATATAGGGCACGTCTGCATGAAATAAACACTAATTCCATGTATGCTCTGTATATAAGATATGTATATTAGTGGAACATTGAAAAGTGATTGCAACTTTGCTCATGAAGCTGGCCTCATAAATTGATATTTAAATTATTTTTCTTCACTACTAAAAATCAAAACACTTCATAAAAAATTTCGAATCAAACCATATATCCTTGTTTCAACCTGCTAAGCTTTTTATTAAGAAAAATAAAAATAGAGAAAAGAGAATAAAAAGGTTTCAGTTCTATTTACAATTGACATCACATGATTACAATATGATTCTTTGTTTGTCCTTAAAGTAATGGCGTCTACTTAAGTAGTTTTAAGGGTAAAATAATTTATATACAATATTTTTGTATTTGAATTGCGTATTTTAGACAAAAAACTTCCGTGAGATAATTTTTTTTAAGACATTTTTTTTACAATTTAAAAAGCTCCTACCAAGGTGAGAAAGTGAGAAATTCCTCGATAAAGCTACGGCTACCAGGTGAACTCAAATTGTCGTTGGCTAACCCGTTTTGGTGGAGCTATAATTGATGAAATAGTGGAAAATTTTCAAATTTATTATTTTATTTTTATTTTATGGAAGTGGTGTAGTTAGGTGTATGTAACATGTTTGGTATTTTAACACAGGGGCCACCCAACATAATTTGTCAATGTCTTTTAGCAAAAAATTTAGGCAAGTTAAGTTAAGAATGGCAAACTAGAAGAGAGAAAAAGAGTTTTAACTTTATCCTTACACAAGACTTTAGTAAGACACTAGAATAACATGTACTCCCTCCTCCCTCATCAAAAGTATGTCTCATATTCAATATTTCCTCTGTCCTAAATTAACTATTTAGTTTTAATTTTTTTAGTCAAATTGACTATTTTTAAAATTAAGTTTTGTACAATTTTTGTCAAAATATAGGTGAAGAGATTATAACCAAAAGAAGTATATACAATTTACTACTAATACCAATTTTTATAATGTTAAATATATTTATATATGTTTAATTATTAATTTTTAAAATAGTCAATTTGACTAAAAAAAGTCAAAACTAAGCAATTAATTTGAGACGGAGAGAGTAAATTTTATGGATGGAAAAATGTTTAAAATTATAAATAATAAAGATTAGTTTCGTAACATTTCAGTTTTTGCATCGTAATATGTAAGATATTTAAATGTGTATATACTATTATTAATATATTCAGTCAACACATATCGCATTGAGTTTTATTATGTTATAATTTAATTCAGATTCGAAATTTGACCTAACTTGTTTCAAGTTTATTCTAAAAAAATATGGTCTATTAACTTGAGAAAACGAAAACATTCTTTGTACTTATGTGGGTCTACAATGAGTTAATTTAAAACTTATTTTATACGTTTTTTGTACTTTGAGAGTCACTAATTATTGAATATGAGGTATAAATGAAAAGATTCGGTATAAGCAGAGTTCAAGTTTTAGAGAAAGAGAGAAAATTTTAGAAAGAGTAAGTGTAAATTGTATGTATAAAAATTTAGAGAGAGAGAGAGAGAATATATAAAGAAAATTAGAACCAAAAGTTAAAACAAAATAAAATAATTGAGATGGAGGGAGTAGAAAAAATTGAGAGAGAGAAAATGTATACAAATGAGAGAGAGAGTATAATTTTTTTTAGAGAGACTGTATAAAAAAAATTGAAAAATTGATTGTATAAATTTTTTTTTAGAATGAGAGAGTTTAAAAATTTTAGAAAGAGCATAGAAGATTTTAGAGAGAGAAAAAATGTATATAAAAAAAATTAGAAATAGAGGTTAAAGGAAAGATAGAAATTAAATATATAATAGATAATTTGTTTTATTGGACCATAATAATGGTAAGCTTGAAACTCAAAAAATAATTTGACCTATATTACATCCATAACTATTTGATTTCAACTCACATAACTTATATTAAAAATAGGTTATATGGTTTTAATTTTTAATAAAACCATAACTAAATTTTACAAATTAAAATCAATCCATAACCGTATTTTGTCGGACCTACCTACTACCCACTAATTCCATTCAGGGTAACTTTCTTCTTCTATACAATAAAATTTTAAATTTCATACACCCACGGTATATATATACACACCGTATTATAATTATGATATATTATTAAATAAACATAATTTTATTTAATTTAAATAATTTATTAATCATGTCTCATAAATTTATCATCGCTCATATATATACTGTTTAAACACATAGAATATTACAATAAATATACTAAACTGCTAGTATTCATTTCGCAGTCCAAAATTAAAGAACGTTTTATTATTGAAGAAATACGGACGTAACAGAATGCCTTTATTCTTCAATAAGGGACCACCCCTTATTCTTACTCCTTACTTTCATTTCATTTAATTTATAAAAAGGTAATGATAGTTACACAAATTATCAATAATATAAAAAAAATAAGAAAAAAGAAAATAGAAAGTAGGACCTACGATAAAATATTTTATACATTTTCATTGGTAAGTAATACGTGACTTTTTTTATTTGCGCACAATTTTTTGTGTATAATTTGTGCACATAATATTATTCATTTATAAAATTTACAAATTGACAAAATTTTAGTTTTCTTCCATATTTATTTCTCAATATAATAAATGCATATTTTATAGTAATGACATGATAATAAAATTATATTATTATATATAAGGAAATCATGTTATTTTGTATTATTATTAATAAAAAAAATTATTTTTTTTTGGTGAAACATTTGTTTTCAAATGAGCTGTTATTTTATTTTTTAAAAAAAAGACTGATGGCCTGATGAGGGTTATGTTATTTATAAATTTTTTTTTGACGATTTTAGATTTCGACAAATATGTAATATTAAGCAATTAGATAGAATAATAATACAGTTTTTTTATTTTTTTTATTTCACGTAATTTTATATATATTAATATTTAATATTAATATAAATTTGTTGATGTGATATCACTTAATTATTAATGAAAAGAATATATAAAAAAGAGAGGATGGTTATTGGTAACACATGAAAAAAGAAGAAATTTTTTTTAAGATAAAAATATATATTGTGATTTTACGTATCAATTTTTTATTATAAATTACATAAACAAAGTTAATTAATAATATTTTTATGATATATTTATTATAATAAATTAATTTTATAATTTTATTTAATTTTATATATTAATATACGTCAAAATTATTATTTGACAAAACCTTTTTTACGATATATAGCAGGTGCCTTTTCGATTGCCAGCCCCACACAACGCCAGCACTCTTCTTTTACAGAAAAAGATCATCATCTTCTTTCCGCTTCTCCTTCCCCAAAAAACTTTATAGCCGTTATAAGCTGCTATTGCTGATTCACTCACATTTTGTCCCACAGCTCTGTCCCAAATAAATCTATACTCTTGATCTTAAAATACCCATCTCTCTTCTCAGCCCCCTTCACCTCCATTTAATTATTATTATTTTTTATTTTCCATTTTTAATCTTTGCTTTACTTTTTTTATTAGGAAAATAAATTTCCAATTTATCATTTATTGAAACATTTATAGATCATCAATCTGTGTTTTTTGTGATATACCCATTCAATCCTTCAATCCTTCGTCAATCTGTGTTTTTTTTTTTTTTTCATATTTCTTTCTGATCAATTTTGGGAGATTAGTTTTCTGGATTTACCCTTCAATCCTTCATCAAATTACAAAAGGTGTAACCTTTTTACAAAGTGGGGCTGTCAGTTACACTTTTTACAATATCACTGAATTTTCGCTGTGCTTCACCCACCTCCCGCATAAATACAGTTGCCTTTTCCCCACTCCTTTCTCAACTGAAACTTTTCCCAACAACAAAAAAACAAAAAAAAGAAAAAGAAAAGTAGCTTCACTACTTGATTTTTTATTTTATTTTATAGCTCCTAACCATTTTTCCTTAAAATCCCAAATTTATTCTTGAGAAAACCATTCCATCTATCAAAGAAAAATCCAAATTTTCTCAATTACCCAAAAAAGATCTAATTTTTATCTTGCCAAGGTATTTGTTTCCCAATTAGCAGTTGCCTGAAAAAAAGAAGCAGCAGCTTCACTACTATTTTATTTATTCTTTTTTAATTTCATAGCTCCTCACCTTTTTCCTTGAAATCCCAAATTTATTCTTGAGAAAACCACATAAAGACCCAATTTTTGAAAAAAAAATCCAATTTTTATTTGCAGGTATTTATTTTCCAGCTATTAGTTGCAATAAAATGCTAAAGGGTATGGGGTCAATCATTTTTTATTTTTTGTTTTGGGGGATTTTGTTGGGTTTTACAGAAATTGTTGAAAGTTTAGGTGTGAACTGGGGTACCATGGCAACTCACAAGTTGCCACCAAAAGTGGTGGTTCAGATGCTAAAAGACAATGGAATTCAGAAGGTGAAACTGTTTGATGCAGATCAGAGCACTATGAGTGCTCTTGCTGGCTCTGGGATTGAAGTTATGGTTGCCATTCCAAATGATCAACTTTCTGTCATGAATAGTTACAAAAGAGCTCAAAAATGGGTGCAGCGCAATGTTACCCGGTACAATTTCCATGGAGGTGTTAATATCAAGTAAGATTTTTCTTTCACATTGAATTGTAATAGGGGGTATATATTTGGGTTTTTGCATAATTATAATAGTTTTGGTTAGGAATATGATTTATATGTTAGACTGATTCTATGTCGAATGTGGATTGCGACTTATGTGGAACCGTAAGTGATAAAAAATTGAATAGTAATATGTGTGTTATTTACACCCTCCTGTCTCAGGACTCAGATGTTCATATGCTTTATTTAATATGTAATTTAATATCGACATAAATTTGTCACATTCTTCTGGTTTTGATGCCTGTTTGAAGTTTTTGTTGTTTATAGTTTGCTGTATTTGTATGATTCTATGAGCTTTTGAATGCATGTTGATTTATGTTAAGTTAATTTTTATGCATACACAGAGCTTTATGTATCCAAAGCCCTTTTGTTACTCTTGGCCTATTAGAGTAATATAAGTAAAACCTATACATATGGAATTGTGGTTGAGAAGGTGTTATCTAATTCTTGTTTATTTTTTTGACTAAATTGTGATTACTACCTTCCATTGTGCATTTAAAATATTTTTTCAAAATTTGACCAATTTAAAATATATCTAGAACAATAAGCCGTTTCAAATTTAGCCTCTTATTTTCGTTATCACCTTTATAATGAAAGTATTTTTGTTACATCAATTTGATACAAAGTTGTATTCTTCCTCGCAAATAAGGACATGGTTAAATAAATGAGAAGGCGGCTTTCTATGTAAATGTGGCTCCGTTTCAATACTGTCAAAACATTTCAATCTGCGTGCTTTCTTTTCTTTCAAATTTTTCAGCAGCATTATTGACTATGGTTGGCAGGGTAATTACAGAATATTTTTCCATAACTTTAGGCGGGAATTTTTTTTGTTAATATTATTAACTTAATTTGAGGAATAAAGCATTGATGAAGAATCTTGAGATACATAATTTTTGCTCTTCAATGCAACCTCTCTGTTCAACTGCGTCCTGGACTCTTGGTAGTTTACAGTGAAATTGGGTTAGTGGTGCTTTACTGAATGTAAAAGGCATATAGGCAACTTGCCACCATTAGTCCATGTTTGTGTAGTTGAAGGAAAGGGCATGTATTAGAGGTCTATAATTCGATGGAAGGGGCAATTTGGACATTGTTTATTGGATTAATCCTCTCTTTAAAACGAATTAACTTGGGCTACTGGAAAGACTACAATGGTAACAAACTTTACCTATTAGAAATAAAAAAGTAGAATTGCAACTTAGAATTTCTCAAAAAAGTTCATTTAAAGCAGTAACATCAATTCCTGTTAGTATTTATATTGTATTGCCGTTCATGAAGCAATGATTATGTTTGAACCTTGTTAGAAATGATTAATTTAGTTCTTCCTTTTGAATTTTATAAAGTTAAAAATGGTGGGGCTAAGTTCGTTTTAAACTGTTGACATCAATAAATAATGAAGTGCTTAGTCTATCCCCGTTTTTGCGTAGATATGTGGCAGTTGGTAATGAGCCTTTCTTGAAGTCCTACAACAACTCATTTCTGAATACTACCTTCCCGGCACTTCAGAACATCCAAAAAGCCCTCAATGAAGCTGGTGTCGGAGATTCCATAAAAGCAACTGTTCCCTTAAACGCCGATGTATATGGTTCACCAGACGATAATCCCGTCCCTTCTGCTGGAAGATTTAGGCAAGATATCCTCGGACAAATGACCCAGATTGTCCAATTCCTAGACCAGAACAAGGCGCCTTTCACTGTGAACATATATCCTTTCCTAAGTCTGTATGGCAATGACAATTTCCCCATTGACTATGCCTTCTTTGATGGTGTAAGCAAACCCATTCCCGATAATGGGATTGCATACCAAAACGTATTCGATGCCAACTTCGATACTTTAGTTTCTTCCTTGAAAGCAGCAGGGTTTGGCGACATGCCCATTTTGGTAGGCGAGGTGGGGTGGCCAACCGATGGAGACAAAAATGCTAATGTGAACAACGCTTATAGGTTCTACAACGGGCTTTTACCAAGACTTGCTGCAAACAAAGGCACCCCTCTTCGGCCTGGATTTATAGAAGTTTACTTGTTTGGACTTATTGATGAGGATGCTAAAAGCATAGCTCCTGGCAATTTCGAGCGCCATTGGGGAATCTTTAGATACGACGGACAACCTAAATATGGTATGGATCCTTCAGGCCAAGGGCAGAACAAGCTGCTCGTGCCTGCACAGAACGTACAGTATCATTCCCAGAAATGGTGCACGTTTAATCCAAACGCCAAGGATCTGAGCAAACTTGCAGATAATATAAACTACGCTTGCACATTTGCAGATTGCACTGCGCTTGGGTACGGTTCATCCTGTAATGGCTTGGATGCTAATGGAAACGCGTCGTATGCATTTAACGCATATTTCCAGGTCCAGAATCAAGGGGATTTGAGCTGTAATTTCCAGGGGCTGGCCTCAGTGACTGCACAGAATATATCACAAGCAAATTGCAATTTCACCATTCAGATAGTGTCATCAGAGTCTTCTTCATCTGCAGGTCCCTCATTGGTGGTGGCTTTAATATTTTTCACATTTTTGATGTCTTAGATTTCACAAGATAGATACCTTATAAATTTTGTTCAAAATTTTTTGTTATGGTGGGTTCTTGAATGTTGATGCATTGTTCAAATTTTAAACTATAAATGCTTCTAATACACTACAGAAAATTTATTTATTTGTCTCCTAGTGTCAATATTTGCTGCTTAATGTTGACATATTATGTTTGTACATAGTGGTAGACATCTTAATTGTTCCCATTTGTGCTCCCTAGTATTCCAATATAACTTTAGAAAAAATGATTGGTCATTCTTCAGTTTTTTAAAACTTGAAAAAGGCTGCTTTTATATAAAGCTGTAAATGAACCGAACTGATTGTGAATAAAACTTGACTCGACTCGATTTGAATTCGTTTATCAAGTTGAACTTGAATAGAAGATCTTGTTCGTTTAGTTAATCGAGTCGAATTTGAACTATACTGTGTACGACTTGAGTTTGACTTATCTAAGCTCTGCTCGAGCTCGCTTAAACTTGGCTCATTTAAACTCGACTTGTTTAGTATTTATTTTAAAAAATAATTAAATTTACATATTATATATACATATATAAAAAATTAATTTAATAGTTACTTAAGTTTAGTTTAGCTCTATTCAATCTCAACTAGGTTCGCTGAAATTCAACTTGAGTTTTATTCATTTTCCGTTTATAAACGGGTCGAATTCAAACAATATATTAGCCTCATTTAAAAGCTCAGTTCGACTCAAGCTTGTTTAAGTTTTAGTCTTGTTAAAACTTGAACTCGACTCAACTTGGTTTGTTTACGATCCAAATTTATATTTTAAAATATTTAAAAAAAGTTTCATAATCAAATACATTAGGAGGTCCAGATTGGACATTCTGACCAAAGTTGATGAATTTTTTAATTTTTTTCCCCAAATAAATAGAGAAATTTAAGGACATGTAAAGTATAATATGTTCTTGTTGAATTTTAAAAACATGGTTAGGCATATATCTAGGATTTATTTTATTTTATTTTTATTTTTTTCTGCACGAATTTGACCCGGTCATCCTAATAAAATATGCTACACCCCCGGCCAGTCAGACCCATTCTACCCACGGACACACCACTATTTCCTAAAGACTAGTGGTCTTTATTTTCTACTCGTAAGAAAGAATGAACTACAAATCCAACACTGTAAATCCAGAACAAATTTTTCTAAGTCTTCTATTTTTTCTGATATCAAAATTTCACCTATACTTTTTGTTTATACAAATTTTACCCTGGGAAAAGTTATTTCTTTCTTTCAACTAGAAAAAACACTTTCTCTTGGAAATCTTTCTTACCCATCAAAAAAAGATCCTATTTTTCTCTAAAAACAGCATTAAAGAATCCAGTTTCCGGTTTAAATTGACCGGAAATATGTCAAAAATGAGGTTATGCCTGTTGTATTTATCGATTGTCGGAATTTTGCTGGATTTTGTAGTTGTTGAAGGTCTTGGTGTGAACTGGGGTACCATTGCAGGCCACAAGTTGCCACCAAAAGTGGTGGTTCAAATGATGCAAGACAATGGTATTAAAAAGGTAAAGCTGTTTGATGCGGATAAATCCACCATGACTGCACTGATGGGTTCTGGGATTGAAGTCATGGTGGCTATTGCTAATGATATGCTTGATGATATGGCGAATTTCGATCAAGCCAAAGCTTGGGTTCGCGAAAATGTCACCAGTTACACTTCCATGAAATCTGGAGTTAACATCACGTTAGATTTCTTCCCTTTATTTGTATTGTTGGTTATTTAAACGCGGTTGATATTGTCAGAGTAATTAAGAATGATGTTGTTAGAGTAATATATCAGTGTCGCTAGAACAATTGTAAATATGTCGGTAAATATATATTTAATTGCTTTGACAAGTATGGTTGACAAAATAAAGTTTGTTGCAAATAATTGTCTCGCTAAAAGTGTTACTAAAAGTAATATTTGTGTCGCTAAATATGTATTGGAAGAAATTGAAGAACAAGTATACCGGAGGGAAACGAGCTCGAGCTCGTGAAAAAGTTTAAATGAGTTGAGTTCCTAAATGAGCTTAGATTTGGTGTTCAAACTCGACTCATTTAATATACAAGTTATTCGCGATTTTTGTTTAATAGAGTCAAGTCGAGCTCGAGAATTTCATTTATGGTAAAAAAAAAAAAAATTCTTTAATCATTATAACTTTATAATACAGATATTAAAATTATAATAAGTATTATTAAGCGAGCTGAGTCAAGCTAAATGAGTCGAACTCGAGTCAAACAAGGCATAACTCGAGCTTGACTCAGTATATGTTCACGAACAAAAAAAAACTTGTTTGAGCTCGACTCTCTTTAAACGAACTCGAGTCGAGTTTGTTCGCTACTCGGTTCTTTTATAACCCTAACAACATTATTTTTGCTTAACCTATTTAAATTGTTTGTATTTTGGTTGCTACGGCGGCCATAGTGTTGTTGTTAGAGCAACAAATTTCACCGTAAATACACAAACAAGTGTAAAAGTATCACTAATACATATTTACTTTGATAGTTTCAGTAAGCCCTAACATTATCAACCATATCTATTTATTTATGTTTTGGAAAAAAAAAATAATCTAACTATCTGTATATGTTTGTGCAGATATGTAGCAGTTGGAAATGAGCCTTTCCTAGAAGCCTACAATGGCACACTTCTGAATGTAACCTTTCCAGCCCTAAAGAACATACAAACTGCCCTCAACGAAGCAGGGGTAGGAAAAAACATAAAGGCAGTAGTTCCCTTAAATGCAGATGTCTACAATTCACCCGATAGCAACCCTGTCCCTTCGGCTGGAAAATTTAGGCCCGACGTCTCTAAACAAATGACACAAATAGTCAAATTCCTAAATGACAACCACGCGCCCTTCATGGTAAACATTTACCCTTTCCTAAGTCTCTATTTCAGTTTCCCCGAGTTCCCCCTAGACTACTGTTTCTTTGATGGTGTATCAAATCCCGTTAACGATAATGGGATTTTGTACACCAATGTTTTTGATGCAAACTATGATACTTGCGCTTCGGCCTTAAAAGATTTAGGGTACGAAAATATGACCATTTTAGTAGGGGAAATGGGGTGGCCAACTGATGGAGATTTGAATGCTAACACAAAGTTGGCTTATAGGTTTTATAAAGGACTTTTACCTAAACTTGTATTCAATAAAGGGACCCCACTTCGCCCTAACTTGAACATCGAAGTTTACTTATTTTCCCTCCTTGATGAGGATGCTAAGAGCATCCTTCCCGGTAATTTTGAGCGCCATTGGGGCATTTTTACATTCGATGGGCAACCAAAATACCCCATTGATTTTTCGGGCAAGGGAAAAAACGTGAGCCTTGTGGGTGCCAAAAATGTGCATTATCAAGACAAAAAATGGTGCCAAATAAATCCAAATGCCAAGGATTTGAGCAAACTTAATGAAAAATTTGAATTTGCTTGTCAAAATTCGGATTGTACGTCGCTTGGTTATGGTTGTTCTTGTAATGGATTGGATGCTAATGGAAATGCATCTTATGCATTTAACATGTATTATCAAGTGAACAATCAAGTGGAAAATAGTTGTGATTTTGGTGGTTTGGGCATGGTGACTAGTAAAAATATATCACAAGGGAATTGTAATTTTCCAATTTTGTTGTATGCACCGCCGCCATCGCCGCCACCGGCTCCATCTGCTGCACCGGGCCCGTCGCCAACGGGTGCACCGCATGCATTTGTTGCACCAAGTCCATCATGGGGGGTTGCTTCTTCAGGGTTTTCGGGGGTTGTTTATGCTTTCATATTGTTACTTGCAACTCTGTTTTAACTTATTATTTCTTTTGTAGATTGGACAGGTGATTTTATTTTTTATTTATATTTGTTTGGTAATTTGAAATTTTGCGTTTTTAATTAACGAGAGGAGAAAATTGCGTGTAATTTTTGTTGAAACACTACCCATACTTTTTTAAAAAATTCTAGAACATTCAGAGTCATTTTATACATTGCGACAAATACATGTGGATTCTTGTTGCGAGTAGATGCAATGTCATAATTTATAAATTAATACAAATATAAGGGTAATTTATTTCTGACTCGCAACAAAAATATTTAGTCACAGCAAAAAGTTTATTGGTTCCTTCTTGTTCATTTTAATCAACTTTAAAATACTTAATGACCAATTGATAAGTCTTCTTTTTGTACTTTTGTCTTGGGAATTAGATGGATTTTATGGATTAACATTTTTTCCAACTAGGCCCATTCATGTTCTTTGGGTTTTAGATTTGGCATCCAAGTAGCACTTCTTTGGTCTCAAAATAAGTTATAGAAATTTTATTTTGGATGTCCATTAAATATATTTTTTGTGATTGGTTGTCTCATAAATTCTCATTAAAATATTAAACGTTAGTATATTGTTAAAATTTATTCAAGACCAAAAATTTGAGATCATTAACATTACCGAGTCCCAAAAGAAATGAATTAGTAACATGTATATGTCAATGTGTATTAGACTATTTTACCCTTTATTATTTAAAACTAAGTGACTCATTTAAAACTTGTTTGATTCAAGGGGCATAATGAAGAATAAATCTTTAATTTGGATCCAATATTCTCTTCTTTAAACTATGTGTCAAGTCAATCTAACTACTACTCAATACTCATGCATATTTGATACTCATTCCATATCACTACAATCTTTTTTAGCTTGAAAGAAAATCTCAAAAGTGAGGCATTTTAAATGGACAGCTCATCTCATCTTAGATATGAGATCTTTGACCCATTTTCTTTTATAGCTTAAATTTAAATTATTTTAGTGGGAACTTTAAAGACTAAATTCCATTTTGGACTCTAAACTTTAATCCTAGAATCAATTTGTATCCTAAATTTTATTTTGAATTAAATGCACCCTAAATTTTGAGTTTCAAAGTAATTTGCACCCATCGTACCCTCTACGTCAAAATAATTTACAAGGGTGCAAATTACTTTGAAACTCAAAATTTAAGGTGCATTTAATTCAAAATAAAATTTAGGGTGCAAGTTAATTTTAGAATTAAAGTTTAGGGTGCAAAATGGATTTTTAGTCAAACTTTTCAAATTGAGATTGTTTATTGATAACAAATTGGTCTAACAATCATGATTGTACCTCTTAACAGCTCTACATCTAATTTGGTAAAATGATAAAGTTTTTTGGTAAAATTTTATTTGCCTCTTATCGTCTCTTAATCAGTAAGAGAAGATATAAATTCAAACTATTAAGAACTGCCTCTTAACGAAAAATTAAAATCCTAAATATTGTACTCCCTCCATTCCAAAATTTAAAATCATTATTGATTTTTGAAAAATCAATTTGAGATGTTTTTAAATTTAAAATTGATATTTTTAAATTTAAAAGTCATTTAGATGTTTTACATTTTTTAGTTACCAAACAACTTTTTAAATTTAGATGTTATTTTACTTAGATGATCTAATTTATTAAAATATATTAACCATTCAGATCTTAATTACTCAATTTTATCGAACACTATAATTACACAAATCAAGATTCTAATTTATTCAATTTCCAAAACATAATAGAAAACTGTCACACGTGCACAATCTTCTTTTACTTTTATTTAATTAAATTATAGGTATATGACACCTCATTTTATGATGAAATGACATAAATAACCTTATTGAGACAAAAATAAAAATAAAAAAGTTGTATATATAGGCAGTCATTGTAGTTACCGTTTTACTCAAGCATTAATACCATAGTTATTAGAAGTTGGAATATAAACTTGTAGACTAATAAAGTTGAAATTTGAGGAGTATAATACTAAAAAGGATTAACGACTTAATGATTGCTCTGAGAAAAAATGTATCTCATAATTAAACTATGAAGAGTTGTGAGAATAAGAATTAAAGTGAATCACGCAGAATTTATGTAATTATATACAAAATGAGAGTGTGTGGTTAGGAATTTATGGCGAAATAATGAAGATTAAACCCTATAGTATATGTCAAAATTTAATTTTCACCGCAAATTTTATTTTTGATTTAAATATTCTAAGGCTGCACAACAATAGTAAGGACGTTAAGATCGAAAACTTATAGGTCGAGATTAGCCAATCTTAAAGTTGACAACGGTCTAATCAGTCCCTACTCAACTTTAAGAATTTATACTCTCTGCACCCTCAACATCGAAAAGATTTGCATCCTAAATTTTAGTGTAGAATGTGCGAATTGTTTTGACACTCCCAAGTATAGAGTACTTGTACTCTAAAATAAGATTTAGGATAAAAATTGATATTAAACCTAAATTATAGGGTACAATTTGTGATTTATGTAGTTTAATTTTCAAGTTTTTGTTGGAAGAAAGGGACCCATGAGCAAGTGTGGGTGGGCATAAGAGTTGGGACACATGGTGCCATACTTATTGGCAACCACCCACCTGCAGCTGCATCAAAATTCAAAAAGGCCTTGTCGGCTCCTCAAATCAATTCCTCTGGATTTTAATGGAATTCAAATTTCAAAAGGTTGGAATTTTGAAAAAAAAAATCTTTCTGAAGGAGGGAAATTGGATGGTAACATTTTCCACCCTGCTTATTAGTTTCCAAATTGTGCATGTCTGCACACAAAAAAATAAAATAAAATAGTGCGTGTCAATTTTCAAGTTTCTACAATGATGCATCAACAACCTCCCTTCTTTATTTGTAACATGTATTATTATAATTCAATTTTAACAATATTTCAATCAGAGGGTCTAGAGGTAATTTTTTATTTTTTTTTGAAACTCTATTTTTTAGGTACTACACACTTCATATATATATATAAAAAAAAAAAAAACTCACATGAGTTAAAATCGAACTTGAGACCTAGATGTCACAATAACTTAATTTTAACCATTAGGCTAAGACTCATTGACGGCTTAGGACAACCTTGGGAAGGAGCCAAAAAAAAAATATAATGACAACTTACTTTCAACATAATGTCAGCTGATTCTAATTTTGATGATGAATAGACTCAAAAGAATAAGTTTATGTACACTATTCCAAACACTACACTGCACATTCAACAATTAAAAAGTGGGATATGACACGGAAATCCACGTCAGGTCCCACTTTTTAATGGTTGAATGTGCACTGTAGTGTTTGAAATAGTGTATGTAGACTTATCCGACTCAAAATTGTGACCTTATGCAATAAAAGAAAAGGTCTTACCTCCATGTCTTGACAATGACTTTTATTTACTTGGAAAAAGATTCATGAAAAAAGTTCTTTTATCTACACTATAGTTGCCAATTTCACTTTTAAGTAAAATTGAAGATACTTCATACTTTACCTAGCATTATCTAAAAGTTATGAACCATGATTTTCAAAACATATTTGGCCAACATAACTAAAACGTTTATGATTTTGCTAATTTTATAAATGAATGGGAGGATTGTAATTTTGAATTTGGTAATTAGGATGAATTAGATACCAGCAAATGGCTTCAGTCATAGTTTTGATTAATCAAATGACAAAACTTGTAATTAACAAAGTGTACGTTTGGTTACTCAGTGTTTGATGCGGTTAGAGTATTTGAAAGTTTAAACGGACTTAAAAAATTTGTTCGTCTAGTAATAACTTATTTTAAACGCAGTTATTTAACTCACAAATGTAGTGTTCAGACTTCCAAATATTGCAAACATCGATAACTGAACAAACTCAAATTTGAAGAAATGACAAAATTATTGATGAATGTATTCGCTACTATCATGTTATTTCCATATTTATAAAACAATATCAATGTAAAACTGAAACAAATCTTTGCAAGCTTGAATGTAAAAACTAAAAAGCCATCCAAATTCCATTAATTTTGACGCCAAAAACAAAACAAAAAAAAAATACAAATTCCATTAGTAACATTAGAGGGTATTATAGGTAAAGCAAGAGGAAATTCTCGGGTATATAAAATGCAGGAAAAAATAGAAGGGGAAAAAGGAGGACAGTGGAATCATGTGAAAAAGAAGAAATATAGATAGAGAATCCAAAAACAGTTTTCCATTTTCATGAGAATCATCATTTTTTTTCTATTAAATAAAGTGACATTTGTTACAAGTCACGTGCCTAACTCCTGTAGATACATCACCTTATGTCCTTATCTCCTACGAGAACGTGCCACTTTAAAATAAGCCAACAAATAAATAAAAAAATAAAAATAAAATGGCAAAAGTAAAAGGAAGTTCCAAAAACCAATTTTTCCTTTTCCTTTTTTTTTTTCTCCTTCTTCCCATCTCTTTTACCTTTTGGATTGAGCCAAGTTAAATCCTTTACAGCAAATGAGTGACAGCTAAGAATTGACAAAAATGTAAAGTTATATATTGCTTATTACTTTGTGAAGACATGATATCTAAATTTACAATATAATAAATTACTATATCGTAGTATAATATATTTTCTAGACTGAGCCAAGTTAAATTCTTCAAAGCATGCAAATGAGTTTTTTTGACTGAGCCAAGTTAAATTCTTCAAAGAAAATGAGAGACCGATAAGAACTGACTAAAATGCAAATAAAAAATGATATATATTACTAATGTTAATATCGACTTTTTAATTATCAGTTACGTGAATAAGTCTCGATGATTAATTTTTTAGAGATATATATAATAAGTGGAGTTCTTCCATAATTCCTACTAATCCTATATATTGATAATATAATTCGACGTAAATTTATCGTAACACATTAAAATTTACACCGTAAGTTTATCACATAGTACTTCACTTTACAATATAGCAAATTGTTACCTTGTAGTACAATTAATAATACAAAATTATATCTTTTAGGTTAACTTTACACGGTAAATTATACCGCTAATATTTGTGCTTTAAAAGGAGGTTTTAAAGGATCCGCTAATGAATCAAACTCAAATACGAGAATATCACGCAAACACATAGGGTAGAGTTTTACATTTTAGTCGATAAGGATTGTTTAAAAAAAAAAAACTTGGAACTAGGGAAAAACTAAAGACTTATCATTCCATGGACTCTTTCTTAGCTATATATATTATCACTAGTCCTCAACAAAGAAGTGATCTACTACAATACAACATGCTAAAAAGTAAGAACTACTAATTAATACTATTGCTTAATAGATAAACTCTATATTTTCCATCTCCCTTAAGTTGTACTAAACTTTGATTTACATGCATAATAATTGAGATTGATTAAATATTTAAAGATGGAAAAACCCTAACATAATCAACACTAGGAGGAATAAGAGGACTCTGAGGAGAGAAGGGACATAGTTCTCATCTCCAAGACTTTCTTGTGAGAATTAGAGTGCTTATAACTCACAAAAGTAGGACTCTTTGCTGGCCTATACTCGGGCAGCAGCCTGCCCGACTTGTACCTCACCCCACATGCATTACAGAGTGTTTTTGGACCCAATGGTCCTGCCCTCCATTGTGGGGTCCTCTGTGCTAAACAATGGGTGCATCTCCTTGGCTGCTGCTGCTGCTGCTGTAACTGCCCCTGCCCCTGCCCCTGCCCCTCCCCCTCATTGCTACCCTCCAAGCTGCCCAAGCTGTCCTCTTCTTTATCCTCCTTTTCCAAAACCATATCCTCTTGCTTAATTTCTTCTTTTTTGGGCAAAATGAGTTCACTATCAGCTAGCCAATAGGCTTGTTGAAGCAAAGGGGGGTCTGAGCTTGTTGTCATTTGGAGATGGTTAGACCAGCTTGTGAGTTGAGTGTTGTGGCTCCTTCTGGCTTTGCTGCCAATTGGGTTGCGGTTTCTTTTGCTTCTTGCCTTGCCTGGAATCACAAACTTGTGCAGAATATTTGATGATGATTTGGGGTTTTTTTGGGGTTTTACTAATTGCAAGGGCTTTGAGTTTGCTGCTGATGCTGCTTCTTTAGTGTTTTTCTCAACATTTTGGGGTAATATTGGAGCAGGAGCAGGAGCAGGAGCAGAAGGGGGTATGCAATTTCCAGAGCTGGATAAACAGTCTTCAACAAATATTGACAGCCATTCCAAGTTCATATCCCCTTCCTGCATTATTTGTGATACAAATATTGGGATGACACAAAAAATAAGTAAAATTGAAGCTGGGATGACTAGAGAGAAAGACCCTCTTTTTTTTGACAGCCATTCCAAGTTCATGTCCCAAGACCTCATGCACACCCAAGTCTTATGAGAGAAAGACCCTTTGTAGTAAAGATTGGTTTTTTATGGAATGTAATGAGAATATATAAATAAAAATAAAACAAGCAACAGAAAGATACAAATAAACAGAATTCCTGCATTTATATGATTTCACAAAATAGGGAAACAAAAATAATAAGTAAAACTGAAGTTGGGTTGGCTAGAAAGAAAAACCCTTTATAGCAAAGATTGGTTTTTTTATGGAATGTAACGAGAATACAGAAAAATTTATATTTAAGTAATTTAAAAAAATAGAGTATGATATATAATCTGCATAGCTGAAGCTTTGTACCAATAAACATGACATTTTCCAGTAGAAAAAGAAAAGGTCTGATTCTTGGAGTGGTAAACAATCAAAGAAAAGAAGAATAGAAGCGAAGTCCAAAAATGTATAAACTAAACAGAACAAGAACAGAAAATCCTGCCTCAAACTCAAGAAGATTTAGTATTTTGAAGACATTTGAACAAGAAAAAAGAAACAGATAACATTTGAACACGAAAAAAGAAAGAGGTTCATACCGTATTGTTGCCCGAAAAAAGGTCATCCAGGCTGCCAAGATTAGAGCCAGAGGGAGAAAACAGCTGCTGCTCCGGTTCAAATTCAACCGGAACACCGCCGGAGACTGAAACATTCCGGCACAAGTCCATACCCTGAAGAAAAGTTCAGACTTTTTGGTACCCAATGAATTGAACAGAGAGAGAGAGAGAAGGGGAGAGGTCTTAAGCCCTCTGCTTAAGACCTCCTTTTCTGTCGGCAGATAAAAGCAAGAAAACAAAACACCATCAAAATTCATCAATAAAAGAGAAACCCCACATTCCCATGCCTCTCTTTTCTCTCAGGTCTCTGTAGCTTTAAAATGACCTCTTTAGTCTTTACCACAACCTAAATTTATAACAAGAACAAAACTTTTACATACATATATATATATATATATATATATATATATATATATTCAATGTACCTACACTCTGCGTCTTGGTTTCAGCAAAATGTGGTTATTTACCTCGCTTTATGATTTCTAAATACACTGAGGTAAATCAAGAAGTATATTGGAGTATGTGTTTTGCGTGACACACATATATATACATATATTTATATACATGTATCTATATATATATATAATATATGTGTGTATATAATTTCTCGTGCAAAATGTAAACTTTAGAGAGAGAGAGTGACATCACTGTCAAAGCTCCATGACGGAGTATGCCACTTGATAAATATACACTAGTGTTGGTTCAAGGTGAACGAACCCTCGACTATTTCACCAAATAATAACAATATATATATATATATATATATATATATATATATATTGCGATTGTTTTCTTGGGTAAAAGTGGTAGCTAATTTTTGAATGCAGAGAGTAATTACCAGGCCCACTGGTATAGTGGCCTGCCTCTATCTCTTACAGTCTTGTACTAGTGCTTCTCCTTACAAGTGAAGGAGAGAATAATGGCATGGCCTTGTACAAAGCACACCCACCCAAACATATACATACAAGTAAAAGAAAAGGGAAGAAAAAAAAAGAAGCAGCATAGTATACATTTGAAGTCTAAATATCTGATGTACAATATGGTGCCAGATTCTCAAATTTCTAAAGTGAGGAAATATTGAAAATGGCAATGTGCATTTAGGACACTGGGGAGTGAGATGAACAGGAATCCCACACGAAAAAGAATAAGTAAAAAAGAAAAATAACAGGAATAAATATCTCTAGTCTTTCTACCGCAGAGAGCAATACATCAACTGGGCAACAGTTTAATTTATCTTAGAAGGCTAACAGGTTATATATAATCAAATATGCCAGCATTGGCTCTAAGTCTCTAACTAACCTAACTACAGGTTTAGTTCCATTTATACAACCAAATTATGTCAGTTAACAGTGCAATCTTCTCAAATGCCCACAAATTTGTTGATTTTTTTTCTTTCCAAAAATAGGTTTTAAAAAAAATAAAAAATAAAACCAGGATCATCTTTATGATTTTATACAAAACAACAATATATATACCATGTATCTAAAGTATGGATTTATTACCTAGTGTTTGGTTAGATTAACACGTTTTGAAAATTAGAACAGTCTTTGGTATCCTCAAGATCTTCCCTCCTGTGATCTTATGCTGAACCTAGAGTGTAGCCTCCAAAACACCTTTCTGGAAAAAACCTTTCTCGAAAAAACTCTAGCTATGTTTTTACTAGGCTAAAAGAAAGAATACAAAATTTGATATTTTGCTTTGATAGGAAAAGTAACAAAAGACGTTTCTGATCAATGATATATATAATAATATTGATCTTTACCCTTTCTTAAGAATCTGATCCATATTAGGCTAGAAAGGGGATTCTAAGGGATTCCTCTTCTGACTCCAATACTTATCCAGATATTATTATCTAATAATAATATTCAAAATAAATATTAATTACAATTAATTCTACTAAATAATTGTAATTGTACTTTAGTCCAGAAATTAATTAAATAAACCTTTTACTAATAAGCGGTAAATATTTTCTCTATAAATGTACATAAATATTTCAGAATCAATTAATATAATTCTGATACATTTAAACTAATTTCATAAGTCCATAATTTATTTCTATTTGATTTAACAATTAAATCAATCCTTTTAATAATAAATATTAAAAGACTAGGCCAAGATGTTTTGACAATAATAATACTCTTAATATTAATTCAATTCTTACTCAACTCGAAAAACTACTGACACATGAAGAAATCCCGAAAAAATTAGCACACATGCAACTTTTTCTATATAATTGTATATAAAAATGTTGCTGTAAAACACAACAAATTTAGAGATGAATCATTTCTTTTACGATTGTACGATAAAAGTTGCATCCGTGCTATTTTTCTATCCGCTTCAAATGTTACCGATGGTTAGCAATTCAAAAACAGATGACAATGAAAATAGTAGAAGAAAGTCAAGAAACCATAAAGAAAACTGCTGACATTCACGGCTGACACAGTTTGATATCTCTTTCCATGTGGACTGGTCACCACATTATCAAGAGAACCAATCCCATGTTCACATACCACTTGACTTGGGTACATGCTCTCCGATAAATAAGTACAAGTCTTCAACTATGTTAAATCATGTCTATTTGAATGCCTTGACAGTAATACATGAGGTGATAGTCTCATTCTGTTCGTTTATTAGCTTACAGGGGCCTATCTGTTCGTTTATTAGCTTACAGGGGCCCGTTTGGAGATCTAAACTTTCATTTGGAAGCAACTTATTTCAAACATAATTTATTTAACTCGCAAAAGCTGTCATTACTGCAAACGCTACATAAACGCCAGTAACCTAACATGTTGTACATGCAAGTGGCTATACAGCAAGGCGTATACCCAAGTCAAGTTCAAGCACATAACATGGTTTAGTCAAATAAATAATTATCAAACAAGAAAGAAAAAGAAAACAATGTGATCAAACTTGGCACAAATCAAATGGATTGGGTGAGTTTATAATTTCCTCAAAATTATGGCAGTGGGACAGATCAACCCCAACTGCTAGTCTAAGCAATTATTGTTATAGATGAGGTCTTGATAGAAGGTGACATTAATAAGTAAAACACTGCCCTGGTTTGAATCCGTCAATATGCATGTCCAATAGCAGGTTCCCAGGACCAGAAAGATAAGAAATTAAATAATCATTAATGTAGAAAGCAAAAGCAGAATTGAAAGAGTTTTGAATTGTATAAACTTATCTACATGTTAATTGACACATTTGATATTTACAGAAAAAAAGATATAGCCACTTTAAGATCTTGGCAAGAGTCAGCATAACTAGAAACTTAAAGGGCTAATAAAAGTATCAAGAATGTTTTGGTGCACTCTAAATGAAGGCCAAAACGGAAACTAAAGAGGTGAAAACCAATGTTACATGGATTCTTCAATCTGCCTTGGAGTATCCGTGTCCGATACTCACCACTTAGACAAGGATACGGGTACTAAACACTTCATTTTAGTATAAAAAATTGACAAAATTGAAGAGTACCTATATCATGCTCTTCAAAAAAAAAAACCATGTCAAACCAGACACTCCATCCGAACATTCCATCCGAATCTATGTAACATAGTTGAAAAAACAAGTTCAACTACCACAGATGTACTGTAAACAGCCTTCAGTAAATTAAGACAATATTCACAAAATGGAAATAGCTGGACAGAATAGCATATAATATTACAAAATGAAGATGACAGCAAATTTTAATACATGTACTGATTAATATGTTCTACAAAGATTGTGCTTTGTAGAACATAGATAGTTGAAGATAGTCCAACAAAGCATAAGCATAAGTTTCTATGCCAGATTCCATTACCATACATGTCAGTGAATCGGCTTTTCAAGATAGGATGCAAATCCTAAAACAATCATAAGAAAGAATCTTCCACTCTGGCTCGTATGTAAACTGATACAGCCTTTTCTTTAGGGTTAGCCTCACCAGGGTTTTGAACTTGGTTTTGGCGCCCATGAAAGATTAAAATGCTAATGTAAAAAAATAAAGTAGAACAATAAAAACAAGGAACAAAATCATAACAATGAAAAAAAAATCACAGAAAAAATCATATGCAGACAATAATGTACAATGGATTGTCTATGTGAGACAGGATCAATGCAAAAAAGAATGGTATAGAAAGATGTCCACTACAGAACGACAAAAGAAGGGTTAAATACACTTTTTTCCCTTGAAGTATCACCTTTTTTACATAAGTGACCATAATCTAAAAAAAACTTATAATAGCAGCCTCCAAGTACATTTAAGTAAAAAAAATTGACCCTAAATTCATTTGCAACCATAAAAATGGCTGAATTGCTGATGTGTCATGGGGAAGGCCTGTTGTATACGATTTGACGCCTGTTGTATACGATTTGACTGTATATAACCATTAGAATATACAGTTATTTACCAAAAACAATTCCAATACAAGCAAGTAATAAAAGCATTTACTGAATAACAATTTGAAAAACTTAGTTCAGTAAAAAGCTAAGGCTCTGTGAGTATCGATAGTTCACCAAATTGGAGAAATTTTGTGAGTTTCTAGCTCTCAACTAGCTAATCGAAGTTCGAAATCAAGTTGCAATGGTATGGGTGGTGAGAATTCTAGATTTGGAAGAGTTTGGAACTCCTTTATATGGAGGTAAAGTAAACATTTACTTTCACCTTTATGGTAGTTGGGAAAGTTATGATACACGTGTGTGTGTGTATATAGGATTCGTCTCTCTAGCAAACGGCTGAGAGCGAACTAAAGACGAACCGGCTATAGCGACTATTTTTTCCGTCGCAATAGCATAGAAAATCGACGAACCGTCTATAGCGACAGATATAGTGACGAACAAAACCGTCACTATAGCTGGTTCGACGATTTTCTATACTATAGTGACGGACAAAACCATCGCTATAGCCGGTTCGTCTTTGGTTCGCTCCCAGCGGTTCGCTGGAGAGACTGGCCGTATACATATATATATATATATATATATATATATATATATATACACACACACACACACACACACACACACATATATATATATATATCAGTTAGTAATGATAGTTGAGAAATTGATTGTGCAATTCCCCTTTTTGATTCTTCATTCTTTAACAATTTTGTGGTCCCTTTTTTGGGTCCCAAAATATTCTTTATATCCTTTGTTTTTTAATTGATTATGCTTGGAAGTAATGAAATAATTACCTTTATATTTGTTGAATGGGTAAAGAATTGGTTTGTTTTTTTGTTATTGGTACGTATATTTATTTATTTATGCTTTTGTTGACTGCAGATGACCATGATGATATCTTATTTAGTATAAGATTGTACTATGCTGGTGAATTTATAGTTGGGTCAATCTACGTTTTTTTACTATTGTGAGCTTAGTAGTTAACCACACAGGACTTGAGTAGTATGGCATGGAGGTTGGACTTTATGGGTTATTATCATTCTACTACTTTGATCCGGTTAAGGGATACAGTGAACTAATATCAATTAATGATATTAAGAATATGAAGCCTTTTATTCCTAAGTTAAGAGAAGTGGATATAGTAGTTATAACTCACCAGCCCTTACAAATCTCATCTCCATTAAAGATCTTTGATGATGATGAGAAAGACAACCAGTTTGGTGATAATGAAGAAGGCATCCAATGTGCTGATAATGAGGAAACCAAACAGTTTGATGATAATGAAGAAGGCATCTAATGTGGTGATAATGAAGAAGTCAAACAATTTAATGATAATGAAGAAGGCAACCAGTTGGTGGTAATGAGGAAGACATCCAGTGTGATGATGATAACAATGAAGATCCCTCATACAATGAACAATTTTATGATAGTTCATATGAGGAAGATGACATTGCAATATGGACAGTGGTATAGTAGGCATAGATGGTAGAGATGATATAGAGCAAGAAATAATGGTCTCAAATAAAAAGAAAGAGAAGGTGATTGCAAAAGGGAAGGAGAAGGTCACTAAATTTGATGATGAAGAAGATCTTATGCAGGAAAAAATTCCTAAAATGACTATAAATGAAGATGGAGATGAACCAAAATAGCTAGAGTTTGATCCTGAAACTATGATGGATGATCCTAAATTTGAAAATGGCATGTTGTTCAAGGATAATAAACAATTCAAGAACGCAGTTAGAGCTCACTCAATCAAGCATGGAAGAAATCCAGTAATATACAAGAATGAAGCTTTCACGGTTGGTTATAAATGCAATCCTCCTAATCCATGGAAGATATATGCTAATAAGTTGCAGAGAGAGAATACACTGCAAATAAAGAAGTTGTATGACCCCCATACTTGTTTAAGAGATGCTAGAAATAAGTATGTTAACTATAGGTAGCTTGTAGAAAAGTATATAAATGAATTAAAAAAAAACCAAAGACGTTGGTTGCCACCTTTGTAGAAACTGTTTGGAATGAAGATATTGTGAAGATATCAGAGGTTCAAACTTATAGAGCAAGGACCAAAGCAGTAAAGATGATCCAAGGTAGCATTGATGAATAATATGTGAAGCTCTGGCAGTATGTTGAAGAGTTGAAGAGGCTAAATTCAAGTAGTACAGTTGAATTGGTTACTGAAGAGGGTATACTAGCAACAAAAAAAAAACTAATTTTTAAAAGGATTAATATCTGTTTGGGAGGACTAAAGGAAGTCTTCAAGCATTATAGGCCTGTCGTTGGGGTTGATGGTACCCACCTAAAGAGTACAAATAGAGGAGTCCTTGTAGTTATAGTAGGTATTGATTCTAATAACAATATGTTTCCCTTAGCATATGCAATTGTGGAAAGTGAGACAAGGGCTATATGGACATGGTTTTTGGATATTTTAAAGGATGATGTAGGGATTGAGAATGAATATGGGTGGACATTTATGTCTGACAAACAAAAAAGGTTAATTGCAGCATATGATGATATAGTCCCTAATGCTGATATAAGGTTTTGTTTTCATTGCACCAGAACTTTGCTAATATTGGGCATAGAGGTATGCAACAAAGGGAATTGTTGTGGAATTGCGCAAGGGCCAGTAATTTGAGGAAGTTTAAGGTATTAATGGAGGAACTTAAAAAGGTTGATCCTAAGGCAATCGAGTGGCTAGTTGACAAACCACCCTATCAATAGTCAAAATCACATTTTAGTCTATATCCAAAATGTAATATTTTGACTAACAATCTATGTGAAAAGCTTCAATAACATGATCAAGTTGGCAAGGAAAAAGCCTATCCATAGTATGCTTGAGGATAATAGGGATTTGCTGATGAAAAGGATGGCTTTTAATCGAAATATATGTAAGAAATGGTATGGGAACCTTTGTCCTAGTGTACTAGAAAGGTTAGAAACTAGTAAAAAAATATGCAGGAGAATCAATCCCTACAACTATTAGTGAATTTGGTTATCAAGTGAGGATAATGTATGGAGATCAATACTCAGTTGATTTGGAGACAAAGGGCTGCACGTAGGCGATGAGATATAACTGGCATATCACGTAGTCATGTCATTGCATGTATGTCTTTCAAGAACCTGGATTTGTCAATGATATCTACAAGATCAGCACCTACCAATTAGTTTATGCACCAATCATTGCTCCAATGTGAAGTTTAGATATGTGGGAAGCTAAGGTTCAAGGTACTCCAACAAATTATACCTCCAAAATATAACAAACTTTTCGTAGGCCAAAGAAGTTGGGGAAAAGGAATAGAGATGAACATCAGCCAGAAGGAGATAACACTCATGGGGATTTGGAGAAAGAATTTCAGAATTCTCTTAGATACAAAGTTTGTTGGCAGTATGGACATAATTCAAGGTTTCACAAGAAGCAACAAGGGAACCAACTATGTAATGAAGTCACAGTCAACCAAGAAAACAATGAAACTGCAGTCAACCAAGAGAAAATAATTTTAACATCACATGTTCTAACTCAGCAGTCTCAGACAAGGTCAAAAATTTCAGTAAGTAATATAACACTATACTCCTTTATTTAGTTACTTTTGGCAACATAGTCACCTTTTTTTGTATTTTATTTTAGCTCATGAGGAGCTCAAGATCTCAAGGAGGTAAGCAAGGAACAAATGTTGGCAATACTAGTGTAAGTATTCATTTGGTTCACATTTATTGTCATTTTTATTTATTATAGTGTTTAGTTTGAATGAGGATCACAGAGTCATGTATTGTCTTTTTTAAGTTCAAAGTGGCATAAGTGGAATGAAGAATAATGTTCCTAATAGGAGCTGACTTTGTGATGGAGTACCTCAAGCACAATCATCTTATAAAGGAACACCAATCCTTGTCGGGAGGGGGGAATTATGTTACTTTGAAGAACATAAAATCATTTGTGCACAGGTCTGGTTTGCAACATTAGGGGGTTAGGACTGGGACTAGTACTTTACATATTCTAGGGGATACAATACATTTTTTGAGGCTGCTATTTTATATATTTTTTGGGGCTTTCAACATTTTGATGGGAAACTTTGCAAACTTAGGAACCACATGTCTATAGTTTGCAAAATTTCAATGGTGATGTGCTATATCAAACAATTTAATGTATTAAATTGCTATTTTCAGTTGAATGGAAGTAGAGCTATAGTTTGAATTTTTGTGTATGTGTGTATTACATAGTGTTGTGAATGGTGAATTGTAAATGTTATATCGAAGCAGTTTTGTGAATGATGAACTACATGACTACTCTGTTTTGGAAAGCTGTTTTGTGTGCTCTGCTCCTTTGAATTCTGTTTTTCATTCACAACAGCATGAATCATATTACATAGATTGCATAATAGAAACATCATTTCTCAGAAATTTTATAAACATTACAATAGTCAAAAACACCATTATTCCTCTATAAATTTTCTCTCTTCTAAGCATATTGGTGAGTTCTTGCTCAGTTGTAGAAATCTTTCTCAGGAGGCCAGGAATAACTTGGATTACTCTTGTTTGCATTGGAGGATCATGTCAATAGAAGAAACCACATCCTTGAACTCCAATAGTTTGGCAAGCAAAAAATCTCCTACTTGGATTTCTATCAGTCCAAGATGTCTTGAGGACAGTCGGAAGATGACAGTGACACAGAACTTTCAAGTATGGTCTTTCTCTTTCTCCTCTATCTTCAGCTAATTCTCTTTTATATGTTATTTCACCTTCTCTTTCTGCTTCTCTTTCGTATGTTCTTCTACTCATTCTCTTTCTCTTTCCACCATCTCATGGAATCCTAATATATAGGGGATAGTCAATACTATTGGACTGAAATGGAGGGAAAACAAACAGTATTTTTAGTTGGAAGGAAAACATATGGATGGGGTTGGAAAGAAATGGATATATACATGTATTAATTTTGTTTTAATGGTAAAATACAATAAAATATGTTTAAAATTATAAAAATACACTGAATACAGGTCTTCCCCGTGATACGTCAGCAATCCTGCCATTTTTATGGCCAGAAATAAATTTAGGGTCTGTTTTGCTTATTTAAGTGTACTTGGAAACTTATTATAAGTTTTTTTAGATTAGAACTACTTGTATAAAAGGGGTGATATTTTGAGGGACAGAAGTGTATTTAACCCACAAAAAAAAGTCATTGTTTAGTACTTATTAGTTGTTGGACAGTAAAAACCAATATGCCAAAAAAGTAGTCACTCAGCTAAACGGAGGGTGTTGTGTGGGTAGATGCGCAGCCACGGAACTAAGATTGAAAATAACTACAGAAGATAGTTTGAAACATGCAAAAGGATGAATTAATGCACACAGTTTCCACACACACAAAAGGAAAAAAAATAAAAATAAAAAATAAAAAAATAAAAAATAAAGGAACCAATGTGGGGTATCACTCACACATAAACAAAGAAAAAAAAAAGGAACCAATGTGGGGTATCACTTGAAGATGTTCCTGGGATGAGAGGGAGAGCGAGTGAGGAGAGGATCCATTTCCGCGAGTGAGAGAGAAAAATAAGAGGAACGAAGAATGGACCTAAGAATACCAAATAAAGGGACTTTTGCTAGTAGTTTCAGCTAGTTCAATATAAGAAGTCCCCAAAACAAGAAAGATTAGTCCTCCAACAAACATACTTAAGAGAACAGGTCAGATTTTCAGGTACTCATAATATTAATACATTTATTAACAAGCAAAGTTTATATACATGTCTAAACCTTAGAAATGATACAGCAAAGCCTAAAGAGATTATATACCATCATGCGATGATAACTATACATGATATTCTATCAACACAAGGGATAAAATGTGGGATAAGGTAGACAAAGTGAGGCGCTTACATCTGCAGTGCAATAGAGAATCAAGTTTATGCCTTTTAGTGGGAGTTCACAGATTAATACGTTGATAACAAAATCATTTTGTATGAAGTTGTGGAATGTACAAAGTTAACCGCCATCAATACACAGCCATGAGGATGGCTATGCCAGGTACTCATGCCACTCTTCTGGTGTTCCCTTTCTCATTCTCAGCATCTGTATTGCTGTGTTTGTCAGGGGGATGGCAACTATGTCATAGTCTTTAGGAGCCTGCAAGATCAAGGCAGACTCACTTATGGTTGGTGAATATAAATGAATGTGGTTCGTTGTTTATGCTTAGTTATTTTATTCACCCTTTCTTTTTACTTTTCTTGCTTTATCTTATGTATTCTTCTTGTTGCTGACTAAATCATTAAACTACAACAAAATATAGTATATCTGAAGTCTCAAACTTCTAATCTTCTGATTACTTCTCACTATTGATATTGGCAAAATTAGATAACATACCCAGGTATGATGTTTTGTACTACTGGGATGAATTATGGTTCTTATATTGGATTATATTCTGAGATAGTGAGACTAATTTGCTGTTGACCGTAGAGTAACCCAACCTTTGGGCGAACCACATAAATTTTGTGTCTTGTGTGTGGTTGTTTTTCTTTTGATTTCTCTTTGCTATTGTTTTCGCTGTGTTGTTATTCTCTAACATATGAATCTTGTTAACAAAGGATACTGGGAGGAATCGATGGGTACATACTACAGATCTAACCTTCAGGATTATTGCCACAAAGTGGCTGCATTCAGTTCAAAACCCACTCTATCATTCAACCTCTGTTAGTGAACTTGGAAATTCTATTTCTTTATTTTTGAAAAAAATATCAAGCAGATAAATGAAGTATTTAAGTATTTTTTTTTTCTTTGATGAGGAAACCAGGTCGAAGGATATCAGAAGCTACCTTAGGGACCTTGTTCAGCTTCATGTTTGCTTCCTCCAAAGTTTTTTGACCTTTTCTGGAGTTGCAACGTGAACATGCAGTAACCTGTTACACAGAAGATGACGGAATGCATTGCGAAGATGGCATATGGGATTAGAATTTTTTTAGTTAAAGTTGACAAATACTACTTATTTGAAACTGCATTTTGCTATATATAAGCCTTGTTTGAAACTTCCTTTAATAGTAATAATAAAATACTAACTTCCAATTTCCAAGTCATCCAAAACTGAGAGCTTTCAATTTCAAGAGAATCAAGATTATTATTCGTGCCTACCGAAAAAAAAAAATTTTATTGTTTGCCACATTATTGACACATTTTACAGGAATCTTTCATCACAAGACCTTGCAAATCTTGCAGAACTGTTTAAAGATGCTTTTTTTGATGAATATCACACTGCCATCTTCCATAGATATTACAAAATACATTTGTTTCCTTATATCTGAGAAGGTGGGTGAACACGGAATTTTGCTTGGTGCATCTGGGAGAACTAGGATAATAGACACTCAATTGTATTTCTTCAACAAAAACCATCATGGGCCACAAAAACATAATAAAAACGGTGCAATGTAATGTAAAGCTCAGTTACACACACTTCTAGGTTGTCATACCAGATTTTCCCATGTCCATTCCCCGCCTAGTGCAATTGGAAACACGTGGTCAATTGTTAAGTTTTCAGTCGAATAACAGTACCTGTTGCCAAAACGAATTACTTGTTAATTAGAGATAATAAATGATCTAGAATAGCTGCTTATACATACAAAAAGAATTTCATTGAAATAGGGAATACTACAAAATGTGGGAAGACGAAGAAGAAAAAGAGGTAAAAAGAAAAGTAAAGCTACCTACCAAATAAAAAATTGTCAATACCTCAGCCAAGCAATGAAGGAAAAAAACTGATATTAAAGCATACAAATTATGCTAAGGTAGCAATTTTTTGCAAGATTATTCACTCAACAGGGAAAACAGGAAAACATGCGAGATTGTGTTCTTCAGAACTATAAACTGTAAACGAGAAGAGTTTGTTCAAGCGAGAGGCTAAGGCCTCGTTTCTCACAATTGGGGATCATCATAAACAAATTATGACAATCAAGTTGGTGCAGGAAATCCTAGTGCATGACTGAGAAGGTTTCTAAGTGCCATAGAACAGATAGTTTGTTAAGTTATCTACAAAGCCAAGATATTTAGGCTCACTACAAAGTTATCCCTAATATTAATTAGGATTTTCTCTGACAGAATAGAAACTGCTTCTTAAAGAATATAGGTTAGGTATGTTGACATGAACTTGATAATTTCTTATAAACATGACTATTTTCAAGGCTACTTTTGGAACTAGGAAATGGAAAGGGAAAGGAAAAGGAATTAAAGTCTAAATATATATACAAGCTTTATCAACTGTACATTATATATCAATTTTAGTCTTGATACAAATTTTCAGGAAGTAAATATAATTGGATATGTTCATTAAAAAGGTTTTTCCTATTTACAATTTATTTTCATTTGTCCTTTCCCTTGGGTTTTCCGAGAGTCAAGCACTACGCAAAAATAAATTTATCTCTATCACCAACTCTCAATTTACACAAAAAGTAATCATCTTCAATTAAAAGGGTAGCAGATATCAGCATACTACTTACTGACAAGTGAAACTGTCCCGAGCAAGTATATTTTTACGACTAAGGGTACTTTTGATTCTTCTTCTCTTGACAACTTGCAGTAAATGTGGAACCTGGAAGAATGGACCAGCCAATACCATTTGATATTCATTATCAAGATAAGAAACATATAAAGTATTAACCAAAAGAGGAGGTAAGAGCGAACGAGAAAGTTTCAAAATAATGAAAAGAAGGAAACAGTACATTAACTTACCCCCTCACCCACCCTATCCCAACTCACTTCCCAAAGAATGAGAATTGATATTTAAATACTTAAGGGCATACCCTCAAAACGGCAGGTATGTAGAAGGATCCACTAGGAGAATTTACAGTTTGATCATAATACTCCAGAACATCAGCCTGTACAAAAACAAAATTTAGACTTCAATCCAAACTAATGGCATTCTTCTAAATACACATCTTTCTATACAAAAATACCCGAGTATAGAATATCAATAAAGTATCAGTTAATAACAAGGTAATTGGTCAGAACTGAAGACATCAGAACTAGGAATGGAAAGTAATCTAGATTAAGCTCTTGAATATCACAGAGACCGCAGAGTCTAATAAAAGACAATCTACATACTACCTCCGTCCAAATCAAAGTTACTCATGGGTTTTTTACCTAAAACAATTGCCACTAACGGGTTCTATTTATGAGGTGCAAATGATGCCAATATACCAATAATTTGATGGACGAAATACAATCATTTGGGCAAAAATCCAATTCGTTAGAGTTACTTTTACCATCATTTTTAAAAAATAAAACCCACATTAGTATCTGGGACGGGGCAAAAAAATATTCTACACAATATGAATAACAGAAATAACTGAAAGTGATCTATGAGTAAATAAAAAAAAATTTAATAAATCCATCTAAACAACAATTAGTCTAACCTTCTCCATGAACTCCAAGCAAATAGCACGTTTCCAGCATACAACATTAATAGGCCTAAAACAAGGGAATCCCAAGTAAATGTAAATATAAGAGTAAAAAATAAATATATCCATAATTTATTTAGAACAAAGATAAACTATAAATTATTTAACAAAATACAGACCTGTAAGATATATCCAAGACTAAACCCCTGAAACAAGATAAATCATCACTCCCATACTCGGAATCCTCTAAAAACTCATCATACCCAACACCGAAGCTCTCATCGCCATTAATAACATGCTTGAACTTAAAATTTCCAGATGATGATACTGACGATGAAGAAGAAGAAGAAGAATAAGCAAATAGCCTAGTACTAGTACTACTACCATTAAACCTGATTTTGCGCTTGTGAATTTGCATTGGAGCAGATGGGTCTCTGGGTTCGAACCCAATTAACATTCCATCGCCATTAAAGAGCGGCTTGGGTTGTCCCTGAGCTCGAATGAATTGCGCCATTACTGATCAACTGGAGAGAAATTTGATTTCAGCAAAATCCCTTTACTTAATTCTGTCAGCCAATCATCCAAAAAAATGATTTGCACGAAACAAATTTGAATGGAAAAACGTGAGTATTTTGATCAAGTTTTGGTATTTTTTGAATTTCTTGTGGGAAGTTGAATGGTAGTTAGTAATAAGAACAAAATAGTTTTCTTTTTCTGATTGTTGCACGGAAAATCGCATTACCACATGTTTTCCCTTCGAATATCTCCTCATATTCTTCTACAAAATGACATGTTTGCCCTCTTAAATATCTTTCTTTCATTTCAGTCCTCAAGTATTAATGTACTACGCGACTTGTGCTAGGTTATGATATCAAAATTGGAGTAGAAAATATTGTTCTAGTTTATCGGGTTTGTTATAAAGTGTTAAAACACTTTAATTCCTAAAGCTAAAGGTACGACTGTAAAAGGTAAGGTGATGTTTGATAAAATTAAATAATTAAGATTTGAATAATACATCTTAAAAAATTAGATCATCTGAATGAAATAATATTTGGATTTAAAAAACTGTTTGATAACTAAAAAGTGTAAAACATCTGAATGACACTATTTTACCATTTTAACCTTCGAGTTATTTAAAAATTTTATTTGAATGATCTTAAAATTTGAAATTAAAGGAGTACAATATTTATTGAGACTATTTTTGTCTATAAATTTTAAATAAATTATTAAGAGACAACTTTTAATAGTTAAGATTTGAGTTTCTGTCTTAAAAATTAAGAGGTATTAAGAGACAAAAAAAAATTACCAAACAAGATTTGACTCTGACCAAATCAGAGGTAAGTAAATTAAAAGGCATTCAGACACAAACAAACATCACCTAAGACTACTATTTTTGAGACAAATTTAACAACAACAAAAAAAACTCTTTTATGCGGACATGATAATTGAACATAAACTATTTACAATTTCACCTATTTATATTTCGAACCTTCATTTTTTTATAATGAAGAGTCAAAATACGAATAAATAAAATTATAAAGAGTTTATGTCCAATTATCATGTCCGCGTAAAATTTTTATTAACAAAATCATTTATTTCTACCCCCAAAACTATTACTTGGGCAGATATTCAACTTCCTGCTCAATGGGCTTTACCTAGAGCTAGTACACCTGCTCCTGAATTATGTGAGAATAAGAATTTAGATAGTATTGTAGAAACACCTAAAGGAGATGTGATAGTAAATTTTGGTCAATCTAATTAATAGAATAGCTAGATTTAATTTAACTAAATTTGAGGAACCTAACTTAATTAGAAGTAGAGCTTCTACTTCTTCAATCACTTCAAGTTATATCTTACAAAGGAATAATGGTGATACAGTAATAGGAATTAGTGAATCTTCTCATCAAATTCCTCATGGGATCTATAATGAAGGTAGATCAGCTAAAACTGATTTTGAGGAGTCAAATAAAAATATTCCTAGCTACTCCTTGTGTTATGGGATTTTCTGTTAATGATTTAATTGAAGATTTTGTTATTAATAGAGAACAAATTAATAAAGAATTTTATGAAGAGAAAAATAAAGTTTTTAGAAAATGGTATTTTTAAAAATAATGATAAAAAAGAATTAAAAGAAGAATTTTATGAATACCTAAAAACAAATATGATTAATATATCTTTTATAAAATGGTTTTTCCTAACACAAAAACCAAATGAACAAGATATTTCAGCAATAAACAGTTATTATGAAAATTGGGAATTAGAAGATGGAAAAGTTCTTACTTCTCTTCATCCTCTCCCCACCCACCCACCCCACCCCCCACCTCCCCACCCCCCCCCCCCCCCCCCACCCCCACCCAAAAAAAAAAAAAAAAAAATGTAATTCTTAAAGATGATACTAAAGTTCTAGCAGCACCGGCCTTTATTTCTGAAGGTGGTACTGCTGGAGTTATTTGTGGTCCTGTTTACAAACAACTTAATTATACAAATCTTTGTTTTCAAACTGTAGGAAGACATGCAGTTAGAAAGAATTGAAGATAAAATTAATTGTGTCAAAGATGAAGTTAATCATGTCAGAAATAAAATTGATTCAGTTAAAGATAACATGGTTAAAATACTTGCTGTTAGATTAAGAAAAGATAAGGAACCAGTTTTTGAGGAAGTAAATCTTGTTAATATTAAACCACCTGTTAAATTAACAAATAAGACTTTTAATTTAAACTCAAAGCAGGATGATGAATTTATGAACTGTTTAACAGGAAAATTAAAAGATTTGAGTCTCATTGAAAAGAAAAAAGATATTTTAGTAATTCATAAGGATGAAGTTATATAGTGACAGAGGCAGTTATACTGACTCTTTGGATATTAATGAATTAATTAGTCAGTTTAAACCATCATTAAATAAGGCTACAGAAGTTAATAAAATACTCCTCAAAATTAATTGCTCAGTTTTGACTTTTTTAAGTCAAATTGACTATTTTTAAAATTAATAATTAAGCATATATAAATCTATTTCTAAATTATAAAAATTGGGGTTAGTAATAAATTGTATATACTTTCTTTTGGTTATAATCTCTTCACCTATATTTTAGCAGAAATAGTAAAAATATTAGTTTTAAAATTGGTCAATTTAATTTTAAAAAATCAAAATTGAACAATTAATTTGAGACGGATGAAGTAGAATTTAATAAAGAAAGTAAGTAAGTAAGAATAAAACTTCTTACTGTAGGTATTATTATCCAAGGCCGACATCTATGGATGTATTATTAATTTGAAGAAGAATTTATTAATAAAGAAAGATCTAGTTTCAATTCTCAAAACATTTATGAGTGGATTATCACAACTTGGTATTTTTATGATTATGCATAAAATGCTCATGTATTGTACTGTTTGTAAAGCAAATCAAAATTTTGATAAACAAATTGTTGAGTTTATAATTGTTGGATTTACTGGACAATTAAAAGACTGGTGGGATAATATTCTAACAGCTGTCCAAAAACATGAAATATTAAATTCGGTTAAAATAGTTAATACTGATGTCTTTAGACAGCTGTTAGAATATTAAATAGTTTTTGAGTTTAATATTCCATGTCTTTAGACGGCTGTTAGAATATTAAATAGTTTTTGAGTTTATAACTTCACCTCAAACTAAAGAAATTTCAACATACCATTTTTGATATGTTATTCTATCCATCATTTGCATTAAATAACTATCATCATTTTTATTACTAACTTTTTCACTGTGTTAATACTCCATCCGTCTCATAATATATAACGTTTTAAATAATTTTATTTTTTTTAAATTATTTGACGTTTTATATAATTTAAGAAAATTAGTCACAATCTTTTTAAAATTACCCTTCATTACTCCTAATTTTTTGAGATATATATTCACAATTCTGGGATGCTTTTAACTCTTTCTCTCTCCTTATCAAAACAAAACTCACTCCTAATAATTCTCATTATTTGACATTCCATCCATTTTTTCTTTGAGTACTTCTAGGCGGAGACATAAAAATTGGACATGAGTGTATTTAAATTTTACCTATTTATATTTTTACCAAATAAGTAAAATTCAAATACACACATGTTCAATTTTCATGTCCACATAGAGTTTTTATTTTTCTTTTCACCTTTTTTCTCTTTATCTCTCTCTTTCTCTTGTTTATGTGTATACTCTCATTTTCAATAATTTTTTGCCTTTTCCTCTGCTCAGATTAGTTATGGAGTTAAAAGAAAGAGAATAGGAGTAAATGAGACTAATGAGTTTTTTTAAGAGTAAATCATGGGAAAATGTTACGGATGAGAGAGTATAAGATAAGTATGGTAAAGGGTATTATAGACAATTGATACTATATTTAATGATATACAATCATTTTCTTAATTCTTGTGCACAACTCTAAAACGTCGTATATTATGAGACGGAGGGAGTAGTAATTTTTATAAAAAAAAAAAGGAGGATAGAGTTCTAAGAAAAAATCTTATAGGAAAAAAGGAACAAAGAAATCTAGAAATTTGAAAGACATTATATGTCATAAATGTGGTAAGCCAGGTCATTATGCTAATAAATGTCAAACTAAAAAGAAAATTGAATCCTTAGAAATCGACGAGGATATTAAGCAAAAAAATTATAATATTTTGCTAAATAGTGATGATGAGAGTAATACTCCATCTGATACAGAGGAAAGTGAAAATAATATTTTTGAAATAGCTTCTACTTCTTCTGAAGAAGAGAAATCTAGTTCAGAAGAAGATAATTGTGCTAGTCATTGTCAAATGGAGAAAGATTATTATAAATCTATTTTGCAAATGAATGAGTTAAATGTTTTAAATAAAAATGAAACTTTAACTTTAGATTTAATAGATCAAAGTCAAGATCCTATAGAAAAAAGAAGGATATTAATAGAAAAATATATTGAACAAAGTAAAGAAGTTGTTCAAGAAAGTAAAAAATTAAAAATTACAAAAACCTATTCTCTACAAGAGGTTATTAACAAATTAGTTGTTCAACCTGAGAAAGAAATAATTGTATTTCCCTGTAATTGTAATGAATTTGTTTATTGAATTGAAAACGACTTACTTGAAAATATCGGGATTTGAAGAAAATAAATCCGAGTCCTTTGAATTCACAAAGTCTCCTTGAAGCAAATTTATTCCCTCACGGTGCTAAAGGTTTTGTGAATAATTACTTCCCAAGATAAAACGGATTTCCAATTCTTAATTAGAAGCACTTCAAAACTAAGAATTCTTCGAACTTTGTATGTCCTGTACTCGAACTTAAACTCTATGCGATGATGAATGAAAGGAAATAATGCAGTGACTGGAGGGAAAAATTATTTTCTGAAATGGTCTGCCCTCCTTCTTATTTATAGGATAATTTCGCGACCGTTCAAATGGGACGCATCTATTGGGACCTTAAAAACGACGTAGTATAAGGGAGACAACTGTTCGTATGCAAAACGACGCAGTATCAGTGGCAGTTATAATAATAAATTAAACAAAATTTTAATTAAATTATGTCCAAAAAATTATATAGAAAGCCCACGACCCACGACCCACGACCCGACCCGCCCGATCGGACGGACGGCGGCGGCGGCGCGCGCGTGTGGGTTCGAACCAAGCCTTGGCTAGGTCCTCTCCCTTCCACAAAAGTGGGGTGCCCCTTGGGGCCCTTCCCATTGAGCAAACATTCCATATATAAATACTTCATTTTTCCCTTTCATGCCCTATGTGGGACTTTTACAATTTTTAACATTTCAAGTGGGTAGCTTTAGAGTCAATTTTCTCATTCAATTCTTAACCCATTTCCAACAATCCCCCACATGAATGTAAAATTGGCTTTACAATATGCAAAAAATGAATATGCAGACACTAGTTCGAGTACAGAAGAAAAGATACTTCATCGGGTGAAGTAGCCTAGTGGCTTTGAACTTGCCCTAGTAAAGTCTATCGGATTTACTTGGCTAATCAGTAAACTTGATGTCTTTGAACTGTCAGCTTTTCGTGTAAATCAAGACAATAGAATTTACAAAATATCTCTTCAGACATAATTGGTTCTCACGTTTGTGTTCATTTTGGCCTTGAAACACCTCTTGGTTCCGTAAGTATATTAGAGAATTCAGCCTTCAAAATTCTCACAGAAGTGGCCCCCTTCTTACTTACGTAGGTGACTTCTATCAAGAGTATCCTGCAATACCCCACTTGAACATATTTCAAGATATAAAAGTCATTAAAAGCATAACTTACCCTGATTCTCGCGGCAGATGTGCACTGTCATAATCATAATAGGAATGGTAAGGAGTATTTATCTCCTGAGTGCTTTACTGAGTACTACATAGTTTGGTTTGCCCATTGAACCTAGATCTTGGGATCTCCAGTCAGCTAGGTTGGGTTGCCACTATGAAGACTCTTATTTAAACAGTAGGCTTTAAACCCATTCCCTTCGATGATTTTTCCACTTGCTCTCTTGTTAAACCTTTTGTAAGCGGATCCGCAATATTATCTTTTGACTTTACATAATCAATTGAGATAATTCCATTTGAGAGCAATTGTCGAACGGTATTATGTCTTCGTCGTATATGACGTGACTTACCGTTATATAAATGACTCTGTGCTCTTCCAATTGCTGATTGGCTATCACAGTGTATACATATAGCTGGCACAGGTCTTGACCAATTTGGAATATCCTCTAAGAAATTACGAAGCCACTCAGCTTCTTCTCCAGCTTTGTCTAAAGCAATGAATTCTGATTCCATTGTAGACCTTGCAATGCACGTTTGTTTTGAGGATTTCCAAGATACTGCTGCACCTCCAAGTGTAAAGACATATCCACTTGTGGATTTCGAGTCTTTATTGTCCGATATCCAATTAGCATCGCTATATCCTTCCAATACTGCTGGATATCTCGTATAGTGCAGTCCATATTTTTGAGTATGTTTTAGATATCCTAAAACTCTCAAAATTGCTTTCCAGTGATCTTTCCCTGGATTGCTCGTATACCTACTTAGCTTACTTACTGAATAAGCTATATCTGGTCTAGTACAGTTCATGACATACATTAAACTGCCTATTATACGAGAATATTCTAGTTGAGATATGCCATCACCTACATTTTTAGCTAGATGAAGATTTATATCAACTGGGGTCTTATTTAGAATTATATTATACTTGTTGAACTTTTCAAGTATTTTCTCAATGTAATGAGATTGAGATAATATAATTCCATCAGAAGTTCTAGAAATCTTGATTCCTAAAATTATATCAGCAATCCCCAAGTCTTTCATGTCAAACTTATTTGACAACATACGTTTTGTTGAGTTGATAACTTCATTGTTGCTCCCCATGATTAACATATCATCCACATAAAGACAAACAATAACATATTCCTTTTGAGTGCTTTTGACATAAACACATTTGTCACACTCATTAATTTTAAAACCATTTGATAACATAACATTATCAAATTTCTCATGCCATTGTTTTGGTGCTTGTTTTAATCCATAAAGGGATTTAACAAGTTTGCATACTTTCCTCTCTTGTCCAGTAGCAATGAAACCTTCGGGTTGTTCCATATATATTTCTTCATCTAATTCACCATTTAAGAATGCAGTCTTTACATCCATCTGATGTATTTCAAGTCTATGTAAAGATGCTATTGCTATTAGCATCCGAATAGATGTAATTCTTGTAACAGGTGAGTAAGTGTCGAAATAATCTAATCCTTCCTTTTGTCTATAACCTTTAACAACAAGCCTTGCTTTGTATTTATCAATTGATCCATCAGTTTTCATCTTCTTTTTGAAGATCCACTTATACCCTAAGGGTTTGGAACCAGGTGGAAGGTCCACCAATTCCCATGTATGATTTTGCATAATGGACTCAATTTCACTATTAATAGCTTCTTTCCAATGAGAAGCATCAGGAGAGGATATTGCTTCCTTGTAAGTTTGAGGATCGTTTTCTAACAAAAATGTTAGAAAATCCGGACCAAAAGACGTTGAAGTCCTTGCCCGTTTGCTACGTCTAGGTTCATCCACTACAGATTCTTTGTCTATATTTTCAGGATTATCACTAATAGCATCTAAAGGTCTTTTGTTTGAATTTGAATCATTATTTGCATTGTATGGAAAAAATATTCTCAAAAAATGATGCATCTCTTGATTCAATAAATGTATTAACATGAATATCGTTAATTTCAGATTTATGAACAAGAAAGCGATAAGCACTACTGTTATTTGCATAACCAATGAAAACACAGTCAATTGTTTTTGGTCCTATCTTAACCTTTTTAGGTTTAGGAACCATTACCTTTGCTAGACACCCCCACACTCGTAAGTATTTATAGCAAGGTCTATGACCTTTCCATAATTCATAAGGTGTTTTATGAGTTTTCTTATGAGGCACTTTGTTAAGAATATAATTGGCAGAAAGCAAAGCTTCCCCCCACAAATTCTGGGGTGCTCCAGAACTGTTTAACATAGCATTCAACATTTCTTTCAATGTTCGGTTCTTGCGTTCAGCAATACCGTTAGATTGAGGTGAATAAGGAGCAGTAGTTTGGTGAATAATACCATGAGTAGAGCAAATCTCTTCAAATGGTGATTCATATTCACCACCTCTATCGCTTCTTATTGCTTTAATCTTTTTGCTAAGTTGATTTTCAACTTCATTTTTATAAAGTTGAAACATTTCGATAGCCTCATCTTTGCTTCTTAGCAAATATACATAACAATATCTTGTGCAATCATCAATAAAGGTTATGAAATATTTTTTCCCACCTCTAGTTTGCACAAACTTTAAGTCACATATGTCAGTGTGAATTAAATCTAGAGGTTCAGTTTTCCTTTCAACAGAATGAAAGGGTAATCTTGTCATTTTTGATTCCACACAAATTTCACATTTATGTTTTAGATTAATATCAAATTTAGGCAAGAATTCTAAATTAATTAATCTACGCAAAGTATTATAATTAACATGTCCTAATCTAGCATGCCATATGTTTGAAGATTCCAACAAGTAAGCAGAAGAATTAATTTTATTATTATCAATAGACTTCGGTACAACAGTCATAACATTCATCTTAAAGAGCCCATCAGTCATGTAGCCCTTTCCTACAAACATATCATTTTTAGTAAGTACAAACTTATCAGATACAAACACCAACTTAAAGCCATTCTTGCTAAGTAGTGACCCAGAAACTAGATTCTTGCGTATATCAGGCACATGAAGCACTTCATTCAAAGTCAGTTCTTTGCCAGATGTCATTTTCAGTATAATCTTTCCACGTCCTTCAACCTTTGAACTTGAGGAGTTTCCCATGAAGAGTTGATCATCATTTTCTACTGGTTTGTAAGTAGAAAACATCCATTTATTGGAACAAATATGGCGAGTAGCTCCAGTGTCCACGTACCATTCTTTAGTGTTGCCTACCAAGTTGCATTCAGATACAACTGCAGAAAGATTAATATCTGAAACATTTTCAGAAAGTTGTTCTAGTTCTGTCACATGTGCTTGAGGCCTTTGTTCTTTCTTCAACTTCTTTGGCTTGCGACATTCACTTGATTTATGTCCTTGTATGCCACAGTTGAAGCACTTGCCTTTGAATTTGGCCTTGGAGGTATCTTTGCCTTCATGCTTTCTTTTGTTGTTGTTTGGCCTTTGTTCTACCACATTTGCCTTTGCTTCCATGTAGTTTTTCCCAGTCTTCTTTTCAGATACTCGATTGTCCTCTTCAATCCTAAGTCGCACGATCAATTCTTCAAGATTCATCTCTTTGCGTTTATGTTTTAGATAATTCTTGAAGTCTTTCCATGATGGTGGAAGTTTTTCAATCATTGCAGCAACTTGGAATGAGTCACTTAATGACATTCCTTCAGAATGAATGTCATGTAGAATTACTTGTAATTCTTGAACCTGAGTGATAACTGCTTTGGAATCTACCATTTTATAATCAAGAAATCTGCCGACTATGAATTTCTTCATGCCAGCATCTTCAGTTTTATATTTCTTGTCTAAAGATTCCCAAAGTTCCTTTGCAGTTTGAATTGTACAATATACATTATATAATGTATTATCTAAACCATTCATCACATAGTTCCTGCAAAGGAAGTCTGCATGTTTCCATGCATCAACAGCAGCCACTTTTTCCTTGTCAGTTTCCCCTTCAACAAGAATAGGACAGTCCTCGTGTAAAAACCTTGCCAAGTTCAATGTGGTGAGATAGAAGAGCATTTTCTGTTGCCAGCGCTTGAAATCCGTTCCATTGAACTTTTCAGGCTTTTCTCCATGAGACATAGTCATAGCAGGAATGGTACTGGTAGATGCCATTTCTGTTATACAAATGACAATAATCAATAAACAGAAACAAATTTCTGTTTGTACAAAAATATAACAAATTTTTGTTTACAAATTTGTTTATGCAGAATATTATATATTAACACAATAATATATCTTAGCAATCAAAATAAACTGTTATATAAATTCGAAAACAATAACAGAATAATATCTGTTTACATAAACAATATTACAATACAGAGCACATATATAATCAAAATATTATATATACTACACATGTAAAATATAAGAATTAACAGAGTATGAATATATTAACATGTAACAGAATATATAACCTATTTAACATGTAATATAAAATTTCTAACAGAATACATGATTAATATATTACAACTATTTTGGTAATATATATACCATATGTAGAATCATTACTTTAAAATAATAGAATTAACCATGCCGATATATTATATATATTACAAGTCATGAATGCAATTAGAGTTCCTACATATACTTCATATGAATGCAATTGAACTTCATATACATTAATTCATTATACAGTTGAAAACATAATATATATATATATATATATATATATATGTATATGCAGATATCTAGGCATGTAATTACAAGTCAGAGTATATATATATATATATAATTATTCATACAATGACATATACTGTTCACATATAATTGTTACATGCATATATGCTAATGAATAAAAATAGATACCGCAGTATTAAATGGCCAAAAACCGAAACAAACACTGCAATATATTGTTTACCGAAACAAACAGTGCAACATATTGTTTGAACATGCAACAAAAATATGGGTAAAACAGTTTCGTATTCTTCAAATAAAACAATACTATAATTACAGGAAAAGTAAATTTGCTTCAAGATTGTATTTCCCTGTAATTGTAATGAATTTGTTTATTGAATTGAAAACGACTTACTTGAAAATATCGGGATTTGAAGAAAATAAATCCGAGTCCTTTGAATTCACAAAGTCTCCTTGAAGCAAATTTATTCCCTCACGGTGCTAAAGGTTTTGTGAATAATTACTTCCCAAGATAAAACGGATTTCCAATTCTTAATTAGAAGCACTTCAAAACTAAGAATTCTTCGAACTTTGTATGTCCTGTACTCGAACTTAAACTCTATGCGATGATGAATGAAAGGAAATAATGCAGTGACTGGAGGGAAAAATTATTTTCTGAAATGGTCTGCCCTCCTTCCATCTATTGGGACCTTAAAAACGACGTAGTATAAGGGAGACAACTGTCTGTTCGTATGCAAAACGACGCAGTATCAGTGGCAGTTATAATTAAATTATGTCCAAAAAATTATATAGAAAGCCCACGACCCACGACCCGCCCGATCGGACGGACGGCGGCGGCGCGCGCGTGTGGGTTCGAACCAAGCCTTGGCTAGATTCTCTCCCTTCCACAAAAGTGGGGTGCCCCTTGGGGCCCTTCCCATTGAGCAAACATTCCATATATAAATACTTCATTTTTCCCTTTCATGCCCTATGTGGGACTTTTACAATTTTTAACATTTCAAGTGGGTAGCTTTAGAGTCAATTTTCTCATTCAATTCTTAACCCATTTCCAACAATAACTTTACAAGATCTTAAACAAGAAGTTAATGAACAAAAGAAAGAAATTAGAGAGTTAAAAGATAGGTTAAATATTAATTGTTGAAACTCTTTGTCAATTAGCTTTGAATAAAGGAAAAGGTAAGGAAAAAGCTATCAGTGATAAGGAAGATACTAGTGATCATAAAGAAGACAATGAAGAAGTTAGTAATACAAATGATGATTGAAATTACTTTAGTAATAAAAGATGATTTTATTGTTAAAACGATAGCTTTAATTGATAGTACTGGTGCTGATATGGATTGCATCAAAGAAGGTTCACTTCCAACAGAATATATTTTTCATAAAACCAAACAAAACTTGAGTACTGCTGAATGCTGATGGTACTAAAATGGATAAAAATATTTATAAACTAACTAAGAGATGTTTATATATGTAATAAAGGTCAATATTGTTTAAAAACTACTTTTGTTATGATAAAAGGGTTAACTCAGTTCTTAATTTTAGGAACACCATTTTTAAATATGATTCAACATATTGAAGGAATTTCTAGCTACTACCTTAAATGGAGAAAAAATAGTTTTTGAGTTTATAACTTCACCTCAAACTAAAGAATTAAAAACTAAATTAATTTTTAAAGAAGGAGGAAGAGGAAAATCTTGCCAGGATCAAAGCAAGAGCTTTAGCTTCTAGCAGTTCTTCTATTACTAGTGATCCTTTGATTCTGTTAAAGAAAAAGGAGAAGATGAAGAACCCATCATCTCTCAGTGAGACAGAAATTAATAAAAGAGTTTTAAAAATTCTTGCTCAGCAATTAGCTTTAACCGATGAAGATATTGCTATAGTTTCTGTTAAAAGTGATGATTCTGCGGATGATCTTTGTCATATAAATAATGCCACAGATGATGATGAAGATGAAGATGTCATGGATGATGATCAGGAAAATTCTCAAGATGATATGGATGATAATCAAGACATGATGACTCACTCAATGAAAAAAAAAAACTTTAAGACTTCTAACTCAATGAAAAATAAGAACAAAAAAAAATTAATTTATGAATTTGGATACAATGTGTTAGTTTATGAATTTGAGAATTTTGAGAAGCCATTGTATATCACATAAAAAAAAATTAAAAAAAAAACTTTAGATTGTTGAGTCACTAAAAAAATTCATTGAGTCAACTCGGATCAACGAAAATTATTCGATATTTTTCTTGTTATATTTTGGTATTGATTTATGATATTTTTCTTGCTATATTTTGGTATTAATTTATTGATTACGAAAAGGAATTAATTAAAGCTCCGGTTGCTTAATTAAAAAATGGCTTCCAAAAACACTTGTGGGGAAATGACTTGTTCCATACTCCAAAACAAGTTGAAAACGAAGTTAAATGAGCATTGACTCACCATGTTTTCCAATTACCATTTTTATAAAAATGAGTGACCTTTTTTGGGTAAAAAAAAAAAAAGAATTGTTTAACCACATTCAAGATAACCTTGCACCTTGGTATGAAATTGCAGTCCAGAGTCCAGAAAAATATTTTTACAACAAAAACTATAAATTCATTTGGTAACTATTTCTACTTTCATGTTTCAATTTCCTATCTTTGTTTTATATGTTTTTGATTTTACTTGCTTTCACCAGTGAAAACAAAAATTAAATAGCATTATTTAATAATTATATTTAAATATTAATTATATTTTATTTTATGAAGAGGTAGAGTTGAAAATTTTGTTGTTAACAAGATTTAGAGTTGGTGGAATGTTCCTTGTGTTACCAAAATTGAAAAAGTAACTTCTTACATATTCTACCAAAATGAATTTTGCTTGCACTTTTTTCAAACAGGAAATAATTATCAAATACTATTTTCAACTTCTGATTTTAAAAAAGTAAAAGTAAAAACAAATTAAAAATTTAGAAACAAAACCAGTATCCAAACAGACCCTAAGAAAACCAACACTAGATCACTCACCAAGAGAAATCAAGAAATCATAATCACCGGTAAATTATACAAGAGTCTATGTCAAGCCACACTTAATCCTGACCTTGAATCACAGAGATAAGATAGAGAGAATTGGGAGAATATAGAGAGACTGATAGAATTCAGTAGGTTGGAGAAAAAAGGAAGGAGATAGGGTTGACAGCAAATGATACTCATTTTTATATATTTCAATATTTGTCAATGTAAAAGCTATTACAACTATTTATAGGAAAAGATTACTTCCAAAGAAATAAAGCTAATCCTACACCATACTTTTTATCATTAATTCACCACAAAATAACTAACTGTAACATGTGCTCACATGCACTTCATTGCTACTAGAATCTACTTTTTATTCTATATTCTCTAAAATAACCTTAGCTTGACATTCCCTTCCCCTTAAAAGCTTTCATGTCTTCATGGAATAAGGTTGAACTCAGGGAAGTTAATTTGGAGTAACTCCTCATCTTTCCATGTTGCATCATCAATGTTGCTACCTTTCCATTGGACCAGGTATTGGTATATGATCTTGCTCCCCTTATAGACCTTCCTTTGTTTAAGAATTCTAAGAGGCCTAATATCAAAGGTCCTATCTTGCGTAACAGTTGGTAGTTGAGTTTATGCTTGAACTACACCCAAATACTTTTTAAGTTGGGATACATGAAATGTAGGGTGAATTCTAGAAGTGTTAGGTAGTTCTAATCTATAAGTTAACTTCCCAATTTTTTGTAGAATCTTGTAAGGACTATATAATTTTGGGGCCAACTTTAAGTTCCTCCTTATTGCCATTGAACTTTGTTTGTAAGGCTATAGTTTGAGATCGACCCAATCTCCAATAGTAAACTCCCTTTCCGTTCTCCTTTTATCAGCTTGGCTTATGATCATTTATTGTGCTTTACTAGATTTTCCTTGAGAATATCCATTTGTTGTTGTTTCTCTAGTAATATATCCTCAAATGCTATTATGGGGATGTTATTTGTGTTTGATATGGTAAGATATGTAGGATCATGTCCATACAACACCTTATAAGAAGTGGTTTGCAAGGAAGAGTGATATGTTGTGTTGAACCACCATTCAGCCATAGGTAACCAAGTGCTCCATTGATTGGGGGAATGACTGCACATGCCTCTGAGATATTGTTTTAGAAATTGATTCACCCTTTCAGTGTTGTCATCACTTTGGGGGTGGTAAGAGGTGCCAAGGTGAAGTATGGTTCCAGATATTTTGAAAAAGGTCTGCCATAAATCACTTAAAAATATAGGATCCCTGTCACTTACTATTGAGCTGGGTAACCCATGTAGTTTTTAAATGTTTTCAAAGTATAGATGGGACAAGTTTCTGGCTGAGATTTAGAGGTAGGAACTTAGAGGTAGGAAGTGGGAGCATTTGTTGTATCTATCTATGATGACCTGTATAGTGTCATAGTTTTTGAAACTAAGGAGGCCACTGATGAAGTCCATAGTAATATCTCTCCAAGACTACTGGGGAATAGGTAGAGGTTGCAGGAGCCCGAGTGATTTTACTGTCTCATGCTTAGAAAATTGACAATTGGGACATTCAGCCACCCATTTATCTATTTCCTTCCTCATGTGTTGCCAATAAAAATATTGTTCTATTCTTTTAAGTGTGGCTCTTAACCCTGAGTGCCCTCCATACTCTTCTCATGTAACTTTTCAAATATCTGCCTCTTGAGATCCCTTTTAGAACCAATGACTCATTTTCTCCTGTATTTAAGTAAACCATGGTTCAACTCAAACTCATTGGGTCCCATTTTTGTGGAGGAAAGTTCAAAAATTACTTGGGCCAGATTTTTATCTCCTTCATAAGTATTCACCAACTGACCCATCTATGTTGGTTGTGCTATGGTGAGGTAATTGCAAAAGGGATGTCTTCTTGGTCCAAGTGTGGTTTCTCTTTTTGAGCCTTGCAGCTTTACCATTTTCCCTTGGTGTGAGTATTGTAATCCAAACTAATTTCTCCTAATTGTTTCAACCATTTAGTTCCCAAAATGACATCCCATGATTGCAGCTCCATTATCTACATTGGAGTAGTGAACTGGTGTGTATTTATGCTCCATATGAATTCAGGTATCCATACTTGGTTATGAACCTGTTCCCCATTTGGGAGGTAATAACTAAAGGTTCACAAGGTAGGGACCTATACTGAAAATTATTTGCAATGACCGGGTTAATGAAATTAAAGGTGCTACCACTATCAACTAACATTTGAAGTAACTTCCCTCCCTTTTTCCCTTGTAATATTAAGGTTTGATCTTGATGTTCAAGTGGGGTTTCTAGGGCTGCCAGTGTAGTTTGTTCCCCCTCAACATCCTCTCCTTCATGCTCGTTTACTTCAGTTGGATCCTATTCAAATGAGGGTGGTTCAGTGTAGTCAAGACTGTAGTAGTTGTCTCTCACTATCATGCAGGACTTAGGATTCTTGCAGTGGTGCCCCAAGGTATACTTCTCATCACAGTAAAAACATAGGCCTTAGATTTCCTTTCTTCTCTTTGTGCTGTAGTAATAGGTTTGGGTTTGTTGAAATTAGTTTTGGGATAAGTAAGAAGGGGAGTCTTGATAGTTTTAGGAGCAGGAAAATTCTTTTTGTGTAAACTTACATTAGTTGGTATAGTAGTGTATGGTTTAATATAGTTGTTGACTGGTTTTGGCAGAGGTACCTCATAAAATTTGGCTTGCTTATAGGCTTTAGACATGGTGTTTGGATCAAGGAGTTTAACTATCTTCTTGGTTTCAACTTCAAGGCCTCCAATGAAGTTACCCACAAAGAAGTCCTTTATTCCCCATGTTAGCCCTTCCTTATGACTGACAAAAGACTTGTACCAATATTTAGGAGGCCCGTGCAGGTACATACCAACAATGGTAATCCTTATATATGAGCGGATGCCATATATATCAATGTACTTTTCACAATCCTGTACCCAATTTTTGGCATCATCCCATTCAGTAAATGAAGGAAAGACTAACTTAAGGTGTTTCAGCTCCTTATCTTCTCCTTCTTCACTACCCTAATTGTTTCTCTTCCTCCATGGGTCATCCTCTTCCTCATGATTTCTGGTCCTTTCCCTTTCAGCATGTTTAGGGTCTCTAAAAAAATCCTTTGGTGCCCTTGTTGCCCTCTTGAACTAGCCTCTTTCCTCTGACCTTATCTCCAAATGGATTGTCAAAGTTCTCATGGGACTTTGGAGCCCTTTGTTTCAGCAACTCATTTATCACATTCATGAACAACAGAGCATCGACAACTCGATCTTTTGATCTATGTCTAGTTTGCTTCCGAGTTGTTTTGAATGATTGTTTGAACTGCGTCTGAAGTTGTTTAGGCTATAGATGATGGAATTGAGTAATCAATGGAGTTTTTAGGAGTTCTATGAAGATTTTTAGGTGTTTGTATAGAAATAGAGTTTCGGAATCTGAGTATTGTATTTTCTACAAAAAAAGAGAAGTTACAAAGAGGTTTGAGATGAAAGAAAGTGAGAGAAAGAAAAAGATGGAGTCATGCTTCAGCTGAGCTCTAATACCAAATTGTCAGGCCGCACTTGGTCCTGACCTTGAATCGCAAAGATAATATAGAGAGAATTAGGAGGAGAGAGAGAGACTGATAAAATTCAATAGAGATAGAATTGAAAGCAAATGCTACTCATTTTCATATATTTTAATACTTGTCGATGTAAAAACTATTACAACTATTTATAAGAAGAGATTGCTTGTGAAGAAATAAAACTAATCCTACACCATACTTCTTATCCTTCGCCACAAAAATAATTGTGACATGTGCTCACATACACTTCAATGCTACTAAAATTCAGTGTTCTAAAAATACCCGCCTAGTGATGAGTCAATTTTATACCTATAAATTGATATTTTTAACTTAATGATTTGTGAGTTTTTGAGTATTTTATGTTCTTTTTTATGTGTTTTTATCTTATTGGTATTGAATGCGTCTTTGTATCACTTTTATGTATTTTTACTTTGTTTTGCGGGAAAAAAAGAATAAAAGGGTATTTGGATCAATGTCCATAATTTATCATTGACATAGCAACCCATTGAGGCCCAATTTCGTCCTTGGTCCAGCCTTTATCTCTCAACGTTCAAAGAAGAAAAGTTGTAGATCTATTTCTTAGCTTTCCGAATCATCTTGAAACGCCTAAATCGAAGTTCGGATGAGAGAGTTATGACCATTTTACCAACATACGTCAAAGCGAAAATTTCAGAAAATTGAGCCTTTGGACAGATTGACTTTTGGGGCTTCGGTTGAGATTTGAATTGTGTTAAAGTTTCCAAATAAAAATGTGTTCTTTTTAAAGATTGTAGTAGACTTCTCAAGCTTTATGGAAAGGTATGGTGGAAAAAATTTCGAGTTTATTTGGGCCTCCAAATATTAATTTTTAGATAGCTAATCTGAATCCCGCATGGACTGGATTCCTATTCAGACCAGTTGGAGTATTTGGGTCATAACTTGAGCTTCCCAACTCCAAATCAGGTGATTCAAAAGCCCAAATTCATTAGAAACTCCAGGACTACAACTTTTGTTCTTTGCCCAAGTCCAAATTCGGTGGTTTGCTAATTCAAAATTGGCTTACAAGGTGTTGATCAGTTAGTTAACAGATTTGGATTTTTAGCACATCACATGGGCACGTTTTTGGCTTGATATTTGCTTTGGATGGTTGATGCACATGACGTAGATTAGTTGTTGGATCTTGACAATCTTGTATGCTTGAGTGCCTATAAATAGCAAGAGGTGTTTCAACACCAACACACCAATTCACAAACCAATTTACACATTCATATTCGAACTCCTTCACATCATATCCTTGAGAGCATTCTCCACATTAGTTTGTTAGTATAGGAGTAGGGAGAGGAAGTAGACCTCCAAGGGGAGGCTACTCTCCTCTCCATTTTTATAGTTCAAGAGCAAGCAAGAGATCAACATTTATGGAAGCGAAGAATCAAAGGCGAAGGTTTGGAGATTAAAGATTGTGATCCGAAGTGACAACCGGATGTCAAAACATAGTTTTTCTTCTCTAAACTCTTCATTTATTTTTTATATTCTATTATTGTTGAATATCTTGTAAATTATATTTGCCTATTTTCTATGAACTCTTCTCTTTTATTTTACTTAGTTCCAATGGGATGTTGAACTTTTTATACATTATTTGTTCCTTCTTATATGAAGTTCATTCTCGATAATCTGTTTTAACTGTTGAATGATATTTATTCCGATTGATTTAATGTGATCAGTTAAGTTAATTTGACTATTATCATCTGCTAGATTAAGGGACAGTATTACGTGTAATTGATATTGTTTCTAATCACAAGTAGCAATTAGTGATACATGATTGTGGTCAAGATTTTGAGTATTGCTATGATTATTGGAAGCCAAGTTAAATAATCCGAGCTTATGTGATTGTTGCTTGGAATAGTTTAACTCCCTAGATCTTAATGCTGCTGTTATATTAAATCTAGAGAGCTTGTTCTAGGTTGTATAATGGTTAGAATCTTGTGAAGAGCTTGTTTCATTGAGTGATAATTAAGGGGAGTTTCAGGTAGCAGAGCTTGTTGTTACCTAGGGCTATTAATTTCATTGAAGGATAAATATTGCTATGATAAAGTGATATTGAACGGAAGAACTAGAGCCTTTATTTTATTCTTATTACTTTAAATTATGTTTTTATTAATTAGTTAAATCAAATAACAACCCCCCCTTTTGGCTTACAAAGTATAAATTTAAACTAATCATTCTCTAAGGGATCGACTCTTACTTGCACTACAACATTAATATCTTTTGCAGTAAGGTTTTATTTTTGGGTGCTTGCGACAGCACACCACCTAGGCGCTAGCCCCCCCTCTCTCCCCCCCCCCCCCCCCCCCCCCGGCGCCACGCCTAGGCGTTAGGCCCCCCTGGCGCCTTGCCTAGGCTCAAGGCGGCAAAAAAATCCCTTTAAGAGATTAGGTAGGACTAGGCAGCAAGGTTTTAAAACTCGGATCGGACCGCCGGTCAGACCGGAAAAAACCGAAAGCGATCCCCACAACGGTCCGGTTTGGACCACAGAACCAGTTTTGGTCAAAACCCGTCAAGAACCGGTTAACCGGCGGTTCAACCGGTTGATCCAGTGAACCGGTGACCGGTTCACGGGTTTGACTGGTTCCCTACAAGCATATACGCGTAGAGAGAGAGAGATTGAAAGTAGAAACCAAATCTTAACACCCAGTCATACCAATTTCATCATCTTTAACTACGATCTGTTTCAATTTCAGCTTTACCATGAACAGATCTGCCCCAATTTCAACCACTCACTTTAAGTTAATACACTAAAGTGAAAAACCCTTTATGTAATATATAAATTATAAAGACTCTCCTCTGATCTTTAATCTTTAAGTTTGGGCTATTGAGTTTGTATTTTGTTTGTTGAGATGTTAAACTCGCCGTGAAGGAAGTAATAAATGGGAAGGAGTCAGAGATATTTTTAGATGAGTATTACATATATTGTTACTTTGGTACATTACTATTTTATATTTGAATAATATGATACACTAAAAGTTGGGCTATTGACTTTAATAATTTGGGCTATTGATGGTTTTTTCTTAAGAAGCACAGTTAATAATTTCCTAACTGTTGGTGGGCTGCACTTGCAATATAAGTGGACTGTGTATAAATATAAAATGGATATTTTTTTTGAAAAAATAACAAACCGGTATACAACTGGTATATATCGGTATTGTATTTAATTAATTATTATTTATTATATATTAATGACGTGGGTCAATAACGGTTCGACCACTGGTTGGACCAGTGACTCATTCACCTGATACCTTTTCCGATTCAATGACCGGTCCGGGTTTGAAAACATTACTAGGCAGGGCCTAAGCGGGCAAGATGGATAAATTAGGCCCCTAAGCGTGGCCTAAGCGGAGAAATTAAGGTTACAACTGTTTTTTTATTTTTATTTTAATAACTAAGTTACAAAATAACGTCTTGGAAGGATATGGAGAAAAAGGGTTAGAGATATAAAGGGATATAGAGATAAAGACTATTAGTTTGTATTTTTATTATTTGTTTGTGCTTAAACTTTAAATAATTGCATGTTTGTATTTAAATTTTGACATTGACAATATAAATGTGTTTGAACTTTAAACAAAGATCTTTATTATCTTTATTATAAATTATTCTGCTTTATATTATTATTTTATTTAGATAAATGTAAGATTAAATATTAAAATTAATTTAAAATAAAAAACCCGTCTAAGTCCCCTAAGCGCTAGGCCCCCTCCAGCCGCTCACCTAGCGCCTTTTAGAACCCTGCTAAAATCTACTTTTTATTCTATATTCTCTAAAATAACCTTGACAATCTACATTACATGAACACAAGCTTTAGATGCCAGGATCGAGCAATTGAATTTTTATTAATCAAGAGTCATTACCAAATAACCAAGAAGGGCCTTTTTTTACCCTCCTCTAACGGATAAACCAAATGATTGACAGGACACTAAGCAATAAATAACACACTTCACAATTCACCCCACCATAACCTACAAAATACAGTTTTTGTACTACACGGGGGAATATAATCCTGAAAACCCAAGAACTTAATCAGATAAAACAGCTCAAATTCAGCTACCGAAGTCCAGGTTCTCATATTTAGCGAAATGTGCCATCAATTGCATGATGACAGCAAGAGGATGCTATATTTGCAATTGAACTTTTTGCCATAAAGTTAATGCACCCTCGATTCATATCTGTCGACAAAAATATACAAACAAATAATTAGCATGTCATACTTATAGAAGCAAGAATGCTTTTAGTCCTAATTTCTTGAAATAGGAGAGAGATAGCCATACCACTGCTGGTTCTTCCTGAACTCAGTAAGAACAGGGTATATGTTCTCAAATGCTGTATATGTTTCCTCTCTCACCTAAATTATCATAAAACAGATGGCAGTTAGCAAGGCTTAAGAGGAATAGAAGATAATATGTTAAACAAATGACAAAGTTTAGCCTGCCTCACCTTGGCTCCTGTAAGTACAATTTTTCCCGACACGAAAATGAGAAGGACTATCTTCGGTTGCTTCATACGATATATTAGACCAGGAAATAGTTCCGGTTCATACTGTGCTCATACAGCATAGATAAGCCATGATTAACACCGCAAATAAAGGATCAGTGTGTTTCTTGCTTGTGAGTAACAATCATTACAGTGGTAACTTACACTTGAAAAGGCACCATGGGAATATGCTAGACCTTCAAGTCTGATGGGAAATTTCACATCACAGGAACCAACAATATTCTGAATCTTAAAATCCTGTCATTAGGCATAACATAGTTTAATAAGTTTTAACAAGTTAAAAAATAAAAATAACCAGATTGACCATATGCACAAGGAAAATGCAAAATATTAACCATAAACAGGCAAGTGTGTTTGTGTGCATGTATCTGAGAAAAAGGATATATTACACACACAGAGAGAGAGAGAAAGAGATAGAGAGAGAGAGAGATAATACCTTGAATTTTGCAGGAAATCCAAGCTTTTGAATAATTCGCGCATACTGGAAAGCAAATACACAAGTACTCTTAAAGATTCTCCAAAAAAAAAATCACTTTAAAAATTTCGGACAAATAAAATCATGCATAACAAGGATTCTCATCATTGGTTTTTCGACCGGGTTTACAATGTGGATTCTCTATCACTTTCAAGTATATTTCAAATTTTTAAACCATTGCAATGAGCACAAGACAAACTTAATGCATTTCAGAATCACCGCCAACCTTCCTTGCGGCCAATTTTGATTGTTGTTCGCTCTTCGCTCCAGTGCAAACCTAAAATCAACAGTGAAACTTTATCATAAATTTTTTTTCCCTACGATTAAACATTGAATAAGAACAGGGAGTCAGTCAACCAGCCTAAAATCTAGCCAAAGTTGAAACCACCCAACTTTAAAATTGCCATCAGACACAACAGCCATATCTTGTGTATAATTAAGCCAAACAAATGGATATAATTTGGGGGTGGGTTTCTTTTGAATAACTTAATATGACAACTTGAAATGTCATTCTGATGGGTTATATAAACTAATGATGCAGTTGAACAACGGCATCTTGAGTTATATTAACAAAACTCACCATCTTCCCTGAAGCAAATATCAAGGCTGTTGTCTTCGGATCTCTGATCCTCATAATAACAGCTGCAAAACGCTGTGGAATAATTACAAAACACATGGTCAACAAGGCCAAAATATATTTCAAAAGCACCTATAGGTGCTCTTAAAGACTAGCTCTATTTGAGCATGTTAAATGTCTAAGGAAAGAGACCACCAAAATTCAAAAAAAAAACAAAATCCAAAACTCTAGTTGACATAAATTAGGGAAATTGTATTGACAACTTCCACCAGTGCCTCATCGTATAGAATAACCAAAAACATAAACCTCCTACAAAGGATTTCAAATGACATAATGATCTTTCTTTTTCCTTCTGCCTCTGCTAATAAAAATGAAAACTGAAGCCAAACTTCCATGAAGATGCATACCTTAGGGTTATATTCAGCATTTCTAGCTTGCAATGCAATGGCTTTCAGATCCAACTTGCAATCCAAGTTGACAGTGGAGACAATATTCCTAATAGTAATACATGAAAATTGACGATTAAATTCTATAATTTAGCAGAAATTTTCACAAGACTATTCACCCTAGGAATGGTAGAAGAACTGAAATACAGATACTCCATATGACAATCACATAACCACATTTTAACAACATGGTTCACCAACTAGCAACTTAACACTTGATACATATCTTCATTTTTTTTTCTTTTTGATAAGTCAAAAAATCCATATCCAACAATAACTAATGAGAATTCACTTTATCCTGTTATGGAGAACAATATATATACGGATACTTTAAAGATATCGTACACCTAGAATGGTTTTCTATAATTTATATCTTTCTCATTTTTTTCGAAGCCATGTTGACGACACCAACTCCACAGCAAGTGATCTGATGCAAGGCAGATTTAGGATGAAGAATTAATGAGAAACAAACTAGGATTTAAACTCCACGTTTCAACCACTAGGATCTCTCAAGTGTATCAACTCCACGTGTCAACACTAAGATGGATAAAAATACCTCTACGTTAGGATACCTCTACGGTATGAATAAAATAATCAACTTCAATATCAATAGTCTGTAATCTAAAAGACTTGTGGGGATTACATCACTATTTAAAGAGACTCAAAATCCTAATATTACTTAAAGAATAATAAAAGTACTAAACGACTAAAATATCCTTATAATAATTCCTAATTACTAATTAATGTCCTAAATCCCCACTAATAAATAAAATACATAAATCACATCAATTACTTTTATCATAATAAAAACTCCAAATAATAAATATAAAAAATCTCTTCTTTATTCTTGACTTGGAGTCCCCATCATGATCAGTTGCTTACATTAGGCAAATGAAAATACAATTACAGTCTGCAACCATTACCATGCTCTATGATTCAGAGTCTCAGACTCAAGAAAATATATATGGATCAAGATAATGTCACACCCAAAAAAAAGTGTAGAAAAGAAAAAATGAAAATTGAAACCACATCATAAGTCATCATAACTCCAGGCAACTCAATAGATAGTACATTCAATATCTGGCCAAAAACAAAAGCCAGAGGCTACCAGCACAAAAGCCTTCAACATCAGATAATCCAGTTCTCGAATAACTCAATTATGGTCCCTAACACCTTCAGAATCTGATGCATGGCATCTGAGAGTAGTTTAGACAAATGCTAGGGCATAACTACTATTAAGATAATAGTTGCTTTCATGAAATATAGAGTAACAATAACATCTGACAAGAAGAAACATGCACATGGGCGATTTATGCATGTTTAGTCATAAACTATGCTAGAATAATGTTTGCATGTAACAATTTCAGGAAATTAGCAGCCAAAAATGGTAAGGAGGAAAGTGAATCGAATGTAAAACTTGAAAATAGACCTGTCAACATAACACCTTTGTGATTCTTCAGAAAAGCTAACTCAAGGCACATGGAGTCCAATCTCAAAGGTTACTTATATTGTTTCAGGAAATTTGTAAAGTATAGGTCCCAAATAGAGATGCATCTCCAATGCACAAATATTTTGTAAGATTAACTGCTTTTTACACTCTTGAGTCCTGGACTACAAATTCAGCTCAGTCTAAGAAAACATGTGCAAGTCAGTTATTATCAATTAACCATCTTCACATATTCCAAAGCATGACCACAATATACATAAGGACTAGCAAGTCAAAGAGGTAAGGAAACAAAGCTTCTCAAGTACCACTTAAGATATTAAAACAACCTTATTACCACTTCAAAGGCAAAAAACTTAATTTCATCACACAAAGATAAATTTATATAGGTACAAACAATACTCTAGATTTTATTAACCTTTATCATCGGTGTATTAAAAACAATAATAATAAAGGTTTTTATCATGTCTCATTGCAGCAGAACCTTGATTTAGTTCAGTTATCTTTCAATATAATATAAAATTAGCATAACAACCCAACATAATTACAGTGAGGCTGTTACTTGTGAGGTTCCCTTTTCTTTTTGTTATTTCCTTGAGATGATGCGACTGTTTTTAATCACATCCAAATCGGTACAACCAATCTATTAACAAAAAAATGGAACCCCGAGTAAGCAATACCCTGATTAACATCGAGCTAAAATATTTATTATTTATGGAAATTACTATTTCTTGTTCATTTCCAACGAAAATTACATCAAAAGAGACTTACTGAAGAGTAGGAACAATCCCAGACGGGTGCTTGGAAAGATCCACAGGTTGGCTACCTTCCAAGCCTTGTTCCGCCATTTATATATTGTAAACCTACTCTTCTCTTTCAATACAATCAATCCCCCAAACAGATACCAAACAAACCCACAAAATTCTAGCTTTCCCCCCTTTCAATCCGCTTTAGATTTAGACGACAATCAAGAAACTTGAGTCAAATTTAGAGTTCTTTATTAATTGTTAATCGAAAAGCTGATCCTCAATCAGAATAAAACAAATTCCGATCAAAAAACGATGGCGATTTCAGAATATATAGATCCGATACAAATCGATATTCTAGGGTTTGAAGAAAATCAAAAATCCCAAAATTTATATTGGAGATTGGGCAAGAAAAGACTAGATTAGAGCGCCAAATTTTGAAAAAAGATCGGGCTTTATATGTCCAGGTATATATATATAAGAGAAAAAGGATTGATTAGAACTTTGAATGGAGAGATCTATACATATATATAGAGAGAACAAGAAAGAGAGATATTGAGAGAGAGAGGCGGATGTGAAAGGGGCAGCGTTTGGTCGGCCTTATCTAGTAGGGGGTTTGGTATTTATAGTCGCTTACCGGCTAGGGTATTTTGAGCCGGTCAGGCCCATTTGCTGACCGGTTGTTGCCCGTTACTTGTAGGTTTGCTTTTCCTATTTGGATAACGCCTGCTTGATATCTAAGCTATATATGTAACAAAGGCCCATTTTATAATGAATTGGGCCAGTAGTCTCAATTGATACCAAGAGGAACATATAGTGCCTATAGGCCTAATAGCATGACAAATTAACAATACTCCCCTGTTTCAGAATATCAAATTAGTATTATCTTTTTGAAAGTTAATTTTAAAAAAATTCACATTTAAAATTTAGTATAATTTCTAGCAATTTTAATCAGATAAATATTGTGTATTATTTAATATAATTTTAAATCATATCATTTTAATTTTGAATTTTAAATATTTTAGATAAATTTTTATAAAATAAACAATAATCTCGTAATTTGGAAGAAAAAAAATATACGTATACACACACATTGCAGTTGATACTTGATAGTAAAACATAGATTAGGTCGTCTTCCATTACACTTGTTATTCAATTTTTTTCGATTTACAATTAGCGACACAATAGAAATCATAACAAATAATAATGTTAGTAGAAATGTTGTTAAAAAATAATAATTATGTCATTAAATGTATATTTGAGAATATTAGGTGAGAGAAATGAGTGTCGCTATGTATTGCAAAATTTATTTGTCGAAATACGATTATAACGTATATCAATACGACAATACATAAGATTAAATAGAATTATAAAATTAAATCATTATATTAAATATATCGTTAAAATACGATTAACTATAATTATTTGCGTAACTATAAAATACGATTAACTATAAATAATATTATTAAGGACTTGTTCTTTTATGATATAGTTGTAATTAGTTATGTAAACGCAGTTTTTAAGTGCATTTACGACTCTACTTATTTTTGCGAAGTTAAAATTTTGTTCAGTTGTCACGGATTTACGTGGTTGAAAATACAACTTTTGTCCGGCTAAAACTTTAATAATTACAGTTGATTAAGTATTGTGATTTTTTTTTTTGGGGGGGGGGGGGGGGTTATTTTTAAATTTTTTTATTTATCCGTTATAAAATTTGATTGGTTATTGTAATAATGTAATGATTTACTTGATTATGGAGATTATATTGTACTTTCTAAAAATGAAGCATTAAAAAAATACAATTTACAAAACACTTTTTAAAAATAATCGTTATTTCAATAACAATAGTATATGTCTTCAAAACTATATCAAACAATAACAAAGCAAATTCATATAAAAAATGATTTGATTTATACACACACACACATACATATATATATATATATATATATATATATATATATATATATACAGTCTGACTAAGATTACAATATTCCTGTAACACGGTCCAAAAATTCAATAAGATCAATTATTATGTCTCCTACTAAGGTATCTATAAAGTGTACGCTCCCTAAAAAGAAATCTAAAAGGTGTGCACCTTAATATGATATTTATACTAATTCCGGAATTAAACGTATAACGGGTTCTATACATAGTCAGATGAAAATTTCAAAAAAGTTTCACAATCTTATAGACATTTAAAATTATATTTATTTCGCAATTCGAAACCATATAATCTCATATTGTAAATCAAAATCCTATTTCGATAATAAATACTTGATCTAGATTTTAAAAAAAACACATCAACATTTTAATTTAAACGAAAGTACTAATGAAAGATATTAATTTTGAAACATAACTCATAATATTTTATTTCTGCACAAAATATATTTAATAAAAGAATTTAAAAAACTAAACAGTTCGGAAAGACACTTACAATCGACTATTTAAAGTATTAAATAGTTTAGAGAGTCACTTACACTCCACTTGAACTCGAATAAGCTTAACCTCAAATTCCAAATGATTTCAAATACAAAATCTTAATCACCACCTACAGTGGTCGTTCCACGATAATGAATAGACCAAATAAATACACCAAATCATTCTCGAATTCCAACCTTCGCGACCTTAATTATTCGTCAAAATTAATATTTAAAATGACATTTAAAGTTTTCAATACTAACGACCTGTCTTGAAGTATTTTAGTTGAAGAAAATAAAAAGAAAGTTAGAGAAGAGAAATGCTCACTTTCTTTTCAAAAATAAGAAGAAATTGTTTGGGTCCTAATAAGCATAGTTTTCCTTCACTCTATTTTCTTTTTTCTCTTAACTTAAATTTCAAGACACATCTCAATTTTAGTTTCTCTTATTTTCTCTTCTCCTAAAAAAACCTCCAAGACACCCTTTTTTTTCTTCTCTCTAAAAAAAAAACTCCAAGACGCTGTGTAAGCTAGTGAGTACTGAATTTTAACATGCCAAACAAATAAATATATGTCTCAAGTTTTGTGTGTGTATAATTATTCTATTTAATTTTGAAAACATGATAATATGTCTTGAACTGATACTTTATTATCATTGCAATAAAAGTAATTAGAAAGTTCAACCTTGCAATTCTATAAATAAACTAGCTAAATGCGCCGTGCAAAGCACAAATTTATTTTTTAAATAAGGTTGTTTTTCATTTCTTATTGATTCTATAGATGATGATTATAAAATATTTTTTGAATTTCAATTTAACTTACTATTATTATTAGAATGACTGCAAACTTTACTTTAACAAACAATTATCAAAAACTCACAATTGAGTGGTAGTAATGTAATTTTTTTTGTTATAGTTTTAAAATTTAAATTTTATTTTTTATTTTCAATCTTTTGAATTTATACATTATTTTTTAGAGTTCAAAATGAATATAACTTAAAAACTTAAACTTGATGTTTAAGGAATTCTTTATCAAATAAAATTGTTATAAAATAATATGTTATCGTCATATTTTTTTAATTTTAAATGGTACTCTCTCCGTTCCAAATTAATTGCTCAATTTTGACCATTTTAAGTCAAATTGACTATTTTTAGAACTAATCTTTTTACTATTTTTGCTAAAATATAGGTGAAGAGATTAAACCAAAAGAAAGTATATACAATTTATTAGGCAAAACTAATGAATTACCCATTGTAGTTGGCACGTTTTACTGATTACACTATTGAACTTTTAATTTTTCAAATTACCCCATTAAACTAATTATTATTTTGAAATTGGGTCATTCCGTTAAAACAATTAAACGGACGTTAATTTCTTATCAGCAAAACTAATAAATTACTTACTGTAGTTGACACGTTTTACTGATTACACCATTGAACTTTTAATTTTTTAAACAGTAAACTAATTATTATTTTAAAATTGGGTCATTTCGTTAAAATAATTAAACAGACGTTAATTTATTATCTACGATAGCTTTGGAAAAGAAATACAAAAATCAAAAATATTACTTATGTAGCAAAAAAATTATAAAAAACTTGAAAGTGAAAACAAAAAGATCAAAATATTTTGAGTACTTTGATATCGGATATTTATCAATAGAAGAAACTTACTCGTGAATGGAAAACAATGCATTAACAACAGAAATAAAAGCACGGTAATCGGCAACAACCACATCTTGCATCTGCCTCTAAATTATCTTCGCATCCACCTGTAAAAGCTCCGGCTCCTATCAAATCATAAATACAATCCCAACAAAATTAATTTAACCAAATATTACTACCACATGTGTGTGTGTATATATATATATATATATATATATATATACACACACACACACACATAGATACATACACACACATAGATATAAAGAGAGATTGGGGAAGGGGTGGACCTTGTGGAGGTGATTGAGAGTAAATGAAAGGAGTTCGAAGACATGAGGCTACTGAGAGTCAGAGGCGAGAGGGAGAAAACCTACTGTAACACAATTTACTTCATCTGTTGTTGTTGTTGGGGATTCGGACTCCATTATTATATCTAATGCTGAATTTTGAGGTTCAATTCAATATTTTGGGTACTCGAATCTCAAAATTTTCATAGATTTTAGGGAGAAAATACGCATATCTATTTGATCTGGAAGAAGGGGAAGAAGAGATAGATGGGAGGAAGGAAGAGAGAGAATAAATAAATTTTATTTTTTTCTTTTTTCTTTTTTCTTTTTCATATCCACGTATGATCATAAAAATTAAAACGATTTAACAGTCGTGAGGTAGAGATAACAGAATGACCCGATTTCAAAATAATAATTAGTTTACTAAGGTAATTTGAAAAATTAAAAGTTCAATGGTGTAATCAGTAAAACGTGTCAACTACAGTGGGTAATTTATTAGTTTTGCCGATGAGAAATTAACGTTCGTTTAATTTTTTTAACGGAATGACCCAATTTCAAAATAATAATTAGTTTAATGGGGTAATTTGAAAAATTAAAAGTTCAATGGTGTAATCAGTAAAACGTGTCAACTATAGTGGGTAATTCATTAGTTTTGCCCAATTTATTACTAACTCCAATTTTTATAATTTTAGAAATATATTTATATATGCTTAATTATTAATTCTAAAAATAGTCAATTTGACTTAAAATGGTCAAAATTGAGCAATTAATTTGAATTTTAAATGGTAATTAAATTTGAATAATTAGTACATAAGTGAAATTTTTTTTAACATTAATTAACTAAAGATCTTCTATTTAAAATAAAATAGACACACGTAATAGTTGGAATTTGAAAGTTTTTTTTTTCTTTTTTTGGCTAGGTTCAAACAGGTTAGAATCGTCAAGCGGGCATCGGTTTCTAATTTAGACTGTTTAACCACTGAATCACAGGTTATTAGTGAGCTTTTAACATTTTCAGTTAACCTCAGTAAACCGAACCGTTTTACTGATCATTCCTTGTTTAACTGGTCCGACTGGCCGGTCCAATTTGGGTCTTATAACATTGCCATTATGACTTTTAATTTAAAAAATTAAATAAATTTTAATCACTTATATATAAATCATAATTATTTTTAACATTAATTAACTAAATGTCTCATATATAATATCAAAATTTGTGTTTATTGATCATTGAGTTAAATGCACTTTGCGTCCCCCAATTTATCTTCATTTTATACTTTGCATTCCACATTTTATAAAGGAAAATGATATATATTACGGATGTTAACATCGATTTTTTCATTGCTAGTACTTACATGGATAAGTATCAGTGATGACCTTGTCAGATAAATGTGTAATAAATAGAACACTCTTATAATTCTATATAATCTCATGCATTGATAAGTTTCGTAAATGTAATTCGACACAAATTTATAGTAATACATAATAGGACTCCTTTATAAATTGACATTTTACATCTCACACTTTCAACGGACTGATACATAATATTATTCGGCCAAAAAATCGTTAACTGGGCTGACGGCATTAGGATGTTTTGATTGTTTATTATTTATAACGTCGGTTACAAATTTTAGACAAAAATAGAATATCTCTCATATTTTTATATTTTATAATAAAATAATTAGTAGTTGCTTGGTAAAATAGAAAATTTATGAAAGTTCATTAGTTTTTAATGTCATTTACATTTATTTTATTTATTATTATTATCATTTTTTTTGGTATTATATTTCTCCCTCCGTCCTCAAAAGGATGAGCAAAATATAAATTTAACACATTACGTAAAACAAAAGTAAAGGAAAGAGAGTAAACAAAGTTCTAAATTTATCCTTAGTAATCCCACAAGATTCATAATGTGATAAGTAATTTTATTTTCTTATACTAATAGACTTCACTAAACGACATAATTACTTTTTAATTTATATATTTTATCTCATCCTTTTGAGAACAAAAATAATCGTATATTATCTCTCCAACTCCATTGTCGTCAAATCAAATATTCCTATTTTTAAACGCCAAATCAAACTATATAGATTTTGAAGCTACCGGTTAATACAAGAGAATAAGGAATTTTGCTATGGTCGCTTTTTGTCTTAAGACATTACTAAAATACAGGTCGGTCATATATCTATTTTATTAAATTCCACGTGAGCAGCCAGAGCCACCTCAATAAAAGATTAACCATGGTTTAGATTTCTCAAATACACTTTTGGGTATTTTGAGTGGATTTCCAAGAGTACAAGGTTTAATCAGCTAAAACAAATAATTTATATTGGTTAAATTGATAACATGTATAAAATTCGGTGATTTTTTTTGTCATTAAGTGGTCACTATCCCTTCATAAAGACTGCACAGCATATATACATTATCTCAAATTTCTCACTCACTATCCCTTCATAAAGCCTGCACAGCATATATACATTATCTCAAATTTCTCACTCAACTCAGCCCCTATATTTCCCCATGGCAGAAGGAACCAGCACAACCCAGATTCCTCCTCCTCAACCGCTCCAAGACCGTGTCGCAATCGTTACCGGCGGCTCCCGAGGAATCGGCCGAGCAATTGCTCTTCATCTCGCTTCACTCGGAGCCAAACTCGTCATTAACTACACCACAAACTCAGCGCAAGCTGATCTCGTCGCCACCCAGATCAACTCATCCGCCGCCGGATCTTCCCGCGCCGTCACCGTCCAAGCCGACATCTCCGACCCGACCCAAGTCAAGCGCCTGTTTGACGCCGCCGAGTCAGCCTTCAACTCGCCGCTCCACATCTTGGTCAACTCAGCGGGCGTAGCCGACGCCAACCACCCATCAATACCCGACGCTTCAATCGAGGATTTCGACAAGACATTTGGGGTTAACACGAGAGGGGCGTTTTTGTGTTGTAGAGAGGCGGCGACCCGGCTGAAGCGCGGCGGCGGAGGGAGGATTATATGCCTGACGACGTCGCTGGTGGTGGCGCTGAAGCCGGGGTCTGGGATTTACGCGGCGTCGAAGGCGGCGGTGGAGGCGATGGTGAAGGTACTGGCGAAGGAGCTGAAGGGGACGGGGATAACGGCGAATTGTGTGGCGCCGGGGCCGGTAGCGACGGAGATGTTTTTCGCCGGGAGGACGGAGGAGATGGTGAAGAAGGTGGTGGAGGAGAGTCCGATGGGGCGGCTGGGTCAGACGGAGGATGTGGCTCCGGTGGTTGGGTTTCTAGCGAGTGATGATGGGGGGTGGGTTAATGGGCAGGTCATTCGGGTCAACGGTGGCTATGTGTGATGTGATTGGTTGATGGCTCATTTTAATCTATATATCATTATCCCACCGTCCTTTTATACCCTAAAACATTATATATTATATAAAATAATAAGTATTTTTAATTTACTATATTAATAGCCCTATTAAATAACATATTTATTTTTTATTTTATTTATTTTATGTCATCTTTTTGTAAAAAAAAAATTTATATTTAGTTATTATTTTTTGAGGACGGAGAAAGTACATCTTATTTAGTTTCTCATATCTTATCTTAGTTTGACTTTGATAATTAAATCGATCGTTTTTCAAATTTATAAATTTTAAAAATCTTTAAAATTTACGCCGGGTGAAATTACTACTAGAGTCAAGTTTCATAATTTAAAAATTCTATATAAATATTTTTAATTATTATTTTTAAAAATGGTTAATTTAACCATTAAAATCAAACTAGGATGTTTATTATGAGACGGATGGAGTACGTATCATATATATTCCTTCCGTCCCAAAATAAAAGTCTTTATTACTATTTTAAGTAGTTTCAAGTTAAATGTCCGCTTATTTTAAATAATTTATTTTTTTACAATAATTTGTCTATAACACTTTTAATATTAATTATCATATTTCTATTCTCTATGAATATTTATGGAACATCACTAGTCTTGTGAAAAAAATTATACAATTAAATGAGAATTTAAATATAAATAATTTTGTCATTTTATCATCTTTCTTAATATGTGCAAAAAGTCAACTATGACTTTTATTTTGGGACGGAGGGAGTATATGTTATCTACTAACATTATTTATCTTTTTTAACAATAATTATAGATAATTGATATTTCTGCGACCAAAAGTGATAATTTCACAAATTTTTTCTTATATGAATAGTAAATGTGTCCCACATTTATGTGAGAGAGATATTGTAAAAATATCAATTTTTTCTTGTAAAAATAATAATTCTCTAATTATATTAATTAAAATATCAATTATTACCCTATATATTATATATTATTCAGTCGAAATAACTAAATTTTTCAAAAAATTAATTAAAAATCACTAATAAAATAACACAGAATATACCAAAACAAGCTCTAAATCACTTCAAAATGTTCATATAAAAAGATATATATCTAAAACAACAAACTTTTAATCACATCAAAAGTCGTACAAAGAGATATATAGCTAAATGTTTTATAGTTCAATTCAAATTGCAGTTTTGTATGCCAAACTTTCTTTTAGTTAGACACTTATTTATATATATATATATATGTGTGTGTGTGTGTGTTATATTCTTTCAACGTCTCATTATCTTGCTCCAGAGGTGACAAATTGATTAGATTAATAATGAATAAAATTTAATGGATAATAGGTCACTAATAAATTGAATTACATTAGATAGATAATAAATAAATAATTTTAAATAAATATGAATAAAACTAATCAACCCATATATAAGAAAGTTGATAGCTAGAGTACCTTTATGCTATGTTTGGTTTGGTGGAATGAGAGAGAGAATGGAATAAGTCATTCTGTTGGAATAAAAAATATCTTATTTGGTTTTTTCATTCTGACGAAAAAATGTATTTCGGCTGGAATGTTATTCAACTGAAAAATCAAAAAATCATTATGGGAGGGGAAAGCAGGAATGGATCATTTCATCTCTTATTTGAAGTCAATTAACAGAAATACCCCTGCTTGAAACCGGACATTTATAGATCAATCTGCTCAAGTTTGATGAAGTAAATAGACCATGCTCTGCATCATTTCTCTTGCTCGTTTCAGTAACTTTTCATGAATTTGATGCTAAATAAAGACAAATGTGTTATACATGATTTTATTAAATTACTTAATCAAGTTTAAACTCTGCATCATTTTTACCAATAATCTCGATATAATATGTTTATATTAATTCATATGATGCATATCATTTTATATTCTCAGTTGCTAGCTTCATTTCTAATGTTCATTTTGCTGGGCTTACCGTAAAATAATGCTGGTTGAGATATATTAATGATTTTGGCAAAGTTAAGTAGCTTTCTAAGTTTGAGGAATCAAAGAGATTATCTCCTTGGCATTTTATCATTGCAAATACTAAACATGTTTGTATAATGTCTCTTAAAACATTGTGTTGTGTTTATTGTACATTATTTTGATAGTTTTCTCTATTTTGAGGAATTTGCAGAGGTTGAGATGATGAATGAAAGATTTGCTAAACTTCTTCTTGGTGAAGATATGTCTGGAGGGGGTAAAGGTGTTTGTACTGCACTTGCAATCTCAAATGACATCACAAATCTATCTGATCAGTGCAACTTTACTCAATATCTCTCTTTTCCTATGACATCTATATGGATATCTAATTGACCTATGTTTATGTCTTGAAATTTTAGCAACTGTTTTTGGTGAACTGTGGAGGTTGGAGCCATTGGCACCATAGAAGAAGTCAATTTGGTGCAGGGAGATGGAATGTCTTGAGATTTCTCTTGCTCCTAAATTAGAAATATATTCATCTTTTCTGTCCAAAATTAGAAACACGTTTCTATTTTATGAAGTTCCTTACATGCCTATTGTTTTCTATTTTATGAAGTTCCTAAGACACTAGTATATGCTTGGGTTTTCTGCTTTGAAATGTTCTTTAGTGAAAAAAGCAAAGTGGTGTTGATTTGTGAGAGAGAGAATTTCAATTTCCTTTTTTCATTGTCTTTCACTCTTTATTTGAAAACAAATACAGGGGTTTTGGTTGGCTTGAAAAATAGGTACAAATATAAACGATCACAAGAGAGAAGGCTTCATCCTGGAACGGTATTAGCAATGATTTCAAGGTCCAAGTTTTGATCATTCAAATTTGAATCGTAGTGTTGTAACATACTGCTATTGAGGTGCTACATTAATATCATTACTCGTAATTTATTTACTACTTGGTAACCTTGTGCTATGTGATTAGTTTTTAATCCTTTTAAGGATAAATGGTTATAATTCAACTTCTAGCGATAGAACTAAAAAATGATCTTTAATTTAATGTTTATATCAGTGTTATGTGAAAGCAAGAAATTTATTTTTTTGGTGTTCTTACAAATAATATTGTCGTAGTTCACATTTGGTAGTTAAGTTACATTGTCATCACGTATGCGTTTTTGAGCTTTGTTATTCAATTATTTGCTATTTTAATTATTCTTTTCTTTAACTTGTTTTAGGTGCATAAGAAGAGAGCAAAGTGACATAATAAAGTTATGTGCAAGCTTGCTCGTGAGAAAGAGTTGATGGTGATCGGTTTCTTATTTTATTATTTGTTCTAATTAAATTAGGTAACTATTGAATAATTAAATACTTTAAATAAAATTCTTGTAATTTATTTTTAGATCGTTTGTTTACTTATATATTTCACAGATCTTTTATATTACTATTATTAAATTTTATATTTTATTAAATTTTAACTTTTATAATATATTATTTTTTGGAAAAACTAAAAAAAATCCTTTGTGAAAATATATTTTCTTTAATTAGACACACTTATTTCCACAGTGCTTCTTCCCTCCCAAAATTGTAAATTTGTCTATTTTGTTTGTTTAAAAATATAATATGAAGTATATAATATGTCCACTACTCATATTCTAGGTACTATCATATAAGCACGATATATTTTGGGAAGCACTATTTTCACATGTATTTTTGATATTTTTACATAATTCTCTTTCACGAGACCCACTTTATGCTCATGTAAAAAAAGACCATGTAAAAATAGCAAAATCACATGTAAAAATATCAATTTTTTTATATTTTTATCTAATGTAAGGAATATATTTAAAAAATATATACATATCTTTAATAAATTAGAGAGATGATTTATATGTCAACTAATTCATGACGAATTTAGATTGTTAGAACTATAAACTATAAGATAGAATAACAATGTGTGGATCCCTTATTTATTCCTTCTTATCCCATGTGCGACATAAATTTGTCATTATACGTAACAAAGAGAGTATTATTGATTTGAATATATTTATGTACACATCCAGTGTGACATCCAAAGACACACAAAAGTAAAATAGTAATAAAAATATTTCTCTCTTCTCTCTTTATTCTCTCTCTTTTCTCTTCTTATACTACTTTTACTTTTGTTACTACTTTTACTTTTGTGTGTGTTTTCTCTTTATTCTCTCTCTTTTCTCTTTTTATACTACTTTTACTTTTATGTGTGTTTTTGGATGTAACATTGAATGGGTACATAAATATACTCTATATTAATTTATTCTTCCTGTTAATACAACGTTACAAGCTTTCTAAGTTCTGAATATTGGTCGAATAGTATATTTTGTTTTTGAGAATTGATATTTTTACAAGTAAAAGTGATAATTATACTTCTACAAGTCATTCTTACATGAATAGTAAGTGAATCTCATCTTTACGTGGGAGAAGAACTTATGGTACTATCATTTTCACTTGTGAAATAACAATTCTCTTATTTTTTTTGATCAATTGTCAAATATTGTGTTTCTGTTTGTACCTGAACACAAAAGGACAGTTCAGTAACATACTAACATGTATTTTCTGTATCATGCATTTTGTGCTTCTATATGAAATGTGTGTTCTGCTCTTTATTCAGTCACATTAATTGCTTATAAATAGCTGGTTCCAATTGTTTATAGCCTTGTAGCATAAAGAGAGAGAAAGTTTGTTGTTCAAGTTGCAAGTGAGAATTGGAGGGCACTAAACAAGATTTGCTAAGAAATCTTTTTCGGGTTTTGTTTAGTTTCCTCCGATATCTTATTTCCAACTTTCGAACTCTTCCTTCGTAGAATATAAAGTTGACACTTAACTTCAAATTAAATATAAAAAATAATAATATTAGAGTTCATAATATATGAAAAACATTACATTAGCAATTACATAATTAATTAATGTTTACCGTAACCATAATACTTGCCTAAAATGATCCCTCTGGAAGTCTTTAAAACAAAGCCATCTGTTGCATCCCATTTCTGTCAACTATTTTTCTCCATTCTGGTGGCTTGTTTTGGAATAATGTTTTATGTTCCTGAAAAAGAAGTCAGATCCGTATCAAATATGATATGCACTTTTCATTACAATTTTGGTTGTAATCAACATTCGTCTTCATCTAATTCAAGTTAACGCTAACTTATGAAATATGAAACATAGTTTAAAACATATACTTTGGGTTAATTTCCCAGTAGTGGTCAATTAATTGAAAAATCAGCTAATGTGAGTAAAAACTGGAGATGACCAAGAGCTATGAAGACATTTACTAATACATGGGTTGTAATATGCAAATAATAAAGAATATCTATGGGAAGAAAAATCACCTAGCTAGCTAATAGTGCAAAGGCTCAGCTTGCTTGATATATGCACACAACATGATTTCCATAAGGTTCTGAGCCGAATCGAGCATGCTGATGCTTAAGAAATTTGTTTCCTAGCATCCGAGTACGGTTTGAACCTGAAAGAACTGCCCGGTAAATAGGTTAGTTACTAATCGACATTGAACTATAGAAATGATAGACAAGAAGAAGCAAAAATGTAATCACCACATAGTTGGGTTTCCCCATCTTTCAGTGGTTATCCTGTTGCTTGTACTCATTGTCTTTCAAATAACTGGTTTTTCTGTGGTCTGCTGTCATCTTCATCTGCTTTTCGTCAAATACTGCTAGAAGATAAATAGGCTTGTAATAAGTCCTTAAACATTATCTGAAATCCAATATAATAATTTCAAAATTTAAGACAAACGCAAAACAACTAACCACAGATGTTTATTACATATCATGACCATTATAAGAAAACAGCATTGCCATCATAACAAAATGGGAAAGAGACATTGTTTGCAAAAATGATAGTTGGGATAAGACTATTTGCATTAATTTATTACTCTACGGATTATTTTATCTCATGATTAGTCCGTTATTTAATCCATGGACTATGTTTTATCATTTCTAAGACTATTTGATAATGGATTATAATCCCTAGTGGAAAGGTGGTATTATACGATTTACAAAAAATTAATTTATTACTCTACGGATTATTTTATCCCATGATTAGTCTGTTATTTAATCTCATTGACTATGTTTTATTATTTCTAAGACTATTTGATAATGTATTATAATCTCAAGTGGAAATGTGGTATTATATGATTTACAAATAGTCTTATCCCACCCATCATTTTTGCAAACAAATGTAGCCTTACAGATGTCTTTCAAGTTGTGCCAAGAGTAATATCTCCACATGCAAGCTCAATTGGGTCTTCCTTCCCAATGTCTACTCCCAGAATGAGCATGGTGGATTGCCCGGGAATTCAAGAGTGTTCCATTTAAGCGACCCATGTCGATCAATTCCCACTTCAAGTTCTGCAACTCTTTGCCATCCAAAAATATAAAAGAATTATTTCACCATATCAAGCAATGTAGCTTTCAAGAACTTTGCATTCAAATAATCAAATTCCCGTTTATCAACGCATGCTTTACAGAAACGTCAGAATTCCTCACTAAAAATTAAGTTATAGTACTATATTATATGACATTTTATGGTAAATGTTTAAAGAAACATAATTAAAATTTTATTTTGAGGTAATATGAAATTATGGTTAATAACTAGAATCGCACTAGTATTAAGGAAAAAATTCTTAAATTGTGAGGTAGAAAATGGGATCACATAAATTGATGAAAATAGGTTATATGCCAAAGGAATGAGCCTAAAGAAATAATCCCTCCAAATGCACTAGAACCAATAATGAGGAGCACCCATACGGTAAATGAGTAATCAAAGAGTTATTATAGAAAAGCATGATAGATTAATAGTTTAAGAGACTAAAAATTACCATCCTTGTTGAAGATGCATTTCCGAGCCTCCAGCTCCAAATCAACCCCTGATCACATTCTTAAGAGTTGTTACCAGTAATCTTTACACGAGCAGATACCATCCTCGAAATGATGGAAGCGATACGAATCTCGAACTATAATAGACCGACTTGAGACCTTCGACACACACTTAATCCAACTATGGCAATCATTACAAACACGAAGATTCTTAATCACACGTAGGGGGATACTATTCGACAAGCTTATAAGTCCAAAAGCAATAGCCAGCTTTTCACTGTGAATGTACGTTGTTGGGTCCTTCTGTCCCAGCTCTGTATCATTCCATAGGCTATAACGGTCTTGAACATAGCCAATTGCAGCAGCTCGTTCATTCAGATCCTCTAAATATTCATATATCTTCTCAGCTAGTGGATGGAGTCGGTCACCAACAAAAAATGCATGAACTGAGTTCTTCACCTCAATCCAGCTACGACCAGGCTCCTTCTTTACTCCTCTGTCTTTCATCAACTGTCTCGTATCGTCCCTGTAATCCCATTTCCCAGAAACTGCATACATATTTGAAAGTAGAACATAGGTTGCAGAGTCTTTGGGTTCTAATTCTAAAAGATGACGAGCAGCAAATTCTCCAATTTCCATGTTCTTATGAACCCTGCAAGCACTTAGAAGAGTCCTCCAGGCCATAGCATCTGGTTCAATTGGCATTGTCTCTATAAATTTCTTTGCGCGCCCCAGAAAGCCAGATCGTCCAAGAATATCTATAACACAAACATAATGTTCCGGTTTTGGCTCTAGGTTATGCTCTTCACTCATGGATTTGAAGTAGTTGAGCCCCTCATCTACCAAACCCACATGGCTACAGGCCGATAACACACTCACAAAGGTAACATAGTTTGGCATAAAGCCAAGCCATTTCATTTCCTCAAAGAGTTTTAATGCTTCAGTACCACATCCATGTTGAGAATAGCCTGTGATCATGGCATTCCATGAAATCTCATTTTTCTCCGGCAATTCGAGAAACTCTCTCTTGGCATCATCAAGGCTGCCACACTTTGCATACAATGTAATCAAAACATTGGAAGCCTCAGTTTCTGTACTGTGCCCCGTTTTTATCATCCTAGCATGAATCTGCTTCCCTTGTGTTATATTTGCTATGTTGGCTGCAGCACTAAGTGCAGACCCATATGTAAACATATTAACTTCCAACCCAACTTGATTCATTCGAGAGAAGACCTGTAATGCTTCCACACAGTTACCACTCTGCGAAAATCCTGATATTAATCCATTCCAAGTGACGTTATCTTTCGCATCAATTTTATTAAAAGCCAAGTAGGCATCCTCTATTCTACCACACCTTGCATATAGACTAACAAGTGCGTTGCCAATTGAAAGATCCAGCGAGTAGCCAGAGACAATTGACTGACCATGAATTTGCCGTCCTTGATTAAGTGCTTGAATTCCAGCACATGCACTAATTGCACTTGAAAATCCTATGTTATCTGATTGGATTCCACGGTCTAGCATTTCTTCAAAAAGTTTAAGAGCTTCAACAAACAAATCATGCTGAGTGTATCCAGCAATCATAGCTGTCCAAGAAACAACATCTTTCTCATTGAGTCGTCTGAGAATTTTCAGAGCTTTTTCCAATCTTCCATGCTTGGCATACATATCTATAAGCACGCTACAAACATAGACGTTTGGCTGGAAACCAGTCTTTATTACTTGCGTATGTATCTGCTCTCCGAGATCCAGAGCTCCCACAGAAGTACAGGTTCTCAATATACTAGGATACGTGTATTGATTAGGAATCATGCCTTCAATCTGCATCTGGGAGAATATTCGAAACGACTCACTTAAATCACCCATCTGCCCATAAGCCACTAGCATCACATTCCACAGAACCACATTTTCTGTTTGAGTCATAAGGAAGAACTCATTGGCAGTTTTGACATCAGAACATTTCACATAAAGGTCAAGCAGAGAACCTTCTATAATGATATCTGAACACATTCCGGCCTTTATTGCATACGAATGCAGTTGTCTTCCCTTATAAAGAGCCCCAACTGATGCACACGCGCTCAAGAGGCTTGCAATAGTAACGCAGTCAGGTTTCAAGGAATCAAGCTGCATTTTCTCAAATAACTGGAGAGATCTCTGGCTGAATCCACGCTGAGCAAGCCCTGAGATGAGCGAGTTATACGAAACCCCATCCCTCCTCTGCATTTTGCTGAAAATTTGTTCAGCCAATAGCAGGTTCCCAAAGCGGGAATACAAAGTGACAAGAGCATTACACACAAAAGTTTCAGATGAAAATCCCCATTTATGGACAAGAGCATGAAGCTGTTCTCCGAGCTTAAATAACTCTATCTTGGTGCAGGCACTTATGACACTAGAGAAAACATAAGTAGTAGGCATAATTCCTGATTTATGCATCTTGCAAAATAAGAGAATGCCTTCTTTTTCTTGTCCACTTTGAGATAAACCAGATATCATAGCAACCCAAGAGACATTATCTCTAAAACATAGACTTTCAAAGACTTGTTTAGCGGTATCTACAAACCCATTCTTCGCATACAAGTCAATTAATGGATTACAAACTATCGTACTCGTACCAAAACCATATCGAATAATCTTAGTATGAATCTCTTTCACATATCGAAAACCAACTTTACCTCGTAAAATATATGCAAATGTATTCTCATCCGGATCAATATTCTCAGCCAGCATTTGTGTAAAAAGACCCAATGCTCGAGTCATCGGCTCCTTTCCGATAAAACCAAAAATTAATTTATTCCATGATGAGACACTTCTGCAAGGCAAATCATCAAAAACCTGGAGTGCACCTTCTAAATCACCACATGCAACATAAGCATCAATAAGCCGGTTACATATATCATGATCCCCATCAAAACCAGATTTCAATATTTTCCCATGGAGCTTCTTGGAATCAATCAAAGACCCAGAATTTAAATACCCATCTAAGAGCCAGAGATAAGTCTGATGATTTGCAGAAATTCTGCACTTTTTATTCAAATTGAATAATTCAAGTCCCTTTGTACTGCCCATGATAACTGGATTTGCTCGGTTTTCTTCATCTTCTTCTGATGATTCTTCAAAAATTGGGGAAGTTGCAGAACAGCTAAAAGCAGCCACATTTAATCCCAATGTACTCTACAACATTCCCACAATATTAATTTTTACAAAAAAAAAAAAAACATTATTAAAACTAGGACTTCTATACGTAAATCAAAATAACACAAATTAAAGAAGGAATTAGAACTACCTTGTGAAAATTGGGAGTAGATTTACCCGGGAAGTGATGAAATAGAGTATTTGAGAGGGACCCACGAAATCTAATTGATTTTGGAACCATGAATCCTTGAATTTGGGTCACCATTAAAGCTTAATTATAAGTATTCATATGATGTACCAGAGGTTTAAAAATGGTCAAGCTTCATCCAGTGGGTTGCATCTTTTGCAGGAGCTCGTTCAGTTGAGCCATAGACGAAGGGGATATTGCCAAGGAAAAGAAAGTCCGTACAATATAAAACCGACGTCGTTTTATGGGATTTCTGAAATATAACTCAATTTTTTTCTGAAATTTAGATAAAGCAGTTATTTGTATTACATGCTCCCTCAATTTCAAAATTAGATATATATTTTAATTTTTTAAACTTAATTTATAAAATTTTTAAATTTAAAATTAATATAAAATTATTTAATTTTGAGACAAACAAATAAACTAATTATAAAATATTACTAATTATCACCTTTGTTTATTTTAAAACTTAAACAAAATTATATTAATTTTGAGTTTTAAAATTTTACGAATTGATTTTAAAAGTCAAAATATATCTTTAATTTTAAAATAAAAATACTATAAAATTATATGTATTATATATAAAATTTTAACTCTTATTACATATTACGATAAATTTATTTTAATATTAATAAGATAATAATAAATTAAAAAAATACTCACCCTTATAGATTTATCGACGTATAAATATATTTTTTATCAAACAGTGGAGGCGGGATAGTGACAATTTTGTATGTACGGGTAACTTAAAAACTAGGCCCATCCGAAGGCGGAAAAGAATGATAATAGTGGGTTTTATCATTCTTTTGTCAAATAATTAATGTTTTGATTTTTAAATTTTTTTTCAATATTCTCGAGCTTTTTTTATTATCCTTATGTCACGTACATAAGATTTTGATTTCTTTCATTTTGTTTGCACATCTAAGTAGATACATAATTTATCGACCGTCTAATTAATTTCACAGAATAATGTAGCTGCAAAATTTTAATAAATTCAATCCATTAATTAAATATTTTTAAATTAGTGTTCAAATGCTTAAAAAGTGTCAAGAACAGGGAATATTTGTTCGTTTTGCCTTTTATATTTTTCTCCAAATTTATGGATGATATTAATAATTTTAAATTTTTGATCCCAAACAAGTCTTCAAATGATGTGATATTAAATATTTTAATAATATTTTAGTGCATTTCTAAATTCAAAAAATATGTCTAATTAATATAAAGATTTTCTTAATATGTGTCCTAAGGGAACACATTATACACAGGAATCGAGAGAATATTTCTTTGATTCATGTACATATTCCCTTTATATGTGTGTAAACGCATAAATCAAGAGAATATGCACAGGAATCAAGAGAATATTTTCTCGATTTCTGTGTAATATGTGCCCTTAAGGCACACATTAAAAGCACCCGTAATATAATAACACATAATTTTAAAACACTTTTTCTGATAAAAAATTTAAAAACCCTTAACATTTCTTTATCACCATCCTAAATAAAATTATTGATATTAATAATGCTATGTTTGCAATAATGAACTTGGAAAAAATGTGCTTCTTTCGTCCTCAAAATGATATCTTCTGGACTAAAAAATTTTATCCACAAAAAAATGTCTAAAAGTACACCAATTAAATATAAAATATGTATTAAAACTAATTTATCCTTAGTTAGTACAATTACATGGGGTCCGTTATAGGTAAAAATAATGCAATACTCCTTCCGTCCTTAAAAAGATGACTAAATGTATAATTATTTTTGTCTCCAAAAGGATGAATAAACTAATAAAGTACATAAAGTGAATGGTAATTATGTCATTTAGTAGGGTTCATTAGTATAAAAAATAAAATTATATCATTTTATGAATCTTGTGGGACCACTATGATAAATTTGAAAATTTATTTACTCTCTTTCTTTTACTTTTATTTTTTTAATATGTGTGAAATTTGTACTTACTCATCCTTTTAACAACGAAAGGAGTAGCACTTATTTCATCATCTTTTCATGTTAATTTTTTAATTTATTTAAAATATATAATTTGGGCATCCTTTTGAGTACGAACATGTAATAGTATTATAAATAAAATCATAACTCTTATTCTAAAATTATTAAACTTTTAACAAATTGGATCCTCTTTTATTAAATAAAGGGGTGGTAATAGGGATGCGCAAACGGGTTATGGCCTGGCCTTGGTCCAATTTAGTCAAAGCTTGACCTTGCCAAGCTTGGCCTTGTTAAGCCCAACTTGCTAGACTGTAAAGAGGCCACCTTTGTTTACTTAAAGTCTAACCTGACCCAGCCTGGCATAAAAACCTAGTTTGGTTTGGCCTGGGGCTTGGTCTGTCAATTCGGCTTAGACCTGACCCTTCCCACAGCTAAGGTTGTAAAATCGAACTAAACAGTTCGGGCTCAATTCGGGCTCGACCAGAAAAAATGCGAGCGAGACTCGGATTCGTTAATAATATGATCTAAATCTGAGCACAAAAATAGTCAAATAAAAATATGAGTAGAATCTGACATGGTTATCTCGACTTATTTCGGATTCAAACTACTAGAATTTTCAATCTATAATTATATGTATTATAAAACTAATCACTATGTAGAGACTCGAATTTGAGCTTGAATTTAAAACTCGTGAGTAATTTGAATATATAATTCGATTCGAGTCGAATCGAATTCGAATAATGAATATTCGAGTTGAGTCGAATCTCAGTAGAGTTTTTTCAAATGCAATTTGAATCTGATTCGAATTCGAATTCGAGTATGAATTTAACTTTTTGAATCAAATCTGAGTAGTTCTTTATTCGGTTAAGTTTGACTCATTTACACTCCTACCCACAGCCTACTGCACTACCCCACTTTGACAATTTTCATGAGTCCATAGCTCAACCTAGCTTCAAACTAATTAATTAATTGATTAAATAGGAGTCTAGACCTGTCTCAATCCAAGTAAGAAAAATAAAATAAGCAACCAAGCCATTAGTTTTCATTTGTAAGGTGTAATACATTAGTTTTAATTAATACATCAATAAAGTTTAAAGTTTTAATTATTCATTCTTGATTTCTTGTAAATACATTTAATTAATATACTAATTAGTTTATTTAATATTTAACATTAGAAGTTAGTTGCTTAAATAATAATAATAAGTTAGTTTCTTCTAAATACTAATATTTAACATTAAAATTTAATTAATATTATTTGTTATTTTTAATGTTAAATATTAACATTAATTAATATATCAATAAACTAACTTTTAATATTAAACATTAACAATAAGTTAGTTTCTTGGAAATACTCTAGTTCTTCATTAAAAATAATATTTTTATAAAATTTTATTAGTTTATATTTTTAATATTTAACATTAAAAAAAGGAAAGGGGCCTGGATCAGGTCAGTCTAGGCCTGGGTTGGTCTGGACTACAGGCCCGACCAGATTAAACTTTAGAGGTCTAGGCCTGGCCTAGCCTAGCGTGACAAATCGAAGTCAACAGCTTGTCCTGGTCTGGTCAAAATCCAAGGCATGATAGGTCTAGACCAGACGGGCCTGTTGTGTGCACAATAGGCCAGCCTGACCTAGGCTTAGGGCTTTGACCAAACCAATGCAGACCGTTGACTTAGGTTTGTTAAGCCTTGGCCAGCGGTCTAGTTAGGCCTATAGGCGAGACCCAAGGTCAGGCCTAGGTTGGTATGGTCCCTTTTTTTTATAATGTTAAACATTAAATATTAAAAATAAAATTAATAAATTTTTGTAAAAATGATGCAAGATTTTTGAGATTTATTTTATTTTAACATTCTACTGCACACCAATATAAGTTGGATAATTAGAACAAAAATCAATAAATTCCTCTTAAATTAAAGGAAAATATAATTTAGAGTGAAACTGGAATATAAAATAAATTGATCTCCTAAATCTGTGTTCACTATGCACAGTTTGTCTGCATAGAAAATATAATTTGAATACAATCTACTGCAATACATGTGACTATAGATGTAAAATAAAATTAACTTACAGTAAATTATACTTTTAAATTTTGAATGTAAAGTTAGTTTTTTTTTAGTAATAGGATCAGTTGGACATATATTTTGTAAAGTTTAAATACACATATATTTTCCTTTATGATTATTAAACACTTATATAGTTATATCTCAAGTGCTATTTCAATTAGCTTTCTAATTACTTCATGGAGTTATTCTTTAAATTGTTACAATAGAATACCTAAAATAACCAAAATCATAAATTCTCTAAAGAATATAGCATATTCAAATTAATGAAGAACTAGAGTATTTATAAGAAACTAACTTATTATTAATATTTACCACTAAAAGTTAGTTTATTAATATATTAATTAATGTTAATATTAAATAGCAAGAAATATTAATAAAATTTTAATGTTAAATATTAGTATTTACAATAAACTAACTTATTATTAATATTTAATCAACTAGCTTATTATTAATATTAAATATACTAACTAGTTCTATTCATTAAAGAATGTATTTACAAGAAATTAATAATGAATAATTAAAATTTTAAACTTTATTGATGTATTAATTAAAACTAATGTATTACAATTTACAATAATGAATAAGTATAAATTTATACTTCATTGATGAATAATTATAACTTTAAAATTTAAAAATTACAAATAATTAGATAAAAAATAAGGTCAGACCTTAAGCCGAACCATGCCATACCAGGCCCAAGGTTAGGCCAAGCACAAGGCCAAGTCAAGTCAGGTTTTTTTACAGGTTAGATCAAACTAAATTTTTGTCTTAAAAGAATGAACTTTTTAAGTCTTTTAGACCGAACCTGATTGATTGGGTCTTGACCAGACTGAACTTTAATCAGATCAGACCCAAACCAGACTAAGGCTAGGCCCCGATAACACCTTGTAATAATATAGTAATAGTGATAATTTTTTGGGTTCTTTACAGTAATTTACAACAATTATAAAGTAATTACAACATTAGTATATTCACAAAATAATTACAAAAATAGTGCAACAAATTCAAATCAATTAATTTCAAATAAATAAGAAAACCTAAAATTAAGGAGAAGTAAATCTTTGGGATCTAACAACTAAAACAAATCCATAATTCAAATCAAAAGGAGGGAAAAATCAAAAATTATCTTCTCTCTCCTTAGAACCCAAAGATTTACTTCTCATTTGTATGAAGGTTTGACTACCAACTGCATCATATTCAAAAACTAAAATGGTTATCTTTGTATGAGGTCCAGACTCAGGTTTTCCTCTAGCCCGAAACCCTTCAAGAACTCGAAACCGTTGTCCAAAACCCCAATGAGAAGAAGGAGAAGATTCGCCCCACAAACATAATTTTGAAAACAAATACATGTAACACTTACTATTTTGAATTTTTTTACGACTATTTGGTTACCCACAAAAACTAAAATGGTTATGTGACACCCCCAAATTCGGGTCTCCGAATACCCGGATCTGGTCATCACGATCCAATACAATCATTCACCTCTAACAACATATGATATCTAAAAGTGCGGAATATATAAACATACGTTGTTCATTTAAGGTGTTACTAGTCCCAGAATACAATTAACCTTAATCAAGTACATCAACCCATACCCTAAATAACTATTAGGGTTAAAATTACATGAACAGCAATTAAATTACACATGATTATAAAGTCTGTTACAAGGAATCTATTGTTTCATCTTTTCTTTTCCTTTGTTCTTCCCTGAAGTCTCGGGTTTCGCTGCAATAAAGTCATGATATAGCAAGAATGAGCAACGAGTTTGCCCAGCAAGTTTAAAGTACAAACAATAAAGATATATCATGATGAAGGGATGATAAAAAGGGATTTCAACAATAGAATAATCAGAAGCAAGAACATTAAATGCTTTTAGAACAATTGATAGTCAAATAGACTTTGAACGATAACTTCCAGAGGAGTCAATAGCTGGTTGACCCTCTGGTTACTGGCTACAGAATAACGTACTTGAGGGGGATCAGCCTCGCGTACCCTATGTATATGCATAACATTTAATTCTGCTATTTGTACCTTATATACGGTACGTGGGGTACTCCCCTATAAATAAAGGGGTGTTCATACAGTCTAAGAATCCTTACCATTGATTGGTTCGGATAGCTTTTATAAATTCTCACAAAATTGTCTGGCCGAACAAGGGTTCAGACTTAACCATGAATGGTTCATAAAACTTCTGAATTTAATTCAATATTCGAATTCAAATGTATGAGTGCGAATGCCAATAAATACACAGATGTGGAATAATTTTAAAAGTAATTAGACCACTTATAGTATGCTTGGAGATAAAATTCAAGCGTAAAGAATACTTGCAATAATATATACCTTTTTGCATGAATTAAAATACTGCATAAGGTTTTAGAAGTATTACTCAAGGTAAAAAGTTGAGTAAGGAAGAACTTGCAATAAGGTAAGAAGTTTAGGGTTAGGAACTTGCAGAAATCAAAGTTCGGGATAGAGGACTTGCCTGTTTGCTCAGCTACGGATAAATTCTAGCTTTAATTACTTGACCGTGGATAACCTATCAGTTGGTAGAATTGGTTTATCCATTAGCATTGCGTAATTATACCCACTTATGCTATCCATTTAGCAGATAAATAATTCACCGAACTTAATTACTACCTAGCCATCAGCTAACAAAAATTTAATGACCTCTATTTATTATTTAAACAGATAATAATTAATCAGGGTCACTTATCATTTGAATACTCCAATTATTACCTTTAATTGTTTCCAGGTATGGTCTAACAATCCTTATTTATCATTTATAAAATAAATTCATTTTGGTTTAAAGATAACAGAAAACCCTTGATCATTTATTTAGTTTACTCTTAATTACTATTTACCTTAGGGGTAATTTAACATTTATTGAACTTGTCCCTTATTCAACCCTAATTAATGTATAAAGTTATACACTTAATTATTATTTAATATTAATAATTGCTAAGTGTTTATTATCTTTATTTATTATTTATTGTATTAACTTTATTCATATTTAATTATTATTATTATTAAATAATAATTAAATATTTATTATCTTTATTTATTAATAATAAATAATTATTAACTTATTTATTAGTTACTCTAACCAATCATTTTGTAAATGCATTATTGACTCAATTTAATTACCCATTTAATTAAGTCAATACTTGAATAGTTGATTAACAATGTAACAACCATTAGACTCCATTGGCTAATTATTTTTTTTTTTTTTTTTTTTTAAAATAAACAAATGAATTACAAAATCCAATTTGGAACTTAACTGATTTACTGCCTAATCCCCTTGGACATCACAGTTCATATTCAAATCAACTAACAGGTTGTTCATCTCTCAGTAATTCTATTTCCCAGTCCACAAACACAGATTTTAACATAAATCCCATACCAAACGTTTAAATCCAAACAGCGTAATACAATACATTTTCACAGTGTATAATACAGTCTTGCAAACCCAATAAGAACAACCTAACACAGTAATCCCAACTAATGTCCAGATTTCCTTAATCATCATGAACCAATACGGGATATCTCCATACTAGATTTCTAAACCAAACAAAATTTTATCACAATCCAAGCAATTACCCAACCAGGTATACAATAAGAAATTTATACAACCCAATACAAGAACATTTAGTCCAATTCCATACTCACAGTGGACTGCACAATTCGAGTATGAAGAAGGAAAAATTCATACAAGATTAACCAAAACCATCACACGAAAATCCTATAGCTATACCTTGGGTTTGAGCGGCGGGCCGTTCTTCTCTGTCTACCGAAATAGGCAATGGAGCTGGACATTCACAGCAACTGAAATCGCAGTTCCCCAAATGATTTCCCCTGTTTCCTCTCCTCTTTGTATCTCCTTACCAACTTGAAACCCTAATTTCTAGTTTGGAACTCTGTTCTTCTAATTGAGGACTCACCAAATCTGCAGCTCGGTTTAGGGTTTGGGGAGGTTCACTTTATAGCGAAATTTTTACCCAAATTAACTGGGTATTACCCCAATTAATTCTTCAAGGACTGTTGGTATGAGAGAGTAGCTATCAATGGGTTGTCTGCGTCAAACCCATCTAGTTCCAGCGTGACGTGCTGGCAGCGCCTCGAGCCGCGTAATACCGCCGGTCAAATCGCCGGACGGCAAAACCCTTGGTCCTTGCCGCGTTTTGCTCGGTCGTTGGGGCTTCCGCTCGTTTGTCCGCTGGTTGCTTCAATCTCTTGCCGGCATCTCCTCCTTCCCGTCTTTTTGCTCGACTGATGGACTGATTGAAGGTTTGGGTGCGGCTGATTGAGGGGCTAGGGCTTAGGTCGACTTGGATTTGAGATGTCTAGGTTAGATGGCTGGTATGATTGAACCGAGGCTTGAGGGTTCCTCTTCCCAATTGATTTTCTCTTGCTGCCTTGAACTCTTTCCCCAATTGAAATTGCCGGCAATCCTAATACCAATCACCATGGATCGACCCGACTGAAAAAGGGAATTTGGGCTCAACCCGAATGGGGCTGGGTCGGCTGAAATAGGAAAGGAGGGGTGGCCCAATAGGAAAATAGAAAGGAAAGGGTTTTGGGCTTAAATTATAATTAAATAAAAGCGATGGGTCAATGAAAGAAAATTGGCCCAACTTAAATTAACCATTATGCAAATTCTTATATTTTAAATTGAATAACTAAGCCAATTAGTTGTTTATAAGAAAATATTTATTTGTAACCATAATTCTTCATTCGAATCATTTAATCCGATAATTATTCATTAATTCCCCAAATTTTCTTGCAAATAAATTCTTAGGGTTAACTCACTAATTTATTTAAACTATCAGTGAGTCCCTCTAATGCACAGAAAAATTATTGGATCACGTATTTATATAATTAAACAATAATACTCACATGGATCCAATTAAATTTGAAAATTTAATATAATGAATTTATTTCTTATTAAAATAAATTCGATACAGTGTTTAAAATTCCTGGACATTACATCCTCTCCCCCTTATAAAAATTTCGTCCTCGGAATTTCAATCTAAGGTTACTCGAACAACTGGGGGTAATTAGCTCTCATCTTCTCTTCGAGTTCCCACGTAGCTTCTTCCACCGCGTGATTTCTCCAGAGAACTTTCACCGAGTGAATGATTTTATTCCTCAGCTTCTGCTCTTTTCTATCCAGTATTTGAACAGGAATCTCCTCGTACGATAGGTCTTTTTCGACTTGAATTGGTTCATAGGAAATAACATGTTTGTAATCTGGCTTATACGGACGCAACACTGATACATGAAACACGTTGTGAATGTGCTCAAGTTCAGGAGGTAATGCTACCTCGTACGCCACCTCGCTGATTCGTCTCAAAATTTCGAACGGTCCTATGAACCTAGGGCTCAATTTACCCTTTTTCCCAAAACGGATCTTTCCTTTCCAGGGAGATACCTTCAGAAACACAAAACTACCAACTTCAAAGTCTCGTTTCTGGCGATGTAAGTCGGCATACCTCTTCTGACGATCTTGGGCTGCTACTAACCGCTGTCTTATTATTTTAATGATTTCCACGGTTTGTTGTACCAATTCTGGCCCCAATAATCTCTGTTCACCAACTTCGTCCCAACACAACGGCGTTCGACACTTCCTTCCGTACAATGCTTCGTATGGTGGCATGCCAATGCTAGCATGGTAACTATTGTTGTAAGCGAACTCCACTAGTGGCAAGTGATCATCCCAGCTGCCACTTAAATCCATCACCACTGCCCGGAGCATATCCTCTAGAGTCTGAATTATTCGCTCACTCTGACCATCAGTCTGCGAATGATATGCCGTACTCATTCTTAACTGTGTTCCCAGTCTCTCCTGTAGACTTCTCCAAAAATTTGACGTGAAGCGCGGATCCCGGTCAGACACAATAGATATCGGCACTCCATGTCGCGACACTATCTCCTTTACGTAAAGTTTCGCCAATTGCTCCAATTTGTACCTGATCTTGATCGGTAGAAAGTGGGCAGACTTGGTCAATCGATCCACGATCACCCAGATGGCGTCTAGACCCTTTTGCGTTGTTGGAAGTCCCACCACAAAATCCATTGTGATGTGCTCCCACTTCCATTCGGGAATCTCTAAGGGTTGCAACAATCCGCTCGGCCGTTGGTGCTCAGCCTTGATCCGTTGACAAGTTAAACACCGGCTGACGAACTCTGCAACTTCCCCTTTCAAATGCGGCCACCAATAATGTTGACGAAGATCTTGATACATCTTGGTGCTACCTGGATGTACCGAAAACCTTGTATTATGGGCCTCATGCAAAATCTCTTCCCTTAAGTCTGGTACGTAGGGTATCCAGATCCTTCCCTCGAATCTTAGCAATCCTGTGCTGTCAACCTTATACTTCGAGGCTTTTCCCTCCGATAACTGTTTCTTAATGTCAACGCATTCCTCGTCAAATTCTTGAGCCTCCTGTATCTTATCCAGTAGAGTTGGTCCTACCGTCACGGCGAACACCTTTTCGTCCACCTCCATTGGATACCTGACTTCCAGCTCCAGACGTTCAAAGTCTCGTATCAATTCCTCCTGGACTGTCAGCTGCATCAATTTCACCTTGCCTTTCCTACTTAAAGCATCAGCCACTACATTTGCTTTGCCCGGATGGTACAGAATTTCACAGTCGTAGTCTTTGATCAATTCCAACCATCGGCGCTGCCTCATATTTAGTTCCTTCTGAGTGAAGATATACTTTAGACTTTTGTGATCTGTATATATCTCCCACTTCTCCCCATATAAGTAGTGCCTCCAAATCTTCAAGGCAAAAACCACTGCGGCTAACTCCAAGTCATGAGTCGGATAACCCTTCTCATAGTCCTTCAGTTGCCGTGATGCGTATGCCACTACCTTGCCGTGTTGCATCAGTACACAGCCAAGACCCTTGTGTGATGCATCGCTATACACTACGAAACCCCCAGTGTTGTCCGGTAAGGTCAACACTGGTGCTTGGCTGAGTCTCTTCTTCAACTCCATGAAACTCTCCTCACACTTCTCCGACCAAACAAACTTGACTGTTTTCCTGGTGAGATTGGTCAATGGCGACGCTATCTTTGAAAAATCCTGGATGAATCTCCGATAGTATCCCGCTAATCCCAAGAAACTCCGGATCTCTGTCGGCGTCTTCGGCTGTTCCCAGTTGATAACTGCTTCCACTTTTGCTGGGTCCACCGAAACACCATTCTTGTCTATGACATGACCCAGGAATTGTACTCTCTGCAACCAAAACTCGCACTTAGAAAACTTTGCATACAACTTCTCCTTCCTGAGAGCTTCTAATACCATCTTCAAATGTTCAGCATGCTCCTCCTCTGTCCCCGAATACACCAAGATGTCATCGATGAATACGACTACGAACTTATCCAAGTACTGCTTGAACACTCTGTTCATCATATCCATAAATGCTGCTGGTGCATTTGTCAATCCAAAAGACATTACCAGGAACTCGAAGTGCCCATAACGAGTCCTGAATGCAGTCTTCGGGATATCTTCCTGCCTCACCTTCAGCTGGTGATAGCCGGTTCTTAAGTCGATCTTTGAAAAGTACTTCGCTCCCTTAAGTTGATCGAACAGATCGTCAATTCTAGGAAGTGGATACCTATTCTTAATAGTAACTTTGTTCAACTCCCGATAGTCGATACAAAGCCTCATTGAACCGTCTTTCTTCTTTACAAACAGAACGGGCGCTCCCCAAGGGGACACACTTGGTCTGATATATCCTTTATCTAACAGCTCCTGCAGTTAGTTGCACCATCAACTCTTTCATTTCTACAGGTGCCATCCGATACGGCGGCTTTGATATTGGTGCGGTTCCCGGTGCCAAATCGATAACAAACTCGATTTCCCTGTCCGGTGGCAGTCCTGGAAGCTCTTCGGGAAAGACATCGGTGAATTCTCTCACGACTGGTATTTGACTCATCTCATCCCCTACTCGACGAGTATCAACCACATGGGCCAAATAACATTCGCAACCCTTCTTGAGTAATCTCCTTGTTTGCATCATAGTAAGACAACAAGATTGGCTTGGTGACTTACTGCCGTAAAATACCACCTTTGACTTATTAGGAGTCTTTAGGTGTATACATTTCTTCTTACAGTCAATAACTGCTCCGTGGGTTGATAGCCAATCCATTCCCAAGATTACATCGAACTCTCCCAGTCGAATTGGTATCAAATCCACTTTGAGCTTAAATCCTCGTAATTCAACACAACAGTTCCTATGAATGCATTCTACGGGGATAATTTCTTTGTTTGCTACTTCTACGTTCATAGGGTGTTCTAACTTTTCACAAGGGACATTTAATTGTCTAGTAAATTCTTCGGAAACAAAAGAGCAAGTGGCACCCGAATCAAATAGCACATATGCATTTATATCGTTGATTGGGATGATACCTGACACCACGTCCTTGGATTCCATTGCATCCTGGACTGTCATATTGAACGTGCGGGCTGTTGGCCTGTTGGTTTGACTGGCTGGTGCCCCATAGCTCAGCCGGTTATTGTTCCCGCTGTTGCTGTTGTTGTTTCTGTTGCCACTTCCGAGGTCACCTTTCCTCTTCGGACAGTCCTTGATTTGGTGGTCGGGTGCTCCACATGAATAACATCCCCCATTTGGTTTGTTCTGACATTGGGGAGCCATGTGCCCCGGTTGCCCGCATTTGTAGCAAACGCTTTTTCCCTTCATACACTCCCCCGTGTGGTTCTTACCACAATTACTGCACCTGCCTGGTTTCCTTGCCTCCCCTCCAGACGGATTTCCTCCGGGTTTATTGCTCCCGAAAGATTGACTTTCATTCCATTTCCGTTTGTTGGGGTTACTGCCCCCACTACTTCCTGCCTTAGGGCCCTCATGTCCCTTCTTCTTCTCGTGATTGTATTTGGCCAGGGCCTCACTGCCACCCTCTGCAATGATTGCCCTCTCCATTAATTCTGCGAATGTTCTGATTTTTAATACAGCCACAGAACGGTATAAACCATGGCTTCAACCCCTGCTCAAACCTGCGAGCTTTCCTTTCCTCGGTGCTGACTTGGTGAGCTGCAAACCGTGCCAACTCATTAAACTTAGCCGCGTACTCAGCCACAGACATGTTTCCTTGTTTCAGTTCCAGGAACTTGATCTCCATCTCCTGCTTCATGCTCTCTGGAAAGTAATTTTCCAAGAACATTTCCTTAAAACGATCCCAAGCGACAGTGCCTTCTTCAACTCGGCCCCGATTGGCCTTCCACCAATAGTTGGCTTCTCCTTTTAGCATGAAAGTGGCAAAACTTGTTTTCTGTTCCTCTGCCACCCGTGCTACCTCAAAGACCTTCTCTATCTCTTCTATCCAGGTCTGCGCTTCAATTGGGTTAAGAGTCCCCTTGAACTCAGGTGGTCCGACCAATTTGAAATCTTTAAAGTTTGCCAGATGATGCGCTGGCTCAGCTGCTGCTTGAGTCACTACAGGTGGGGGTCTGGATTGCATAGCCTCGGCCAGCATCTCCGCGAACATTCTCATGGGGTTGGTTTGGTCTCCAACCTCACTTTCTGACTCTTCGACCTGTCGGTTACGTGGCCTTCCCCTTGGCATGGTTTAGAATAAGGAAATTGATGACTTTTACCTATAGATTCACATTTTACATCATATGTTATTGAAATAAACAATTAAAGGTAAAATATTTATCAACACATTTGATTTAAGTGAAAACATCTGCATTTATATTCATATACCACCGTTTGTTACAATACGAAACCTGTGGCATACTGCTATAAATGCGCCACTGTGTCCTATTCATCAATAACCCTTCCCCCTAGACAAAAGTGGGGAATCCTAACCTTCCATCCCTCAAAACACAAAAGTTGGGGTTTTAACTGCTACCCCAATCATAACAACAAATATAAAGTTTCATAAACAAACATGAATATGTCCCTAACATAAACAAAAGTGGGACTGACTGTACTAACAACTAAACAACCATCCTATCCCGTCACTATACATCATGACGGGTCCGAGCCTGCTGGCCAGAAGAGACTGCTCCGTCCCCGATCCTGCGGCGAACCGAGCGGCTGGACTCTCCTATCTCAGTCCGGGGTCTACGGTAGGCTGCATCCAAGGCATGCCCCAGGGTCTCTATCCTCACTGCCCTGGCCTCTAGCTGGTCCTCCAGCTGATCAACCCTCCTGGCCTCCCTGGCCCAGGCCTCCCTGACGCGCATCCTCGCAGTCACCTCCAGTCCGGCCTCAAACCTCATGGCCTCCTGTTTCGCCCTCAGGTGGGCGATCTGCAGATCCCGCTGCTCCAGTCTCTCCCTCAACTCAGCGTTTCGGGCCACTAGCTGATGTAGCAGTGGTCCGACCTGCTGTGCCGAGGACTCGTAGCCCTGCAGCTGTACCTTGGCCACTCCCAAGTCATGGTCGAGCTGGTAGGCCAGGTCTCTGTACTGGTCCTCTATATACTGATGGGTCTGGTTCTGCTCCTCCAGATGAGCAATCCGAGCCTCCAACTCCTCGTTTCTGTCCGTTAATCCCTCAATAATATCATCAGCAGTGGATCCCATGCCGTCAATATCAGCAGGTGGCTCCTCCCCCTCGGTCTCGGGATCCTCCTCCTCGGTATCAGGGTCCTGACTACCCGACCTCATGACTCTACCTATCACTGGCTCTGGTAGCTCCATGTGATAGTCCTCCTCCGGCTCGGACTCCTCCTGTAACAGTCCCGGGGCAATAGGAGCATAGCCCACCAGCTGCTCCGCCACTACCGGTATGTCTATAAATACTTCCTCCTCACGGGCTCCACTAGTCTCCCCTACAGCAGCCATCCTACAAACACACAAAAACTAGCATTAGTACAACAATAAAATATATTCATTGAAGAAATGAAAGTATATTTCATTGGGTACTACTTGACTCGATGAATTCCCCAATTCATCAAAACCACATATAATAAATCTCCTCGATTTATCTCCTAACACTCAATACGAGTTTACTACGAAGGTTATAACCTAGGTTTCGCAATCCTAAAGTTTATAACCTACAGCTTTGATACCAACCTGTGACACCCCCAAATTCGGGTCTCCGAATACCCGGATCTGGTCATCACGATCCAATACAATCATTCACCTCTAACAACATATGATATCTAAAAGTGCGGAATATATAAACATACGTTGTTCATTTAAGGTGTTACTAGTCCCAGAATACAATTAACCTTAATCAAGTACATCAACCCATACCCTAAATAACTATTAGGGTTAAAATTACATGAACAGCAATTAAATTACACATGATTATAAAGTCTGTTACAAGGAATCTATTGTTTCATCTTTTCTTTTCCTTTGTTCTTCCCTGAAGTCTCGGGTTTCGCTGCAATAAAGTCATGATATAGCAAGAATGAGCAACGAGTTTGCCCAGCAAGTTTAAAGTACAACAATAAAGATATATCATGATGAAGGGATGATAAAAAGGGATTTCAACAATAGAATAATCAGAAGCAAGAACATTAAATGCTTTTAGAACAATTGATAGTCAAATAGACTTTGAACGATAACTTCCAGAGGAGTCAATAGCTGGTTGACCCTCTGGTTACTGGCTACAGAATAACGTACTTGAGGGGATCAGCCTCGCGTACCCTATGTATATGCATAACATTTAATTCTGCTATTTGTACCTTATATACGGTACGTGGGGTACTCCCCTATAAATAAAGGGGTGTTCATACAGTCTAAGAATCCTTACCATTGATTGGTTCGGATAGCTTTTATAAATTTTCACAAAATTGTCTGGCCGAACAAGGGTTCAGACTTAACCATGAATGGTTCATAAAACTTCTGAATTTAATTCAATATTCGAATTCAAATGTATGAGTGCGAATGCCAATAAATACACAGATGTGGAATAATTTTAAAAGTAATTAGACCACTTATAGCATGCTTGGAGATAAAATTCAAGCTTAAAGAATACTTGCAATAATATATACCTTTTTGCATGAATTAAAATACTGCATAAGGTTTTAGAAGTATTACTCAAGGTAAAAAGTTGAGTAAGGAAGAACTTGCAATAAGGTAAGAAGTTTAGGGTTAGGAACTTGCAGAAATCAAAGTTCGGGATAGAGGACTTGCCTGTTTGCTCAGCTACGGATAAATTCTAGTTTTAATTACTTGACCGTGGATAACCTATCAGTTGGTAGAATTGGTTTATCCATTAGCATTGCGTAATTATACCCACTTATGCTATCCATTTAGCAGATAAATAATTCACCGAACTTAATTACTACCTAGCCATCAGCTAACAAAAATTTAATGACCTCTATTTATTATTTAAACAGATAATAATTAATCAGGGTCACTTATCATTTGAATACTCCAATTATTACCTTTAATTGTTTCCAGGTATGGTCTAACAATCCTTATTTATCATTTATAAAATAAATTCATTTTGGTTTAAAGATAACAGAAAACCCTTGATCATTTATTTAGTTTACTCTTAATTACTATTTACCTTAGGGGTAATTTAACATTTATTGAACTTGTCCCTTATTCAACCCTAATTAATGTATAAAGTTATACACTTAATTATTATTTAATATTAATAATTGCTAAGTGTTTATTATCTTTATTTATTATTTATTGTATTAACTTTATTCATATTTAATTATTATTATTATTAAATAATAATTAAATATTTATTATCTTTATTTATTAATAATAAATAATTATTAACTTATTTATTAGTTACTCTAACCAATCATTTTGTAAATGCATTATTGACTCAATTTAATTACCCATTTAATTAAGTCAATACTTGAATAGTTGATTAACAATGTAACAACCATTAGACTCCATTGGCTAATTATTTTTTTTTTTTTTTTTTTAAATAAACAAATGAATTACAAAATCCAATTTGGAACTTAACTGATTTACTGCCTAATCCCCTTGGACATCACAGTTCATATTCAAATCAACTAACAGGTTGTTCATCTCTCAGTAATTCTATTTCCCAGTCCACAAACACAGATTTTAACATAAATCCCATACCAAACGTTTAAATCCAAACAGCGTAATACAATACATTTTCACAGTGTATAATACAGTCTTGCAAACCCAATAAGAACAACCTAACACAGTAATCCCAACTAATGTCCAGATTTCCTTAATCATCATGAACCAATACGGGATATCTCCATACTAGATTTCTAAACCAAACAAAATTTTATCACAATCCAAGCAATTACCCAACCAGGTATACAATAAGAAATTTATACAACCCAATACAAGAACATTTAGTCCAATTCCATACTCACAGTGGACTGCACAATTCGAGTATGAAGAAGGAAAAATTCATACAAGATTAACCAAAACCATCACACACGAAAATCCTATGGCTATACCTTGGGTTTGAGCGGCGGGCCGTTCTTCTCTGTCTACCGAAATAGGCAATGGAGCTGGACATTCACAGCAACTGAAATCGCAGTTCCCCAAATGATTTCCCCTGTTTCCTCTCCTCTTTGTATCTCCTTACCAACTTGAAACCCTAATTTCTAGTTTGGAACTCTGTTCTTCTAATTGAGGACTCACCAAATCTGCAGCTCGGTTTAGGGTTTGGGGAGGTTCACTTTATAGCGAAATTTTTACCCAAATTAACTGGGTATTACCCCAATTAATTCTTCAAGGACTGTTGGTATGAGAGAGTAGCTATCAATGGGTTGTCTGCGTCAAACCCATCTAGTTCCAGCGTGACGTGCTGGCAGCGCCTCGAGCCGCGTAATACCGCCGGTCAAATCGCCGGACGGCAAAACCCTTGGTCCTTGCCGCGTTTTGCTCGGTCGTTGGGGCTTCCGCTCGTTTGTCCGCTGGTTGCTTCAATCTCTTGCCGGCATCTCCTCCTTCCCGTCTTTTGCTCGACTGATGGACTGATTGAAGGTTTGGGTGCGGCTGATTGAGGGGCTAGGGCTTAGGTCGACTTGGATTTGAGATGTCTAGGTTAGATGGCTGGTATGATTGAACCGAGGCTTGAGGGTTCCTCTTCCCAATTGATTTTCTCTTGCTGCCTTGAACTCTTTCCCCAATTGAAATTGCCGGCAATCCTAATACCAATCACCATGGATCGACCCGACTGAAAAAGGGAATTTGGGCTCAACCCGAATGGGGCTGGGTCGGCTGAAATAGGAAAGGAGGGGTGGCCCAATAGGAAAATAGAAAGGAAAGGGTTTTGGGCTTAAATTATAATTAAATAAAAGCGATGGGTCAATGAAAGAAAATTGGCCCAACTTAAATTAACCATTATGCAAATTCTTATATTTTAAATTGAATAACTAAGCCAATTAGTTGTTTATAAGAAAATATTTATTTGTAACCATAATTCTTCATTCGAATCATTTAATCCGATAATTATTCATTAATTCCCCAAATTTTCTTGCAAATAAATTCTTAGGGTTAACTCACTAATTTATTTAAACTATCAGTGAGTCCCTCTAATGCACAGAAAATTATTGGATCACGTATTTATATAATTAAACAATAATACTCACATGGATCCAATTAAATTTGAAAATTTAATATAATGAATTTATTTCTTATTAAAATAAATTCGATACAGTGTTTAAAATTCCTGGACATTACAGGTTACCTTTGTATGAAAATTTGGCTACCAACTACATCACATTCAAAATAAATTGGTAACCTAATAAAACTGAATTGGTTACCTTGGTATGGAGGTTTGACTACCAGCTGCATCACATTCAAAATAAATTGGTAACCTAATAAAACTGAATTGGTTACCTTTATATGAAGGTTTGACTACTAATTGCAGTATGACAAAAGAAATTCTATAATAGATTTTTTATAATTAATTGGTAACCCAATAAATCTGAATTGGTTACCTTTGTATTAAGGTTTGGCTACCAACTGCACTATGAAAAAAAAAATCTATAATAGATTTTTTTATAATTAATTGGTAGCCCAATAAAACTGAATTGGTTACCTTTGTGTTAAAGTTTGGCTACCAAGTGTATTATGAAAAATAATAATTCTAGAATAGATTTTTTTAAATTACTTGGTAACCCAATAAAACTGAATTCCTGTTAAATAGAAACCCGAAACCCAACAATTAAACCCCAACCCCATCAGAAAAATAGTTACAGAGAGAACATCTTCTTAAGAATCATAAAGCACATAGAGGTATGAAAATGGAGGAAGAAGATGAAGACCCTCCACTGGCTGTTGAAATTAACCAAGTTATTGAACATGGTACCTCTCAACCATCCGATCAATCTCATCAAAGCCATGAAAAACGTCGAAGCTTCATCAGTTGGCGTTATCGTCATCACGGGAAATCTCGGCGCCGACAAATCCACTGTAAGTATAGCTCAAAGCTCATGTCTCTCTATAATCTTAAGATTATACAGACAGATTAGACTGTGGGTGCTCCGTCTTCTTCTTCACTACTGCTGCTCTGGTCACCACCCATACCGGCGACTGAGTTCATATTTCAATTCCATGGGTACTGTGTAGATTGTCAAACTCAACTCACCCAATTTGAATATAAGGTATTTGAATAAGAAAGTAATTTAAATTTTAAATTTTGAAATGTGCAATTAAATAGAAACATGGTCCACATTAGCAACCCATTAAACCATCCAACTAAATTAAAGAGATAAAAATACACTAATTTATAAATTAAATATTAAAAATACACTAATTTTATAAATATTTTATATATACACTTTTGTTATAATATTTTTTTAAAATATACTAATAAATGTAAATGTTCCTAATTATTATATACGGGTAAGTAACTGGCTGGGCCCCGTCTGAAGGCGGAAATGGAAGCTTTGATTCTCGAGTCTTGTGTTGTACAGTTCGGCCATAACCATTTGACTTTTCCTCAAAAGAACATCCTGTATATGAAAATCGGAAGCGGGAAACTTGAATTTTCATTTTAAATGACAAACCTAACCTCAGCCCACCATCGAATTACATAATTAACTTTGACTGGACCCACAAAATCAAGTGCTAAACTAAAAATTAATTGGGACAATCATGTTATAGCAATTTTCTTTTCCATATTAGCATAAATGCATAATACTCATTTTGTTCTAAATTTATAAATGTATTTTAATTTATTTGAAGTCAACTTAAAAAATTCTGAAATTCAATAACGATACGAATTATTTGATTTCAATATAAATGGTAATTATTGTAAAATAATAAAAAGGATATTAACAATTACAATATTTTTCAGTTTCAAAATTTATTTCAATTTGAATTTTAAAATTTTATAAATTAATTTAAAAAAATTAAATTATATCTTTAATTTTAAAATAGACCCATTTTATGTATTTCTAACCAATCTTTTGAGGATAAAAATAATTATATCTCGTCTTTGAGAACGAAAGGAGTACATTTAAACATTAAAAAGAAAGAAATGTTAAATCCACAACACCTTTTGTTATTTTTTGCTATACATTTATACATTTATAGCGACACTTTTATTGTGAAAATAATATTTTTTGTTGTGAATTTAACAATTTCCTAAAAAGAATGTTACAAACAAATAGTACTTAAGAATTATGATCTTTTGGTAATACACCGGGGGCAGAACTGTGCAAGAAAAAAGAGTGAAAAAGTAAGAGGGGATAGCGGTGGCATTTAAGACAAAGATTTGAAAAGGAATCAACCTTCCAAATTTAGCCACCCAAATAAAGAAACTAATCAAACAGCTCAATAGCTCACTTACTCAATGCAGAGCACAAAAAACAAAATATATTCAAGAAAAATTTGAATCTTGAAAATTCCCTAATCGGTTCATTTCCAATTCTTGACAACTGAATTTCCTGTTTTCTCAAAGAGTCCAAATCTCTGGCTTTCAATTTCATGTATAACAAGAAGAAAAATTAAGAACCAGAAAGAGAACAGAGGCTTGATTTTGACAAAGGTACAATTTTTTAATTTTAATTTTTTTTGGAGTTAGATTTTGTTTTTTTTTTTTTTGAATTTTTCCCAAATAAAATGCAGAAATCTTGAAAACCCTTATTGAATTTTACCTGTCAAGTTCTTGTTCTCCGATTGTGCTTGCATATACCATCCATCTTTCAATCTTTCACTATTTTCTTTGAGCAACCCATCTTGATAAATTTGCTTATTTTCATGAGTAAAAGAATAAATCTCGATATCTTTTCTACTAGAATAGCTAAAATCCTAAAGACCCAAGAAGGTAAAATTCTCAAATTTTGAATTTTCGTGTGATTTTATTTATCTGTATTTTGAAATCTGAGAGACCTAGTTTTGGATCTACTTGCATGTTTTTGGATAAACCCTAGTGAATGAATCTACTGTTCCTCCATATAAGATTAGAGACACATTTTAACATTTCGAAGTCAATTTGCAAAATCTTAGTACTCTAAATTTATTATGATTTTGTTTCAGTTTTGGAAGTAACAAGTACTATAATTAGTGGTAATCTTTTGCTCAAAGGTACACACTAGTATATGTTTATTCTAAAATAAGATATCTGTGTTGATTTTGAATTTTAGAATTTTGCAAATTGACCTCAAAAATTGAATATTGTCTAATCAATTATTGGAATTACCCTTGATTTATACTGGTTTAATTTCCATTATTAGTTTAACAAAATGGGGAGAAATCTTGGACCAGTGCTGCGGCGAGAATTGGAAAATCTTGATAAGGATGCTGATAGTAGAAAATCAGCTATGAAAGCATTGAAGTCCTATGTGAAAGACTTGGATTCAAAGGCAATTCCGCTCTTTCTTGCTCAGGTTTCTGAGAGCAAAGAAACTAGCTCATCAGCTGGGGAATACACAATTTCCCTCTATGAAGTTCTTGCACGAGTTCACGGTCCGAAAATTGTCCCTCAGATTGATAACATCATGACCACAATTATAAAGACCTTAACTTCAAGTGCAGGGTCATTTGCTCTTCATCAGGCTTGCTCAAAGGTAGTTCCGGCAATTGCAAGATATGGGATTGATCCAACAACTCCAGAAGATAAGAAAAGACGTATAATTCACTCTCTTTGTAACCCTCTTTCGGATTCCCTTTTGGTTAGTCAAGAGAATTTATCTTCTGGATCTGCCCTTTGCCTTAAGGCACTTGTGGATTCTGATAATTGGCGATTTGCGTCTGGTGAAATGGTGAATGAGGTTTGTCAAAGAGTTGCTGGTGCTTTGGAGAAGCCAATGCAAACAAATTCACATATGGGACTAGTCATGGCTCTGGCTAAAAATAATAGTCTTGTTGTTGAAGCATATGCAAGACTGTTGATTCAATCTGGATTACGGATTTTGAATGCTGGTGTTGCAGAGGGGAATTCTCAGAAAAGGCTTTCGGCCATTCAAATGGTGAATTTTTTGATGAAGTGTTTGGATCCTAAGAGCATTTTCTCGGAGCTCGGTTTGATAATGGAGGAGATGGAGAAATGTCAGTCTGATCAGATGGCATATGTCAAAGGGGCTGCTTTTGAAGCACTACAAACAGCCAAAAAAATCACTGCTGAGAAAGGATCAAAATTTGACAAGGATAATGGACCAAGTTATTATAGGAGGGATAAAAGCCCGAGGAGAAATTTGTGGGGTGCTGGAGATCTATCATCACCTCTATCTACATCACCAGAATCACAGACGGTTAATTCATTTGTGGGGTATGATTCTTTCATCGAATCGCCATTCTCAAACAGTTATGCCTCGGGGGACTTGGATTATGACCAAAGGAGTGTAAACCGGGGACTTTGGAGAAGATTTGAGAATTGTGGTCTTGATGTATCTCTGAAGGATGGTCTTTTTCCAGAGGCAACCCCAAGAAGTGTTACTGAAAATTCTGAAAGTGGTGAATTTTCTGAAAACCAGGGAGAGTATACGAACGGATTTGCAGGGTTTTTGCAGGTTAGTCCAAGAAATGCAGGTGTGAGAAGCACTACTCCTAGTCCTCAGGTACAATCTTGTAACACTTTATTATTTATCTGAATACTTTTGTATGATTACAAATTGAAAATTGAGGGGTTGAATTTAGGAAAGCTGCATGCTAGTTTTGAAATTAACAAAGTAGGGAAATTCTGCTAGCAGAGTGTTGTTAATGAAAAGGAAAAGTAAAGCTATTATGCAGTTTCCAGCAGAAACATCTTTCTTGCTATAGCTGCAGGCAACGGGTTGGAAACACATGAAGTTTCCATAGCATGAGATTTTCCACATAACTCCTTCTGTCCCATAAAAGATGATTGAAGTACCAAAAAAAAAATTGTCTTACAAAAGATGTCGAAAGTACATAATTCAAATTCAAGATGCGATCTAAAGTCTATTTTATCCTGATTATTCACATTTTTGTACTCATAATCAAACGAAAGTTACTTAACTTTGTTATTTCATACTACTAGTAATTACACAAATTTCGCTCATCGCTCCCTTTTGTGCCTCAGAGATCACGATCTCACATCAACGTTGACAATGTCAAAATCTTTACAACTCCAAGAAAGCTGATCTCCTCTCTTCAAGATCCAAACAGTGAGAACTCAGAAGTCTCCGAGAAGCAAAGCAGAAGGTTTAGAAGCCCTTGTGCGAGCAAATTTGACTTAAGTCCTGCATCAAAGTACGACGATAATGGCTTTTCACCTCATCCTGCATCAATGTATGATCAATATGGCTTCTTGCGTAATGTGAATCAGAATCATGATACAAAAAGTACGGAAAACATGGCTCTCAATGGTGAAGATCATGGTAGCTCAGAATCAGTGTCTTCATCGGAATATGTTCATGCTGTAGCTGATGTGCAGCAGGTGTCTCAAAAGTTGGTTCCTGGAACTAAAACCGAATCACTAACAATCAATGCTCAAAAAGACTATCCAATGTCGGTTCGCAGCATGGTTTGTGGCCTCTTTACTGTACTATTTTCAGCTCTTGTTTGTTTGTTGTGGATTGGTAGTGATCAGGATGAAGGATATAATCTTCTTCCTACTTGATTTTCAGTTTTGATGTATTATAATCAAAATCGGATTTTGATTACTGTCAGAAACCTTTAAATTTTTTAGTTGTCACACTAGGAAGTTGGAGTGTATTATTACAGTAGAGATGTGTATGTTATTTTCTTGATGAATGGATGCATCCCCGAGAACTGCATTGTGCCGATCCATGTTAGACCTTTTACTTTCATTTTCAGTGGTAGAAGTTTTTTAGAAAGTTACTGTTCTTGGACTATTTTTGAAGTTCTTTTTACTTTGCCTTTCAAGTTGAACTCAGTGGGGATGAATTCAAATATTTTCAGTGGTAGAAAATTATGTATTTGAATACAAATATTCTCAGAATTCAGTATGTTCCTAAGGCTACTTTTACCCAAACAAACTTCAATTGATAATCATCACTCCTTTGTCTAATTCTCAATTCTTTACTACATTAAAACCCAATTTGGCATAGGAAAATTTACGCCGATTTTTTTATCGTCATTTATGTGGATAAATATTAGTCGTAACATTTTTGAAAAAATGTGTAATAAGTGAAACCTTTTTATAATTCCTACAAATCTCATGTATTCATGTTTTGCAATGGTAATTCTGTGTAAATTTATCGTAATAAATAACAAGATTCAGTGGCACAGAGAGAAAATGAAAACAGAATCTACATCCTTGACAATCATTCAGAAATATCAACAGGTTCAAACATATTATTTATGACCAACCAAATCCCACCTCTTGCATTATTTCCTGAACTTGAAACCTTAGGTATAATTATAAAGAACCTCCTCAAAGCCCTCTAATCAATTTTGTAATTACTGGAATCAAAGTTGAGTCGGTCTTGAGTCCCTCTCTATTCAAGTGCACGTTACGTTAGAGAGGAAGAAAGACATTGTTGAATCTTGGATCCACCGTGACATTCTAAACCATTGGGTATTAAATTATCTTCGGATTCGTCTCGAAAAGACAGATTATCTTTAAGAGGACAGTGTTACGCACTCCTCTTAAAAACGTACATAGAAAGCACAGCCAAATAAGTAATGATTTCAGAGTTCAACACAAGAATTTTGTCAAAAGCAAACAAAGAGTCATCATTATAAATTCAAAAACAATTTTTATGGATCAAACATGCTTCAGAACTCAGAAGAGACATTTTATGCATTGGCTGTCCCGAAGATAGATGTTGATAATAGAATTTCTAAACAATTGGTCATTAATAATAAAATAATAACCACCATGACAGTTAACGAGAAGCGCTTTCTTATCAGGAAAGCATCTACAAGAATTTAAGTTTACATTTTAAACTCGAGAAGAAAAACTTGGTTGTGCAAACGAAAATTTGGGATTGATTTCCACTGATTTTTAAGACTTAATCATCCCACAGCACCCAATGACCAAGATCGAATTCGAGCAATAAAACTAGATAACGAAAGACACTATGCCATCATGAAGTACAACTAACAAGTGGCATATACAATCAACTGCATCTATTTCATAGTAAATCAAAAATTTCTTCAGCCTATCTAGTAGCATTTGAGGAAAGAAAACAGTTGCTCAAACAAGGAGAAGACCTAACAAACACAACAGCTTAAAACAATTAGTTACTTCGAACCTAGTCCTCGTCCCCCGCAGATTGTTGATCTCTTCTCGGGTTCGGGCCACCTGCTGGTTTTGCCATTATAATCTGCAGAAAAAACAAAAGACACCACATAATTAGTTTATAAACCAATCTATTTTCTATTACCAAAGCTGTGTGTGTATTCAATTAATATAAGACTAATACATTGAATGTGTACATAAGTGTTTCTGTTTTTCTATTTGTTTTTGATCATACATATTCATACAAGATACACCTGAAAAACTTTATTGTTCAAACAAACAGATGACCTTAAAGGAGTAGTGTTTGGGAAAAGGTAAGCTCCTTAAATGATGTATTGATGTTTAGTACTAGTATTTAAGAAAGTTGAATAAATATAAAACGTCAAAGAATGTCTGACTAATTTTGTGCCAAGTCAAGTGTAGGGTTTAACATTTTTTATTTTTGCTGGAGCAATTTAACATTTTGCTTAATAGTATAGGACAATTTTACTATATCTGCATCACTAGTACCTTAACAGTTAACACTGTACCCATCTTTCAAAAACAACAATCAACTGCAAAACCAAAAATTCTTCAAAAGCAAATTGAACTTATTCTCAACACATCCAACATGGGACTAGAGAGGTAAGTTACTATCGCGATGTTGCTAGTCTATCTGTAACATGGAGGCTTTAAGGGCCTATAAGAGATAAGTCGATATTGAATCACAAATCACGAGTAAATCCTTCATCAAAAGCAAGCATAATCTTACTTCCCAATTATTCCTCTGTCATTGCTTGTTTTTAGTTTAGCAAATATATTAACAGTTCTTTCATTTCTATGATCAATTCCCTCATAGTAATTTGTCTTAGTTGATCAGTTTAGCATCCTCAGTTCCATTATCAGTTCTGTTCAACCAATACCACTTCAGCGAGCATAATTTGTTAAATACTTGTCCAAACATCCTGATTTATAGTATTTCCACTTTCATTTCCATTGCTTGATGTCATTCTTTATTAACAATAATGTTTCAAGAATATTCAAGTCTTCTTTCACAGCATATCCACGAATGTTCACATATCATTTTCCTAATTGTTCAATGAATACGTAAACTTCAGACAATATATGTTAGTTTTCCTTTCCAAAAAAACATGCGCCAACCCATCGTTTCTGATTTCCTGAAATTATATTCTAACTTTTAAAAAGTTAAAACGATTTATTTGGTTTATTTGAAAAATTATTGCAATCTATAGAAACAACAATTTTTGAAGAATATGAGTTAAGATAAACCACTACTTCTCTGGTTCCTTGATACTGTGTGATTTTTAGGAGATCCTAATCAAGATTTAGAAATATTTTACTTTGCAAACTGAATCTCAGAAACCTTAGTTGCAACTGAAATATTGGCTTACTTAAATATAATTTCATATTTTGAGGACATTATCAGCAATAGGATCATCTTTGCTAAACAAAATACATAATTGGATTAAAAACATGTTACTTCTTCCACTAATTGGACTAAACAGTCCATAAAACTATCAGGATAAAATGGGAGACTGTGTAAGGAATTTTTGAAGTAAGATACCTGGTCTACCCGTAGGACAGTGCAGACAGCATCAGCAGCATACTTAAGTGCAAAAAACCTGTAAAAATTCAGGAGCACATGTCAAAGTACTGAAAACCTGAAAAATTGATTCTCATTTTACACCACAAGGGTTTCTACATAATAGAAAGCTAGAACAATAATTATTAAAACTAGCAACTGGTGGTCTAATTAAAACCCTACTCAATCTCCAAAGATGGAGAAATGTTACCACAGCCTAACCCAATGTTAAGCTCAAGCATAAATTAGATCATATGTGGGATACCTAAACAGAATAATCACATTTTTTGTGGATCCTGCAAACTTTCTCATTCCTAAATTGTAATATTGAGAAAGTCTATCAAATTCTGATGAAAAATAAAATTTAGCAAGAACAAATTGATTTAAATTTTTTCGACCTGCTCCTAAAGAATTCGAAGACCACAAAACTTCAGAATTGAATATCTCAAGTAAATTTCCAAAAGGATAAAATCATTGTGCAGATAACAAATTTAATCTTCTTAATAAGTAAAACAAGGGGTAACAAATTTGGAGACTCAAAATGGGGTACTAAATGAATATTTTAATATTACTTTACTACCTGGCCAATCACAAGTGATGTAGTATGCTTGTGATCAACCAAAATAAATAGCTACGCATGATAAAGTAATTTGAAATCTAAAGAAAATACAATCGGCCTAGCCTTTCCACACTACCTTTTTCTTTTAGGTCCTTCCATCAGAATTTTAAATTGACCACAAAACTGAAGCCAAGCAAGTCAAAGCCAATTTTGAAGTTTACAAAACAAAAATAAAATCTTACTTGGTGATGTATAGATCCCAAATATTCATGGTAGAGACATCCTTACAGGCACCTTCCTCCAAATCAATACCCACTTTGGTGTTTCCAGACGCATGCTCAGCATACAAAGTAGATATGATCTCCATAGCATTAAGCCCTGCATTCTCAGCCAGGGTTTTAGGTACCATCTCAAAGCTTTCCGCAAATTTTGCAATAGCATACTGGTCCAATCTGCAAAACAAAATATAAGTTGAATCCTGATAAGCTCTTACAGCCGTCAAATACCAACCAAATGAATAAGAAAACAATGGAAAATGGAAAACTGGAGAGAGGGAATAAACTACACAATTCACACATCCAACATGTAGTTAGTTAATGAAAAATTATCCATGCCAGAAGAGAAATGGAGTTGGAAGAATGAAATATTAAATCAGTCAACTTGAGTGCACCAAATTATTATCAAATACATAGGTTGCATTTCTGATATATGAAAACTTCAAAAATGTGTGAAAAGGGCTTATGACGCATACAGAATATTGATATATGAGATAACAAGCCAACAGTCAGAACATTGGACACAATAATAAGAAAGTACATCAACCACTTAATCAAGGAAATACTGTTCTAATTTCACATTGAAGATATTATTTGTAGGCTGTTAATACATGGAAATTTCAATTCACAATGCTCCTCATAAACTAATTTTATCTGTAGGATGCTACATAGCCTACATAGAAATTTCAAACCAAGACATAACATCCCATATGTAGCAAGGTACTTAAGAATTGTTTGGTGAAGGATGCAAATAGGAAGGTCTTCAAATTTATAAGCCTCATGTGTCTTACGGTACTTCCAAGAATAGACAGCTAGTTACACACTTAGAATGGACTAAATTTTTGCCAATAACAAAATACTATATATATATATATATATATAAAATTGATGAACAAAATGAAAAACCTATGTAGGATAGAAGAGTAGAGACATTTAATAGAATGAAAAAGGGGTTTGAATTTCAAGACCCACTACACTGCCATAAAGCCACAACTAGTACATGAAAATAAATTAAAAGAAAAAATACCCAGTCTCTTTAAAGGAAAATTCCTTCAGTCTTTTTGCTAACTCAATTTCTGTGGCTGCAGCTCCAGGTACTATCCGACTGTCTCTGCACATTGCCTGATACAAAATTAAACCAAGACAGAAAAGTTAGCTCCATAATGCCAATTTAAAGGCGTGAAAGAAATCTCCTTCAAGCGGTCAGCAAAAATCACCTTGTAGGTATTCACACCATCATCAACTGCCCTTTCAAGGTCATCCAATATACTATCAGTGCTACCTCTTAGAAGTATAGTGGACACTGAATTCCCACCTTCTTCATTTCTCACGACGGTAACCTATATAAATTAGAAAATGAGGATAGGTAATAGCAGGAAAGAAAAAACAGAAGAGAAACAAAGCTAAACTAAAACACAAGGCACACTTATTTTTCCTACCCTAGCACCACCAATTTCCTCCACTGAAACAGAATCGGCATATCCAAGATCATCTGGGTTAGGCTGGCCAAGCTTCAACTGTTGTCAGAGAGAACAATGTTAGAATGACTAAATGATATACAGTATATACAATGCACTAATATGCTTACCATAGCAACAGCACCAGTAGTGCGACAAAAGCGTCTGAGTTCAAACTTTGAGTTGATTTTTAACACCATGAGTCTACAAACAGATTGAAATAACTTTTAAAAGTAAGTTTCTGAAGGAGAATCCGGTGTGCTCTATAAAAGCATACTATGAAAGAAAGAACTAATAATCAGTATCAAATAACACCACAATGTTTCAATACAGCTTCAGTCTCATATTCGGAGAGAAGTCAACCATTTAACATGAATGCAAGCAGCATATCATAACACCTGAAAATTCATTCAGCATATAATATTTTGCATAAAAGCACTCAAAACATGAGTCGTACAAGGGATCTTGCCATCAGTTGCTTAAGAATCCAAACCAGATAGTCAAACTCATATATAGGTGTGTACCCGCCTGGGGGCTACAACACTAGATACAGGCAGGTTATACAATAATAATTAAAGCTTCTAAAGCACTTGTACACAAATTTAAACTGTACCATTCTACTTTCATCATCAGGTTAGATGGCAAGCAAAAAAATATGTAATTCGTTTATAGCAATTTGTGTGAACTGACACATTAAAAGGGACCAGCCAAAGGTTATTCCCCCCCCCCCCTCCCAGTCTTCTGCAGCCACCCAAGATGAAGGTAAAAATACAATAAAGAACAATATATATCCCTTTGAATTTTACGTACAAATTTACTAATGTATGCATTGTCTATGTAAGGCTTTTGTGAGTGCAATTTCAATGGTGGAACAAAGTAGACTGACATATCATCTGAAATGTACAATCCATGTTTAATGTAAAGACAAAAACATTAAGAGAAATATAACATAGGAAGGCTAAGAAAAGGGATGTCATACTTGTAGCGCTCGCAAAAATGTAGTGCCATCTCTCCAACAGCCGCACCACTAACTATAACCTTGGCACCTGATTCTGCAACGGATTTGATGAGCTCCTCAACCTTCGCTTCTTCTGTTTTTGCATAATTCTCAAGCTGCACGATTTACAACGACCAAGATTGACCAGAATATTTAGCTCATACAATAGAAAGAGAAAGTTACAAGTAGCTCCTAAATTCAACTGGTATTCGTTGAATTACCTGCTCGGCACTATGAATAAGGACAGTTCCTTTTGTTTCAGTTGCAGATGTATCGACGCCACCAGCAAACACAGCTACCTACAAAAATAACATGTTAAATCTCAGTAAGTCGGCCTGTTTTAAAATGAGCATCCACTGCATGGTGCATCATAAAATAATCAAAAGATCAATATAAATCACTGTTAAAAACAAAAATAACAAATAATGACAACTCAGGTTAACTGATAAAATATACCTATGCATACGCAGTAACATGCAAGGAATTAATTTTAGAGGCTAACTTTCTAAGTATCTCCTAAACGCCATGGAAAAAGTCATCAGGTGTAATGTAAAGCACAACCTGACCGCTCTTCTTACCATTTTCTTGGAACTCATTTGTACCTTATAATAGTCAAAAGTAATATGCATTCACAAATAACTCTACAGGCAGATCTTACAAAAATTCTATTGCAGAATAGAAATTTTACATTCAATGATATCTGTTCATCCAATGACTGTACTTATTCAAATATATATAAAGACATTTTGCTTATTAAGGAGAATTTTTTTTGCATTATCTAAATATCAAATTATATATTGTTTAGAAATTTAGGAGTTCTCCAGGCAAAAAGCTAAAGATTCAAGTTTCCTCAGGTTGTCTATTACATTTACAAATGTGTAGTGCACAAACCAAATATATACATTCAGTCCAACTCCACAAGTCTTCAGATAAAGAGTTAAATCAAAAGAAACATATAATTTTTTATTTTTTTGGGTTGGGAGGTGAGGAGTGAACAAACAAGAAGATACCTAAAAGGATGCAAAGTTCTAGATAAGATTCATTACAACAGATATAAAACACATGAAAACTAAAACGGTAGTCACCTTTGCCTTCTCCATTTTCTTTATGCTCCCAACAGCATCATTTTTCAAAACCATACCTCTGACAATGGTACAATTATGTAGACCTCCACCCAAAATCTTTGCAACTCGAACGTTATCAACATTGAAGTTTGCTGGGTTCTTCGGGCAAACTTGAATGCATGCCTACAGTGCAATATTATCCCAACAATCAGAAACTTCAAAACAGATGATGGGATTCTTAATAATATTTAATAGTAAAGTAATAATTACATCAGCGATAAGAGGACATAAAATATCCTCAAGTCCAAATTGTTTGCTAGCAACAGCAGATTTCATCCGTAAAATAACTTCATCCTTATTCCTGACATCCATCTTATCAGAACCCTCCTCAATTAATTCATTCAATATTTCAATTGTCTGCAACCATGGGTGAAAAAGAATGATTAGAACAGGATGTTTTACTTCTTTTTTTCTTTTAGTGAATAAACAAATGCTACTCACTCCAACCACTAGGCATAACAGTGACAAACCTTATTAATTGCTTTGGTGTATCCGATAATGATCTCACTTGGGTGAAGCCCCATCCTTATAAGTTCCTCTGCATTTTGGAGGAGCTCTCCAGCAAAAGAAATAGTCAAATTAGCCCCATCTCCAATTTCCTCCTGTTGTGCCTTCCCTGCCAACACCAAAAGCTTTGCTGCAGGATGCTGAACCTCAAGCTCATTAACTATCGTGGCAGCATCATTTGTGACAAAAAGCTTGTCCAGATGATTAATAACCATCTTATTCATACCTAAAAACAAAAAAGTAAGTTCACAAATCATAAATCATTAGGTTCCTTAAGATAGCTAAAACAGTCAAAGTGACTCACTACCTACTAGGTATAATTACTGAAAAAATTGACAAAAGTATATAATTTCAACTTTGTTTAAATCCCTTCAATTTTGTCCAAGCCCCAAATTCATTTCATACATTTAATGTGAGTTTTGTTTCGGAGGGGAGGGAAGGGAAGGGAAAGTTCTTCCTTCCAACTTATTTGGAAAGAACTTTCCCTTCCCTTCCCTTCCCTTCCCTTCCCCCCAAAATAAAACTCACAAACAAGGGTTAAGGTCCAGCTTTTCATAAATGCAATTCCTATGTACAACATCAAACTCAAACATCAAATAGGGCCAAAAAGATGGAAGTTGAACAATGACAATTAGGCGCTTAAGTAAAATACACAGATCCCAAAAATTAACTCTCTACCTCCAAACTCCATTTTTGACCAATATTGAGATTTAAAATTTTCAGAGATTCATAGCAGTACTCAATTTGCTCAAGTGAATACTTATTTCAGAGATTCTCACATTCAAACTCCAGTAATTAAACAACAATCCATAAAATTAGGAATGAAACGAGATCTAAGAGAAAAACTAATACAAGTAAAGATTAAAACCATTGGGGCCGAGTGAAGTTCTGGTAATAGTGGATAGCTGTTTGCAAGCTTCAATGTTCTTGAGAACAGCTTCGTCGAGTCCAGAAAGATGTTTATGGCCTTCTTTGAGCATGCTTTGAATCCCATACGGTTGCATTTGGAACCCCATTTTTGATCAAACACTAACAATCTTCTTCTTCTAGTTACAGTTTTGGCGATCTGTATAGAAAATGGAGACCCGATATGATGTAGAGGTGTGTGTGTACTCGTGTGTTTTTGTGCGCTAGTATACTAGTACTAGTAAATAGTAGAAGATGGATGGAAAGGAGAAGAAAGCCCTAGAGGAAAAAGAGAACAGGGTTTAGCAATTAGGTGTTTAGGACTACTAGCGGGGCTATGGACTTACGGGTGAAAATGATCCGAGTTGATCCGAACACCCTAATACTCAAGCTCAACTCAGATAAAAAAATTTGTGTTCAGGTTTGACTTCGGACCGCTCAAGTTCGACTCGATGAATTACTCGATACTACTCAGTTCGAAGTTACTCGACTCGTTTTCACAACGAATAATTCGCGAGCCTTTTTTTTCGAGTTCGAGCCTGAGATGAATTACACTAAAATGAGACATAAAAATAAAAAAAATAGAAAAACTTCATTTTCATTTATATATAAAAATACATCACAAAAATTACAATAATAAACCAAATTTCATTTTCATTTCATAAACCAAATTCCAAATAAAAATACAAAATAACCAAAGTCCAACAGTTCAAGTCTAATAATAAACAAAGTACCAAAGTCTTAATAATTTAAAAATTAAAATGTAAATAACAATGTCAATGTATCACAGTAGCAACACTCAACTACTTCCAGCACTTCAGTTTCCATTCTCCAAGCTCACCTCCTGCATTGAATCTTCATCAGCCTACATTGTCAAACAATTAATATTAATCCATGATATTATTTGTATATGTATTTATTTATGAAAAAAAACTAAACAAATTAATACTTACAATCATGTTTTTTTTAATCTTATATTCAGCCCGCAACCAATCACCTGTGTAAATTAAAGCCTGAACTGTGTCGGGCTTCAAAGAGCTCCTGAACTGGTCAAGAACCTTTCCCCCAACACTAAATATTGATTCAGAGGCCATAGTACTCACAGGTATGGACAATATATCTCTTGCCATCCTAGACAAAACCTTAAATTTTAAAGTGTTCGCCTTCAACCATTTTAAAGCATCAAAATTATCATCAGCGTTACAAACCAACCTCCCTTCTTCCAAGTAAATTTCCAAATCAGACTTCAAGCATGGGGATGCAATGTCCATGTTTTGAGCCCAACTGTCAAACTCTGCTCTACTTTTGGTCTTACTCTTAGTCTTAGATCCACCAATAGAAATCACTGGTTTAGTACTATTTCTAGCACTTGAAGTTTCACATTGACTATTAACAACTTGTTCTGCATTATAAAGTGCCACATATTCATCAAACAGTTCTTGCAAAGCATTTTGAACAAGTGTTAAGTTCCTCTTTGATTCAAACTCACTGACATACATCTTTGGGAAACAAAATATAACTAATTGCATCTTATATCTTGGATCTAAGATAGATGCAATAGCCATCAGTAAGTTGCATTGTCCCCAATATTTATCAAACTTCTCTTTCATCTTGTAAGCCATTTCTTTCATATATTCACAATCATCAACAATAGTTTCATTCAACAACTCCTTGATTTTCCAAATCTCAGGTAAAAACATATTGGAAGTAGGATATTCACAGCCAGAAAACACATTTGTTGCTTCATTAAACAGTTTTAAAAATTTAATAACCTTCTCAACCCTGTCCCAATCTTCCCTACTAGGCAAAGAATTATAATGAAGGTCTCTCTCTTTGTACAATGGAAACACATCCTTGAATTGCAAAGCAGACTCTAACATGGCATATGTGGAATTCCACCTAGTGGGGACATCTAAGATCAATCTTTTTGAAGATGGTAATTGTAAATTTTTCACAATCTCACCAAATTTATGAAGACGAGATGGGGACATTTTCAAGTACTTGACAGTCTCACGAATATTGTGAATAATATTTTGGATAATCCCCAAACCATCTTGCACCATCAAATTAAGAATGTGGGCACAACATCTAACATGAAATATTTTACCACTAAAATAAAGGCCACCTTTCAATGTAAATTTATCCTTAAGATGCCTTACAACAGAATCATTTGCAGATGCATTATCAAGAGTAATAGTCGATATTTTATTTTCAATTCCCCACTCAATTAGACAATGTAAAATAGAAGCAGAGATCATAAGACCAGTATGTGGAGGTGCCATGGTACAAAAATTGATAACCCTTTTATGCAAGTTCCAATCAGAATCTAAAAAATGAGCAGTGAGGCACATATAACCAATAGTTTGATTAGAAGTCCACAAATCAGATGTTAAACTTATTCTACTAATACCATCAAACAAAGCCTTAATTTTTTTCTTCTCTAAACCATAAAGCTTCATGCAGTCATTCCTTACTGTCACCCTAGAAATGGGATCAAATCTTGGATTCAAAGTTTTCAAAAATAGTATGAAAAATTCATGCTCAATCATACAAAAAGGGTATTCATGCACGCATATCATCTTAGCAAAAACTTCCCTTACTTTTTCTTTATCATACTTGAAGAAATTCAACTTTTCAGTTTTACCTTGCATTTCTAAAGTAGGATAAGACAATACATGCTGCTTTGGTGTTCCAGAACCAGAAATTGAAGCTAGCCGAATAGAGCAAGTGTTCATGTGCCTATTCAAATGACTGGTAGAACCAGTATTTTGAAGAGCAAGCCTTGTACGGCAATGCTTGCACTCAGCCTTCTTGGTTCCATCTCTTAATGTCACAACAATAAACTCCTCCCATGCTTTTGAGGTTTTTTTCTTTTTTTTCTTTTTCATGCTCAACTTCAACCTCAACCTCAGTAGCATTTTCAGGCTGAGAATCACCAAAACCAGAGGAATTAAGCACTTGACCATCAGTAACTTGAGATAGGTTTTCAGTTCTAGTATTTGACACTTGAAATGGTCCAGATAGATCTTCAATCAAACTTATGATCTCGTTATTACCTTAAACAAACAAACAAAACAATAATCAGAATAACAAATAACTTTGAATCAATATAACATATGCATGCACAATAAAATATTATAGTTATACATATATAAATCAATTAATATATATGAATATACCAGAAGCATCAACATGTTCCATTGAATAAGTTATAACTTATAAGTCTGAAGAGATGAAGAGCCGAAGAGGGTGTTAGACTGTTAGGGGCTGCCGAAATCAGCCTTCTTTTTCTTTTTTTGTTTGTTTTTTTTTCTCTCTCTCTTGTGTAATGCTGATGAATATATAAGAGAGTTAATCTCTTGCAACTGGCCAATGGTCAAGCGTGGGAAGCATAGCATGGGAACAAGTTACTTTGGTTTAAGAGAACCAAGACACTAACTCAAAAACCGTGAGCATATCCAGATTCATGCTCTCAACTCTCAAGGCTGCCCATAACTCTCTATAATTTATGTATATGTTACTTCCAGCTGAAATAATGTATATATTATATATATATAGCAATAATGGAATAATAGTATATAATACTACAATATTAAGAGGCATTTACTGACATCCCCATCAAAATTGGCTACTTGCTCACGGGTGCTTGGTTTAGTTTAATAACTTAGTATTAGTTTTTAATTTCTTAATTCCCAAAACTCCTAATTTGGTTGGCTAACTTGCCAATCTCAGCACATTCCATTTATCATTCTTGCACACACACATATAAAAAAGGTCCACTACGAATACTATATATATATATATATATATATATATATATTACTTTACATTAACAAAAGACCCACCCATAATTTTGCACATTGAAAGTTACGAAGTGCTATGCATTAAAATTTAAAGTATATACTAAACATTTATATTAAATAGTATAATGCACCATTCAATTATCAAGCATTATCTTAGAAAATACATTCCACTACATGCTCATCATCTCATTCGTAGACATGTTTTAATTAAGTATACATAATACTGATACACTCACCAATAAACAACCAAATGGCTAAACTTTTCCTACTTTATCATATACTAAACGATCAAGTAAGTATTGAACCCCTAAACGAGTAGGGTTCATCGAGTAAGAATCGAGTATGGATCAAATGAAAGAGGCAAGCTCGAACCTTAAAACGAGCGAACGGTATTGTGCCCAGATTCGAGTTAAGTATTATAACCCCAAAAACGAGCTTGGCTCATATTCGACTTGTATGCCTACCGAATCCGAGTCTCGGATCATATTTTCGGGTCGAATCTGAATCGGGTACCGAGCTACTCGGATCGATTTTCACCCCTAGCTATGGTAACAAATTCCCACTCTGTTAGGTATAAAATGAGTCGTGCTCAGTATTGTAAAAGATTGTTTATGGAATTATGATTGTGATGCGCATAGATTTATGAAATTGGATTAGATTATAAAATTAACGCATTGTATTAATTACATCATAAAAAGTATTATTAATTAAATTTATCTACTTAATTCGTAATAAAAAAGTTTGACATGTAAAGTCGCAATATATATTATTATCCTTAAAATATTATCACTAATAATTAAGCATGTAACTGATAATAAAAAAATTAATACATAAAATCGCAATATATATATATATATATATATAATTTATATCGATATTAGATATCGATTTTCATATATAGGAAGGAGGTAGTGAGGAAAGAATCTATATTTACATATTAGTATCTTATTTTTTCACATTCAATTTTACATAGTCACAATTCACATTTGACATATTTTTTCACATTCAATTTTATGTAGCCACAATTCTCATTTGACATGAAATTAGTTGACATATAAAATATTTTTTCTTAAATTTTTTAGTGAGGATATGGAGTACACTTTGTTTGGTTTTTTAGTTAGAAAATAATAGGAAAGTAACTTCTCTTTTTGAGTTATATAAGAAAAAAAATATTCTTTTTATTTTAAAATTAAAAATATACTCTATTCTTTTCAAATTATAAGACCATTATTAACTTTTAAAAATTAATTAAAGACATTTTAAAACTCAAAATTGAGATGATTAATTAAAAATTAAGAAATAATAAATCTTATAATGAGTGATACTTTTTAGATAATTTGCAATAATCATCATAATACTGAGTAAAACTAATGTAATCCATGTTATTTTTGAACTTAAAAATGTCTCAGGTTAACTTAAAAAAATCAATAATAATCTTATATTTTAGAATGGATGGAGTATTTTAAAATTAATAATTTTTAAAAAACTTTTTTTGAACATACTCTTCACATTTGTTAAGAATATATGTGAGATTACTTAAAAAATATGATTAATGATTCTAAATACTATTTTTGATTATAATCAGTTTTAAAAAAGTAGTGTGTATTTGGTAAATAAGAAGTACTTAAACTAGTAAAAAGTGAAAAATGTTTGGTACAAAATTTTTTTCTAATAACTTATTTCAAGTATAAATTATTAAAAAAGAATGTTTTGAGAAGTAAAGAAGGGTAATAGATGAAATTACTAAAATAAATATGGATATATTAGTAATATATTTGGTCAAACCTGATTATTAATTTTGACAAATAATTCAAATTAGAATTTTTGAGTTTTTTCATAAAAAATAATTATAAGTAGTTTAATTTAAAATTAGATTACCAAACACTTTTTGCTTCTTAAAACTGATTATAAGCACGTTTGATTGCTTATAAACGATCACAAATACTCTGTAAGAATATAGTAGTAATGGCTCTAGTGGCATTATAATATTTAATCTTTTAAAGTATAAGTAATGACATGTTATGAATTTTAAATTATATTTCTGAAATAAAGTTTTACCTATAATACTCATAATACACCAAATGATTATATTAATCCTTTTTTTTTGAATTTTTTTTTCGAGTGAAGTGGTTTCTTATGTCTAATGAGCTTATTTGAGACTTAATTATAACAAGATCACCAACCCCGTTCGCAATACGGACGACGTGAATAATGATTTATTATGTTAACTACCTAAGTATCCCGTGCGAGGCACGAGTTTATTCTATATATGATGATTATAAAATATTTTTTGGAATTTCAAATTAACTTACTATTATTATTATAATGACTACAAATGTTGCCTAAACAGATAATTATCAAAGACTCATAATTGAGTGTTAGTAATGTGTATTTTTTGTTGTTATTATTTTTAATTTAATATTCAGTTATTATATAATTTTTAAATTTAATGTTTAGTTTTTATTTTCAATTTTTTCAAATTTATATAAAGTTTTTTTAGAATTAAAAAATGAGTAAAATTTAAAAGCTTAAACTTGGTGTTTAAAGAATTATATATTAAATAAAATTGTTGTGGAATAATACATCAAAGTTTTTAGTTTTAAAATGTAACTAAATTTTAATAACTAATATATAAGTGATGAAAATTTTTAAACATTAATTAACTAAAGATCTCCTATCTGAAATAAAATTGATAACTAAAGTTTAATCATTAATATATTTTGTAATATATATTAAGCTTTATTAATCATTGTTTTCTCATAATATTACTTTTATATTTTTAATATAAAGTTATTTAGAAATAAAATTGTTGTTTAATAATAAGTTACTATTATGATTTTTAGTTTAAAAATTAACTAAATTTAAGTCACTAACAAATAAGTCATAATTACTTTTAACATTAATTAACTAACAACTTTTGAATAAGAGAACCAATAGAGTTTTTAGTGAGGGAATAATGTCTGTAACTTTTCCCCTTTAGCTTCCAAGCTTTTTTTAACTATATGAAAAAGTATTTTAACATTGTGAGAAAATTAAAACAAATAATAAACTGTGACAGCCCTAACCATGGTAATATTAAGAAAACTCTCGTAGTCCATCAATCTACATAACCTAATGACGTACCTACAACGTCATCCACCGAGCTCATCACTTCTCGTGTATTTTACAACTTTTATTACTCCTATGATTACCTATGAATCATAAAAAAACACATCCACATGAGCAAAATAATTGCTTAGCAAGTATATACTACCATATTTAACTGAGATTCTACAATTTAAATTATCAAAGTTCAACTAAACATCACGTTATTTAAAAATAAGCAGACATTTATTGTGAATAACCATATAAGTTCCACATCGTTAATGAATGTTAAATTTCATTTCCACACACACGGCATTATATATTTGAATGATCACCTCAACAGGTCTATTTCAAGCTGTCCACTATATATGTTTCCATAGTATCAAATTTATTTATTAATCTCATATCCACAAACCATCATCGATGGGTCCACCACATAATTTGTTTAATTATAAACCAAATTCACATGACAACTACAGAATCGCATAACTACAGGATTGAGCCAACTTGCTCGACCTGCCCACATATGTACCACTTTTAGTGGTCCACTACACTTGATTTATACAATTATAAATTTAACTCAATCCAACAACAGTTATGTCAACACACACTAATTGGCCACATACACAAAATACAATTTAATTACTCAATTTTACAATTGATACATAATAATGTATAACGTAAGTAATATAACCTACTTCCAACAAAACTATTAAATCTCCAGTTCCATCCAATTAAAATAGTCGAGCTTTCATTGCTTCGATTGGCCACACAAGCACGTAATATAATTCAATTACAAATTTATGACACAAATGCATATAAACATTCCACAGTAAATAATATAACTAACCTCTAGCATTACAATATTCCGGCTTGACTTCTGGCTTCTAAATTAAGTCAAATTGGCTCGTTCCGATCCAAAGCCCTAATTCAAGTCCACAACCACATTTTAGTGGTATATTAATACTAAACTTTATATTACTATAAAGTATAATCAAACTCTCATGGTTAACTTTTCACCCTCGTGTGAAAAGACCGTTACGCCCATTGACTAGTCAACACACGATCCACGTCTTCTTGACAATTCACAAGTCCACTAACCCTTCTAAAGTTTTTATAATATTATTTTAGACTTTTTGACCAATTTTCGGATTATTCGACAATTTTTTGTAATTATTTCTAGTTATAAAAACTATCCTTTAATATCTTGAAAATAAAAATAATACTTCCACATATTTTTGTATCCTTAAAAAATCCCAAATATTTATCTTATATTATAGTAAAAAATTTCACTAAGTTTCATAAATTTCATCGTTCACATAATTTTTTGTGAATTTTCACTATTTTAAAACTAACTTTAAATAGTTTAAAAATACAATAAATACTTCTGCTCTTAAATAATTCACCAAACTTGGTCAATAATTCTTAAATAATATTATAAGATTACTGTAAAAATTTTGGCTTCAAATCATTTCCCAAAATTTAATTATAATTTTGAATAATTTTTAACTTAGAAAATTCATAATTGATTCTTCGTATTTTTCGAAATCAGCAAACTTATTTGACAATTAGTAGAGCATCAAATGAAAGCTCCTCACACTAATTTCACCTCAATCTGATCTTCAGAAATATAATTATAATTTTCAAAATTATGAAACTTAAAAAATTCATAATAATTAACCCGCTTATCCGAAAATTATGAATTATGTCCATTCCACATGAAATCTAATTATCTACAATATTGTAATATAAAAAGTTTCCCAGATTATGGTCGAAAATAGCAGAAACGGGCACTGCTGGAAAGTTCGCCGGCGACGACTTTTCGATCATCTTCTCGGTGAATTGGACCATTTTCAGGCAAGTTTTTTGATGTTTTTCTTACCAGGAGCTGGATAACTTTAAAATGAACCGGGGCGAAGAGGTGCGTGATAGAATTATAGAAGAATACATTTAATCAGCCGAGTTCTAGCAGTTTATCGCTGAAATTAGTGCCCCTAATGGGGTGCCAATTTTAAGAGTTGCCTGAGGTTTTAGCAAGAAAAGGGAATGGTGATTCCTGAAGGTAACGATGTAAATGACTTTTGGGTTTGGGTTACTCATCCTTTAGGCTATCCCGAATTCCAACTGGTGGACGAGGAAGAAGAAATTGCTGACGACTACTTCTTGAAAAGCCCAATGCAAGAAATAGATAGCCATATAAGTGGTGAGGACGCAGATGCTTCTGATGAGGGGACAACTAATGGGAACAATTAGCCTAGTTTTGTGTTTATTTTATTTGTTTTTGACATTTTCGATTATTGTAAGCACTGATTGATTATGTAAGGATGTGGAAAATAGTATTCGTTGATATTTTGTGTTGCATGTATAGTGTTAATGTATTTTATTAATCATTATTATTATGCGATGTGTGCATGTTGTCGGGTTGAACCCTTTCAAGTATGGTTTGTAAGTAGGGGGTATTCACCTATATCCAAACCCTTTCGGGTATTATTTTTGTAAGTAAGGGCATTCGCCTGAGTCTGAACCATTTCAGGTATAATTTGTAAATGAGGGCATTTGCCCATGTCTTGAACCCTTTTGGGTATAACTTATAAGTGAAGGCATTCACCCATATTTAGACCTTTTTGGGTCTAATTTGTAAGAAGGACATTCGCCTGTGTCTTGAACCTTTTCGGATATAACTTGTAAGTGAGGGTATTCGCCCATGTTTAGACCCTTCAAGTATAAATTATAGGAAGGATATTCACCCATGTCTGAACCTTTTTGGGTATAATTTTTTAGTAAGGGGATTTACTCGTTTATGAACCCCCTTCGGGTTATTTCCTTAATTTGTACAAGATAAAGTATAAAAGAGAAATCACGAAGCTAATCAAAAGTACATTGTCACAATGATGATTATAAGTTTACAAAAGATTATCGTTATACAAATGAGGAATACTACTCGGTGTTTTTTCCAAAAAATTCTACATAGAGAAAGTGTCTGGTGAAGATATTACAGATAATATTTTCGTAACCTGCTAGCACGCCAAGTGTTGTTGATTTGGGTTCTATCCAACCGAGCCAACTGATATGTTCCAGGCCTGACTAACTTATAAACTCGATAGAGTACTTCCCATCGAGGCATGAGTTTGCCTGTATGCGAAGGATCTGAGGGTTTTGCCTCTCTAAGAACAAGATCTCCCTGTTTGAGGTTTAACTCGTTGATCATAGTATTGAGCTATTCTAAATTGGTAGTCGGTTATTTGGGCTGATGCCAATTCTCTAACCTCATCCAACAAATCCAAATTAAGCCGAATACCCTAAGAATTAATATGTTCGCTGAAATGGTTGATTATGAAGGAAGGCGACCTGACCTTCATAAGTATAACTGTTTCGACCCTATACGTTTATCTGAATGGTGTTTCTCTAGTGGTGCACTTTGGGGAAGTTCGGCAATCCCACAATACACCAGGAAGTTCCTCACCCATTTTATCTTAGCCTCGTGGAGCCTTTTTTCTATAGTAACTTCTACTTGGCCATTTGCTTGGGGATGCCAGACTGAGGACTTTTTTTGTACGATATTCAATTCCTCTAAGTATGCCTCAAATTCTTTGCCAAGAAACTGAAAACCATTATCTGATATCAAAATGCGAGATATGCCAAAACGCATGACCACAAAATCATTGAAGAATTTCTTACAATCTTTTTTCAATGATATGTTGAAGAGCTTTGGCCTCAACCGATTTGGTCATGTAGTCGAATGTTATAATGTAAAACTGAAGGCTGCCAGAGGCCTTCGAAAGGGGTCCTATCAAATTAATTCCCCATACTATAAAAGGTTTTAGGACAGAGGCTTAGCTGGTTGTCTAGGTATATTAGCGTAAATTTGACATTGATGGCATTTTTAAACATATAACTTCGTATCCTCATGCATTGTCGGCCAAAAATATCCCTGCCTCAAAATTTTATGTGCTTAAAACCTTTCCCCCTAAATGATCTCCGCAAATACCGACATGAACTTCTTCCAAACTGTAATATCCGAGGTCAATTTGTAATTTAATATTTATAATAAATTAAATTTATGTAAAACTCTTATGTGATTCAATTATTATATGTATATGTGTTATGTATATAGATATATTTAATTGTGATATGTGACGAGATGAATTTAAATAGTTGGTTTTGATTAATTTAACTATGTGAATTAACTAATTAGTTATTAATTTTAATAAATTACAAGGAATGAAATTAAAAACTCAATATTGAGTTCGGAGTGGAATTTGAAGACACGGACTGTATATTTGAGTCCGGAACGTCGAAATTAGTCAAAATAAACTGTAATCACAAAATGTGTCGGGGTTGACTTTTTGGTCAAAGTCAACCGGTTGATTTTTTTTTCGGATAAAAAGGAAAGCTCGAATTTCGAAAGCTAATTTGGCAAAACGAATAATCCCACGACGTTCGGAATGTCGATTTTAGTAGGAATCGATATTAGTATCGAATAGTTTGGTTCCGGAGGGCAAAATAGTCAAATAGCTTATTAATTGATTAAATGATTAAAATAATTATGAAAAGAATTAAATTGCATCAGCTGAATTGGTGGGGCCCATGTGACTTGCAATTTGGGACAATTTGAAGAGGGAGTACACGGATTGTGTATAGGAATTAGAAATATGGGAGTTACAATTTCTTTCATTTCCTTTTCTTTTATTCCATGACTTTTCATTCCATAACCTCCCTCTCTACTCATCTGAATGATGGATTGTAACTGATGTATGGGGTAATTAAGGGCTGAAACTGATGATTGAAGGATAAAATTATGAAGGAAAGCAAGCATTATATATATACATCCTCTCTAGTATTTCTTTATTTTTGCTACAATCTACACATCCTAGAGAAAATTTCCAAATTGAGAGTGAGAAAGAAGGCTAGGAAGAATTCTGGGGAGTAATCAAGCAACAAGTATAGCATCATCTCAGATTAATCAAAAAGGGAATTCATCAAAAGGTATTTCAAAAGAACTTTTATTTTCGTATATGTAATAAGTAGATAATGCATGAAAGATGGGAGAAATGATTTGTTTGTGGACTTGTGTTGCCATATTGTTGTTAGTTGTTGATGTTAGCATATTAAGAACAAAAGTTATGGATTAAACATGCTTCAAATTCACAGAAAATCAAAGAATTATGTCATGCATGCTCTATGTTTGATAAAATGACTCTAAGAAGCTAAATCAATCAAAAACGGAAAATTTGTTGGAGTTTGATATTGTAATATGTGTAAACATGTTATATTAGATGATCTGGACAGTAGGAACAATTTTATTGCATGCTAGAATCGAAATCATGGATTATTGTCAAATTGGGTTAAACTAGTGTTCTGTGACTTTTCGGGTTTTTCGGAGCTTTGGAATTGTACCTTCGGTAATCCGACTGATGTATGTATTAATTTTTTAAAATACTAGGTAGCATGATCTCTAACCTGACCAAGTTTGAATGCAATCCGAATTAAATCGAGTAAGATATGATTTTCGGGAGCAAGCATGAAAATAAGAAAAAACTGCAGATTCTGGGAAATTCCCAGAAATTTCTAAGTCTCAAGAACAGTCGTGCACGCTTATCTAGGCAACTGGTTTGTGGTCTTAGCATGCTAGTTTTATGAATGTTATATTTTTTTAAAATACCTTGCTGTATGAAGTTTATTGTGTCCAAGTATTATGGTCATATCATCTTTAGATTTGTTGGAATAAAATCGCAAAAGTGGCTGCAAGAAACAAAACAAATTTGATGTCTTTCTTGTAACTGTTTGGATCAGTCTGTTTTGGGGGCATTTTCGTCCACTATTTTGTACATTAAAAATGCTGGAAAAATTTGGAGTATTACTATAAGAAGATATGAAGGTCCTGTAAAAAATTTGAGAATTTTTGGCCATACGGTTTGAGAGTTATGGATTTTACGGCTAAGGTCATTATTTGAAACGATGCCTGAATAACTCTCTGTGTATAAGTCTAAATATTACAAAATTTTTACTGGACGTTCATGGGTATAGCAGGAGATAACCCTGAAACTTTCAGAATTTTTGGAGCTAATCTCGATTTATGAAAAATCTGAGAATATTTGGCTATTATGGGCTATTTAAAAATAATAGATAAATTTTATTAATTCCGGAAAAAAATATATGTTCAATGTGGGACTATATTCTACAAAATTACAGAAAAGAAATATTTTTGAGATTGATTTGGTATTTTTTTCATATAAATGATGTTATATGGATAAATGAATTTAATTATATATGGGATGTCATAATTATGGAAAATGAGATTTTTCCGACTTGAGACCCTTAAGTATATTTTATGCAGATTTTTGGTCCGAAAAATGTCACAAATTTATGTTTCCCAGTTTCTTTTATTTAACCACGTGGCCTATTCATAGCAACATGTTATGTAATTGAATTGTATTTGAATACGTGTGAGTTTAATCATTTTATTAAAATAAAAGGGAACCATTACACTTCAAAGTGGTGTTTGAAGATCAAATTACTTAACGTGACACATGTGAATAGGTTACGTGAAGAACCAATAGATAACTTTAAATATAGAAGACTTATCAGGCAAGTTCTTAAACCCTACTTCTCATTTACGCAAGTTTCTTGACTCTACTTTTTATTGAGCAAGCTTCTAGAGTTTATTATTTCAATTGAACAAATATTCTATCATTATTCATTTATTCAATGATCGTGAGTTTCTTATGTCGTAAGCTATACAAATCCATTGTACAAGCTTTATTGATGATTACTCAATTGTTTTTACAATTGTTATGTTTTAAAGTTCTTAACTATTACGAATTGCTTTCAAGTATGCTTTTCTGGCCTTTTGTTCCGGCTAGATATTATTGATGCGTAACGTTATATTGTTTGAACAATTCAAATTCATTGTAGCTATTAAAGTTTACCAATCCAAATTGCTTTGGTGCGGTCTCGCATGATACTAAGATGAACAACCCGAATAACGGGCAAATAGATGTCGGGCATATAGTCCCATTTACGCTTACGCGTTTAAATTTCATACTTGTGCACAATGTAGGGTACGAAAGGCTGATCACCTGGAGTACTTGCAGAGAAGGTTTTATAATCTATCTGATTGATAAAAGCTTCTGATGGTTTTCGATGAAACAAAACAATGTTCAGGGTATCAACACCCCTTAGTACACTATTGAAAATTCTTAACTCTTAACTCTAATTCGTATTTACCTCTTCAATACTCTTTCAATTGTTGAGAAATGCCTTTACAGATATATCTATCCTTGGTATTTATTATCAAATTACTTGTTATACTTGCTGGGCAAATTGTGCTCATTCTTGCTTAAACCTTTCAGTTAAGGGTGAGAAGGCCGAGGGCTCGGGCAAGGACAAGGGAAAGGCTAAGATGAAATGATGAAACTTATTTCTTTGTAATAAGTCTAGATTTTCCGCATTGATGTAATGTAGCGATGAACGCTAAGTTTAAGTTTATTTAAGGTTTTGTAACTTGGGATTATGTTTGGATTTATATTTGGGTTTATTATCAAATACTATTGTAAATATTATTATTATTATTTATGAGGTTTATTTAGTTAGATGATGGGGTATGATGTATCGTGAGCACCATATCCTGTGTTTGATGTTACACGGATTTGGGGGCGTCACACAAACAATAATCTGTCTTTGATAAGGTAACATATTTAAGTAAAGGGGCCAATGTAAGACCCCGAATTTATGAAATAAAAATTTATTATTTTCTTTATGATTATTTTTCTAAATAGTGAAGTGCTTAATTGTTATAAATGATAGTTAAGGGTGTTATATGCAAATTATCTGTTAAATAGTATGTCGGGGAATATTCTTTTTGTCGGAAAATATTCTTTCTGTCGGGGAATATTATATTCGGTACCGTACGACGGCGCCGAAATGGCAATATTGTCAATGATAGTGGGCCCCACAACGGGTTAACTGTCAGATATAGAAAGTGATAGAAATTGGCGGCAAAACTTTAACCAATAACTGTTGAAATACCCGGTGATAAAAAGAACAGTAAAACGCGTTATTCCACAGTAGTACACGGTATTCCACAGTAGCTCACGATGTTGCACAGTGTTTTATATTATTGATTCAATAATTGATAAAGTAGCAATTGCATAGTATCTTGATTCAATAATTGTTAATTAGCATCTGCATAATATATTTTACTATTTGTCACGACACTATAACTTATATCATTTGATAGGATATTTTAGCATTATCGACAATATCTAGAAATTCTGTCAAGGAAATGGGTTATTTAATTGCGCGCCATTTTTTTATGGAAGGCCCCCTCTTTCCTGGGAATAATCTGGTTGTCAGTATTGCGAGTATATGCTATCTGTGATATTAATACATTTAACACAATAATACAGAAAAATGGATTTATTGTGATAATGGAGTTATTTTTGTGGTTTTATCTTTTGAAAAAATGGATGGATGATATTAATGGAAGAAAAAATGGATGGATGATATTAATGGAAGAAAAAATGGATGGATGATATTAATGGAAGAAAAAATGGATGGATGATATTAATGGAAGAAAAAATGGATGGTTGATATTAAAAGAATATGGGGAAAAGACCAAAATGCCCTCACCTTGATTTTCCTATAAATAGGGAGAGTTTGCTTAAGAAATTTTCACACCTTCATTGCCTATACTTCCTCTCTCTCTCTCTAAATTTCTTAAGTTCTCTTAGTGTGCTAGGTTACTGTGAGTATTTGTGAGGATACTAGTATTATCCGAAGTTAGTAAACTTCATAGAAAGTAACATCCAGTTAACGAAGGTAGGGAATATCATTTCTTTCATACTCGTATATAATATCATTTGCTTTCATGTTCGTAAGTGATATTATACTCATAAAGGTTGTTATTCATTCTGTATTAATTTGTGGGGATAACCTGGTCGTGCGGTATGACGCATGCCTGGTGAATATCCTTTTGTATTCAACCCTTATTATTCTATGGGAATAACCTGTAAGTACGAGTGTCGTACCTGGTGAATACCCTTCTGTATTCATTCCTTATTAATCTGTGGGTATAACCTGTTCGTGCGGATTGACGCATACCTGGTGAATAACCCGTCGTATTCATTACTTATTAATCTGTTGTGGAAATAATCTGTCTACGCGAATTATCGCATGACAGGTGAAAATCCATTGCAGTTTCATATATTCTGTTATACTCATATAACTTATCATTTCTTTTGTACTCTTTAAGGGATATCTTTTTCTTTCACATTTCTCCATTTATGATAAGAAATCCTTATTTGTTTCCAAAACCTTATTTTTAAATGGAGAAAATCTCTGAAAATTAGTAGAATATCCTTAATAGTTTGTGCTTCATCTAATATCTTTTCACTTGAATCTTTCTATACGTTATAGTTGAAGCATGAAATAATTTTCTTGAATATCATTCTTGAATTTGACTCCACAATTTGGTCATCATGTTGGCAATTTGGTCAATCTTTGATACTGATTAAATTATAAAGTTTTTCTTATCCTTAATCTCACTGTATCATTGTCATCATCCTCATCCTCATACTTAAATTGTGGTGATAGTTCTCTTTGGCCCGTAGTGCAAAGATGAACTGGCGTGACATGATTTTGACCAAACTGTGTATTGGTATAATCATGACTTTTTGTGTTACAAACAAAGGCGTATGGTGAAAATTCTCTTTGGCCGTAGTGCAAAGATGAACTGGCGTTTGGCATGATCATGACCGGTGATGTTACAAATAAATATCTTTGGCACGTAGTGCAAAGAGAGGCTGTTGAATATAAACTGTTGATTTGGATGTTCATAAACAGGAATTGTTGATTGGTGTTACAGGGATAAAATATTGGTGGTGATCCTTTAATTTATAGAAGATGGTAGATATTATAATCTATTTGACTCTTCTAATGGATTGTTTGTTCCGCTGCAATTGTTGTTGTTGAACAATTATAAAATCTTTAAATCTCTGATTTATTATTGTTGAAGACTAAAGATAATTTTTATTCTTCATTATCTTAGTCATGATATTTCTTACTGGGCTATTTAAGCTCACCCTTTTCAGTTTTGTCCCATTCTCAGGAAAGGAAAATGTAGCTGGGACTAGCCGGGGAGTGGAGTGATGGTTCGAGTTAGTGGTTGTCCTCATCAAGTGATGGCATAGTTTAATAATAACTGTACTGAAGACTTTAAACATGTGTTGCCGTCTTTTTACGGCATTGTAATAATTTGGGTTTGGATACTGTGGTACCATACGGTACGATATTTGTATGGAAGTCACAGTATGTGTGTGGTCGTATTTTGCACGACAAATATTAGTTGTAAATGGGAAAATTCGTATTTGTATTTGTATTTTGTAGAATGTTATTGGCGACTCAAAATGGGTTGTGTGGACCTATTTTGGGGGCGTCACAGTTGGTATCAGAGCTTAGGGATATGATCTCTGGTAGAGATCTGGGATTAGAGCTAGGAGGGGAGAGACGAGTAAAATCCTTCGCTAGTGTGTCCTACCTAAGCTATTTTTGTTATTTAAGTAATTGGTTTGGTTATAGGGATAAGATGTTGCATGTTTATTTCTTTAACTAATCTTTATTTTGTGATCACATTTCAGAATGGCATCTGAAAACCAAGAGATTCACTATGAGACTATTGTGGCTGAAAACCAGGAAGCCACAAATAATACGGGTGCAAACTCAGAACACCATGATGCTAATCATGATGCTAACAACCGGATGAATGATGAATTTTTTAGGAACTTCATGCAATACATGCAGAACCAGGCGAGAAGAGCTCCTGTCTACAATACTGGCAGAAACGCTGATAATGTACGGATGGTCACTGCCAAGCAGTTCAAAGAATTGGGACCACCTGAATTTTTCGGCAAGCCAGATCCACTCAAGGCAGAGTCGTGGCTTAAACAATTAACGAAGATATTTGATGTACTGCGTTGCACGGACGACCAAAAGGTTCCCTTTGCCACCTTCATGTTGCGAGGAGAAGCAGATCATTGGTGGGAATCTGTGAAACGTACCCATCGTTCGGCACTCGAGATGTCTTGGGTCCAGTTCCAGGAATTATTTAATGAGAAGTATTTCCCGGAAAGTATTCGTCATATGAAGGAGGTAGAATTTATCAAACTGGAACAGAACAACATGACGGTGTCACAGTACGAAGCCAAGTTCGCCGAGCTGTCGCGTTTTGCATCCCATTTGGTGGGCACTGAGAAACGGATGACACAAATGTTCCTACGAGGTTTGAAACCAGAGATTCGCCAATATCTCGTTTCTCATAAAATTTGTATATACGCAGATGCTGTGGATAGGGCTCAAGTAGTGGAGCAGGAAAGAGGACTACTACAACCAGGAAGCAACACCCAACCACGAGAGCAAAATCACGGTAATAATCGTAATGGTGGCAGCAATTATCGAAATAATGATAATCAGCGAGGAGGGAATCACAACACCGGAAATGGTAACCACTTCGGTGGTAATCCTGGCCCGGATAACAGAAGGAGTGAGTCAAGTGGCAACAATTCCAAGAAGAGGAGATTCAACAACAACCATGGAAAGGCACCAACGTCAACACCATCACCAGTACCAGTTTCGAAGGAAGGAGAACGACCACCTGTTAGATGTTTCAGGTGTGGGAAGGAAGGACACATCAGTCCAAATTGTACACAAGCGCCATCCCAAGTATGTTACAATTGTGGAAAGGAAGGCCATATAGCTCGTTTTTGTCATGCAGCAAAGTCAAGTCCAGCTGCGATGATGACACCGAAGGCGGTCACGGATAAGTCAAAGTCTGTAGTTCAAGGGAGAGCTTTTGTTGTGACGTCACAAAAAGCGCAGAATTCGAACGAGGTTATAACGGGTAAACTACTTATTAACTCGTATGAAGTCTATGCCTTATTAGATACTGGTTCTACCCACTCTTTTATTTCACCAACATGTGCTCAACGCCTGAATTTGACTCCTGAAAAATTAGATTTTGACTTATCTGTCGAAACACCATTAGCGCAAACATTCGTTACATCTACGGTCTATAAATCTTGCTTTGTTCAAATCGGCACCCTCACATTACCTGTTGATCTTATCTCCTTGAACATGCATGAATTTGATGTGATATTAGGAATTGATTGGTTAACTGTTCATCATGCTAAAATTGATTGCTTTCGTAAGGTTATTAGTTTTCATATTCCTAATCAACCTATTATGCGAATTCAAGCAACCAAACCATTGAAATCAATAACCATCATTTCTAGTCACAAAGCCATTCGTTTATTGAAAAACGGATGTCAAGCCTTCTTAGCCCATGTAACGGATTTAAATAAAAGTACGTCAGATTTGAAAAATATTTCTGTTGTTAATGAGTTCCCTGACGTATTTCCTGAAGAACTTCCTGGCCTACCCCCAGACCGTGAAATTGAATTTTGTATCGACCTTGAACCCGGTACGAAACCCATTTCCAAAACCCCATATCGAATGGCTCCTATTGAACTTCAAGAGTTAAAGGTCCAACTACAGGAGTTGTTAGACAGCGGTTTCATACGTCCGAGTACATCGCCTTGGGGTGCTCCTGTTTTATTCGTAAAGAAGAAAGACGGGAGTATGAGACTTTGCATTGACTATCGGGAGTTAAACCATGTCACCATCAAAAATAGGTACCCGTTACCTCGCATTGATGACCTGTTTGACCAGTTACAAGGTGCTCAATTCTTTTCAAAGATCGATCTTCGTTCTGGATATCATCAGTTGAAAGTTAAAGCTGATGACGTTCCAAAGACTGCCTTTAGAACTCGGTACGGGCATTATGAATTCTTAGTCATGTCTTTTGGATTGACTAATGCTCCTGCTGCTTTCATGGATATGATGAACCGGATATTCAAAGAATATTTGGATCATTTCGTGGTTGTCTTCATTGATGACATTCTCATATATTCTAAAAGTCGTGAGGATCATGAGCAACACTTGAGGCTGATACTCCAAAAACTTCGTGAAAACAAGTTATATGCTAAGTTGAAGAAATGTGAATTCTGGCTTGAGGAAGTTGCATTCCTTGGTCACTTGGTTTCTAAGGAAGGAATCTCGGTTGACCCGGCGAAGATTGAAGCAGTATCAAATTGGGAACAACCCAAGTCAGTAACCGAAGTACGAAGCTTTCTGGGTCTAGCTGGTTATTATCGGAGATTCGTAGAAGGATTTTCTCGAATAGCCGTTCCATTAACTCAACTGACTCGGAAAAGCACAACATTCAAATGGAGCGAAGAATGCGAGAAGAGTTTTCAAGAACTCAAAAGAAGGCTCATTTCAGCACCTGTATTGGCAATACCTTCAGGATCGGAAGGATTTGTCATCTACAGCGACGCTTCAAACAAAGGACTAGGTTGTGTTCTCATGCAACATGGGAAGGTTATAGCCTATGCGTCTCGGCAACTCAAGGAATATGAGAGGAATTATCCTACTCATGATCTAGAGTTGGCAGCAGTTGTTTTCGCGTTGAAGATTTGGAGACATTACTTGTATGGGGAGAAAGTGGAGATCTATACAGACCACAAAAGTCTCAAATATTTCTTCACCCAGAAGGAACTCAACATGCGACAACGGCGTTGGCTCGAGCTGTTGAAAGATTACGATCATACCATCCAGTACCATCCTGGAAAGGCGAATGTAGTAGCTGATGCATTGAGCAGAAGATCATATGCAAGTATGAGTGCGTTATTGACATCTCAAAGGCCTATTTTGGATGATTTACAAAAGATGGAGATAGAGTTAAAGACTCCAGGAACCCACGTGAAGATCGCATATATACAAGTAGAACCAGCTTTAATCGACAAAATTAAAGCTGCTCAAGTTACAGACCCAGAGTTGATGAATATGAAAAAGAAGGTGCAAGAAGGTGCTATTCCAGAAGCAAAAGTCGACGAAGAAGGAATATTGCGAATCAACTCTAGACTGTGTGTTCCTAACGACCCTGACTTGAAATACAAAATCATGATGGAGGCGCACAACACACCGTTTGCAATCCACCCTGGAAGTACCAAAATGTATCGTGATCTTCGACATACATTTTGGTGGAACAATATGAAGAGAGAAATTGTAGAGTTTATCGCAAGATGTTTAACTTGTCAACGTGTCAAGGCGGAGCATCAAGTACCAAGGGGTCCATTGCAACCACTTGAGATTCCAGAATGGAAGTGGGAACACATCAACATGGATTTTGTGACAGGTCTTCCCAAAGTTTCTCAAGGCTTAGACGCAATTTGGGTCATTATAGATAGATTGACCAAGTCTGCTCATTTCTTGCCTATACGAGAAAACTATTCACTCGAGCGTCTTGCTAACTTGTATATTAGCGAGATTATGAGATTGCATGGCATGCCGGTATCCATAGTTTCTGATCGAGATCCTAGATTCACTTCACGATTTTGGGTCAGCTTGCAAAAAGCTATGGGCACTGAATTACGATTCAGTTCTGCATACCATCCCCAGACAGACGGACAATCGGAAAGGACTATTCAAACCCTCGAAGATCTATTAAGACTCTGCGTACTAGATTTCAAAGGAAGTTGGGACAAATACTTGCCATTGGTGGAATTCTCTTACAACAACAGTTATTAAGCAAGTATAGGCATGGTTCCCTTCGAGGCGTTGTATGGACGAAGGTGTCGATCTCCAGCATGTTGGGATGAAGTAGGTGAGGCAAAATTGTTGGGACCCGAGTTGATACGTATGACTACGGAAAAGATCCAAATGATCCGACAACGTATACAAACAGCTCAAGATCGACAAAAGAGTTATGCTGATCTTCATCGAAGAGACGAGGAATTCAATGTCGGAGATCATGTATTTTTACGTGTTTCTCCGTGGAAAGGTGTTACGCGATTCGGAAAGAGAGGAAAGCTTAACCCTCGATTTATCGGTCCATTTGAAATCCTCGATCGAGTAGGAACTGTGGCCTACAGACTCGCCTTACCGCCAAGCATGTCTCGTGTTCATAATGTTTTTCACATATCCATGCTACGTAAATATGTGAAAGATCCAAACCACATTATTGAGTTAGAACAAGACGAGATAGCAGAGGATTTGACGTACGAAGAGATACCTGTCAAGGTCTTGGATAAGAAGGAGCAGATTCTACGCTCAAAGGTTATACCTCAAGTTAAAGTTTTATGGAGAAACCATGATGTTGAGGAAATGACCTGGGAGTTAGAATCCGAGATGAGAGCAAAGTATCCTCACCTTTTCGAATTGCCAGGTACGTACGTCAATTTCGAGGACGAAATTTCATAAGGAGGGGAGATTGTAAGACCCCGAATTTATGAAATAAAAATTTATTATTTTCTTTATGATTATTTTTCTAAATAGTGAAGTGCTTAATTGTTATAAATGATAGTTAAGGGTGTTATATGCAAATTATCTGTTAAATAGTATGTCGGGGAATATTCTTTTTGTCGGAAAATATTCTTTCTGTCGGGGAATATTATATTCGGTACCGTACGACGGCGCCGAAATGGCAATATTGTCAATGATAGTGGGCCCCACAACGGGTTAACTGTCAGATATAGAAAATGATAGAAATTGGCGGCAAAACTTTAACCAATAATTGTTGAAATACCCGGTGATAAAAAGAACAGTAAAACGCGTTATTCCACAGTAGTACACGGTATTCCACAGTAGCTCACGATGTTGCACAGTGTTTTATATTATTGATTCAATAATTGATAAAGTAGCAATTGCATAGTATCTTGATTCAATAATTGTTAATTAGCATCTGCATAATATATTTTACTATTTGTCACGACACTGTAACTTATATCATTTGATAGGATATTTTAGCATTATCGACAATATCTAGAAATTCTGTCAAGGAAAGGGGTTATTTAATTGCGCACCATTTTTTAATGGAAGGCCCCCTCTTTCCTGGGAATAATCTGGTTGTCAGTATTGCGAGTATATGCTATCTGTGATATTAATACATTTAACACAATAATACAGAAAAATAGATTTATTGTGATAATGGAGTTATTTTTGTGGTTTTATCTTTTGAAAAAATGGATGGATGATATTAATGGAAGAAAAAATGGATGGATGATATTAATGGAAGAAAAAATGGATGGATGATATTAATGGAAGAAAAAATGGATGGTTGATATTAAAAGAATATGGGGAAAAAACCAAAATGCCCTCACCTTGATTTTCCTATAAATAGGGAGAGTTTGCTTAAGAAATTTTCACACCTTCATTGCCTATACTTCCACTCTCTCTCTAAATTTCTTAAGTTCTCTTAGTGTGCTAGGTTACTGTGAGTATTTGTGAGGATACTAGTATTATCCGAAGTTAGTAAACTTCATAGAAAGTAACATCCAGTTAACGAAGGTAGGGAATATCATTTCTTTCATACTCATATATAATATCATTTGCTTTCATGTTCGTAAGTGATATTATACTCATAAAGGTTGTTATTCATTCTATATTAATTTGTGGGGATAACCTGGCCGTGCGGTATGACGCATGCCTGGTGAATATCCTTTTGTATTCAACCCTTATTATTCTATGGGAATAACCTGTAAGTACGAGTGTCGTACCTGGTGAATACCCTTCTGTATTCATTCCTTATTAATCTGTGGGTATAACCTGTTCGTGCGGATTGACGCATACCTGGTGAATAACCCGTCGTATTCATTACTTATTAATCTGTTGTGGAAATAATCTGTCTACGCGAATTATCGCATGACAGGTGAAAATCCATTGCAGTTTCATATATTCTGTTATACTCATATAACTTATCATTTCTTTTGTACTCTTTAAGGGATATCTTTTTCTTTCACATTTCTCCATTTATGATAAGAAATCCTTATTTGTTTCCAAAACCTTATTTTTAAATGGAGAAAATCTCTGAAAATTAGTAGAATATCCTTAATAGTTTGTGCTTCATCTAATATCTTTTCACTTGAATCTTTCTATACGTTATAGTTGAAGCATGAAATAATTTCTTGAATATCATTCTTGAATTTGACTCCACAATTTGGTCATCATGTTGGCAATTTGGTCAATCTTTGATACTGATTAAATTATAAAGTTTTTCTTATCCTTAATCTCACTGTATCATTGTCATCATCCTCATCCTCATACTTAAATTGTGATGATAGTTCTCTTTGGCCCGTAGTGCAAAGATGAACTGGCGTGACATGATTTTGACCAAACTGTGTATTGGTATAATCATGACTTTTTGTGTTACAAACAAAGGCGTATGGTGAAAATTCTCTTTGGCCGTAGTGCAAAGATGAACTGGCGTTTGGCATGATCATGACCGGTGATGTTACAAATAAATATCTTTGGCACGTAGTGCAAAGAGAGGCTGTTGAATATAAACTGTTGATTTGGATGTTCATAAACAGGAATTGTTGATTGGTGTTACAGGGATAAAATATTGGTGGTGATCCTTTAATTTATAGAAGATGGTAGATATTATAAATCTATTTGACTCTTCTAATGGATTGTTTGTTCCGCTGCAATTGTTGTTGTTGAACAATTATAAAATCTTTAAATCTCTGATTTATTATTGTTGAAGACTAAAGATAATTTTTATTCTTCATTATCTTAGTCATGATATTTCTTACTGGGCTATTTAAGCTCACCCTTTTCAGTTTTGTCCCATTCTCAGGAAAGGAAAATGTAGCTGGGACTAGCCGGGGAGTGGAGTGATGGTTCGAGTTAGTGGTTGTCCTCATCAAGTGATGGCATAGTTTAATAATAACTGTACTGAAGACTTTAAACATGTGTTGCCGTCTTTTTACGGCATTGTAATAATTTGGGTTTGGATACTGTGGTACCATACGGTACGATATTTGTATGGAAGTCACAGTATGTGTGTGGTCGTATTTTGCACGACAAATATTAGTTGTAAATGAGAAAATTCGTATTTGTATTTGTATTTTGTAGAATGTTATTGGCGACTCAAAATGGGTTGTGTGGACCTATTTTGGGGGCGTCACAGCCAAGAACTCCCTTTGGTATAGTACTCCTTTACTCATGTAGACCTTTAAAACTTTAAATTTAAGATTTTTGGATGATCCCTTGACTATCATGAGGGTTGATTGTGCCTTCACGTACTGACCAATGTTGCATTTCTTAACTTGTTCCTCTAAGAAATCCTTTAACGCAAAACATTCATCTATATTGTGACCATGATCATTATGGTAACTGCATTTTCTATTTCGGTTTGTGCTTCTCAAGTGGAGTCTTTAACTTTTCTGGATGTCTAAAGAAGGGTTTATCTTTAATTTCCTTTAAAATGATGGAAATTGGTTTACTAAGGGGGGTATATTCCTTCTCATCCCCTCTTCGTGCAGTATCTTTCTCATTCCCCGAACTTCTGTCTCTCCTTTTATCTGAAGCGCGTTCATCCCTTCCTGAAGGTTGATCATTTCTTCGACCACTGGATTGATTTTTGCTGTTCGAGGATATAATGCCCGAAGAGCTTTGTCCACTGAAATATGTCCTTGGGTGATCTTGTAGACCTCGCCCAATGTCTATGGGCTTTCATTGAGAATGTAATATCCCGGATATTATTAAAGCTTGTAATTGCGATCTTAAAAGATTAAATAAAGGTTAAGATTTAAAACCTAGTTTTGGTGAACAAAATACCTAAGAAATGATTATTCGGGTATAAAACGGAGTATAATATTGAGTAGATATTTTCGGTTGCAAGCTGTATTGTCGAGCTTAGTAGATATTTTCATTGCCGAGTTTGAAAGATATTTTCATTGACGAGCTTGAAAGATATTTTTATTGACGAGTTTGGCAGATATTTTCATTGACAAACTTGGTGGGTATTTTCATTGACGAGCTTGAAAGATATTTTTATTGACGACCTTGGAAGATATTTTCATTGACCACCTTGGAAGATATTTTCATTGACGAGCTTGGTAGATATTTTCATGACGAGCTTGGAATATATTTTCAGTTGCAAGCTGCATTGTCGAGTTTGGTAGATATTTTCATTGATGAGATTGAAAGATATTTTCAGTTAAAAGCTGCATTGTCGAGCTTGGTAGATATTTTCATTGACGAGATTGGAAGATATTTTCGGTTATAAGCTGCATTGTCGAGCTTGGTAGATATTTTCATTGACGAGCTTGAAAGATATTTTCGGTTGCAAGTTGCATTGTCGAGCTTGGTAGATATTTTGCTCAATGACCATTTTACCCTAGGTCTTGGATGCCTATAAATAGGAAGCAAACCATTCATTATTCCTTACTAATTCACAAAAAGCTTAAGAGCAAAAATCATAAGAGAGAAGGAAAGGAAAAGCTTGGAAGAGCACTCCAAGAAGTTGAGTGAGGGAAGCAAAATTAGCGTAAATATATTATCCGTATTCAGGTAAGTTTTCTAACTATTGCACGTTCTTTATGCACTTTGTGCAATGATGTGTATTAATTATTGAAATTCATTAAATTCTTTCTTTGAATTATGAAATTCATTCTATATTGTGAAATGATTTATTGAGAAGAGTTATTTGTCATTTGTTTCGGCTTAACTCGAGTATTGAGCTATTCCTTTCGGAATAATTATTGAAGAGATATTGAATTGTTATAATTATTTATTTGAGCTTGTTTATTGTGCCAAACCAAATTGTTTTGGAACAGAATCTATATGTTAGTAACTAAGTTGAATAACCCTTATTCATGGGGGAAATTATGATGTGTCGGGAAACCGTCTTAAACACTATTAATTCAATGTAGTTAGTGTTATGCATAGAATAAAATGTTATTAGGTTGATCCCCTTATAATATCTACACAGAGTTCTAAGTCTTTATGACTAACAAATGGATGGTTCTAAGTCTTTATGATTGACGAACAGTTCTTGGTTTAACAACCACTCAGTTTACTATTATGAACAATTGTTAATATCTTTTGTTGAGCTATTCATCCCTTTGAATCAGAGAAATGCGAGTTCTCTTATGTTATGTATTGGACTTGCTGAGCTATTTTATGCTCATTCTTGCAAATATATATCATTTATAATTTAGGAAGTATTACCAGAAGAGTCTGGCAGTAGAAAGAGAAAGTTAAAGAAGAGTAGTTAAGTTATGAGACATATTTTATGTTGTTTTATAGTATGATGTAATAGAATGTAAGTTGTAATAACTTTGGAGATACGAAATTAAGAAACTGAGCATTATAATATTCGTATATCAATGATATTGAAGGATTTTTTATAGAAATGTATTATTTGTGTATTTTACACTTAAGCTAGTAGATGTAGAAGTCATTTAACTATGTTATATTAACATTATTGACAATGTCTAAAAAATTCTGTTGAGGAAATGTGTTGTCTAATTGAGCGTCGTTTAAACGGAAAACCCCTCTTTACTAGGAACTGTCTGGTTGCTAATATTGAAAGTCTAGGATAGATAAATGGTGAGAAGTTAAGAAGAAAGATTTAGTGTTGGATTATGAGTCATAATTTATATGACTTTGTGATGTAATAGAAAATTGTAAAATATATGATTCTGGAATAAAGAGTATGATGCTAAGCTTTTAATAAACAAGTTTTTACCAAGTAAATTGTTGGTAAATGTTAAGAAAAATAATAATTAGTCAGCACTAGGTCCGCTATGGAGAGTACAAGGATTTGGGGGCGTGACAGAGAATGTCCTTTGCGAAATCCCGATTTGCGTGGAAGTTCAGGTTTCTTATAAAATGCGTGATCGCCTCCTACATTCTGATATCCTTAATAGGACCAACTCCCTTTTTGAAGCCCTCAATGTATTTTCTCCGCGATTCATCATCGCCCTATTTAATATGCATTAAACTGATCGTATGCATTTCATTGGGGCAATTTCTAGCAAATCGCTCTATGAAAGCATCATGGAGCTCTTCCCATGAACCAATGCTTCGTGTTGAGAAGGATGCAAACCAGGATCGGGTATGTAGCTTTAATATAGACACAAACAACCTACATTTCGTAGTTTTAGTGTAATTTTATACGTACATTAGACTCTCATAGTAAACAGTATGATCCCTCGGGTCCGTGGTACCGTCAAAATTTTCCAACCCAGTAACCTTCACATTGGGGTCAACAGGACTTGAAAAATGGAGAAGTTCCTCCAGAATGTTTTTGCCCATGCACCTCCCTCTAGAGGGCCTCAATGCTCCTTCGACATCTAGGACCTCCGTCTTTCTCCCTCTTTGATTGGCAGAAGGTCCCGATAAATGGGATCAACTCCTAGAAAGGTGATGGCTTAGGTCATTGGCCACCCTTAAATGTACCGACTGCTCTGGACGGTCTCCCCGAGGGCTCTCCTCTCTGCGCTCCTCGGGGCCATGGGGAGTGGGTTCCCGATGTTGGGTTTGACGGCTACTAAGCGCCTGAGAAGCCCTACTTCTTCTCCCACGATTCCTTATTTTCACAATTATCCCAAAAATAATATATTAGCGTAACCAAGTTTGTTCTTGATTGTTCCAAGACTAGCCGCAATGGGAAACTAGATTCCAAGATTTGGTGATGGAGCAAGGAGGAACTCGTTAGGTTGGGCCAGGGATTTTATAAACTATTGGGCCACAGCTACAAAATGCTTCCACAAACAGAAACCCTTATTCTAGCACTAATGGTGATGATTTGTCCTGCGCGTAGAGTCTTTAGCATCCACTGATCAACTTTCCAACCTGCAATCCACGCTTTCACGGTGGCCCAAGGGGTAGTTCCACCAGAAAACGCCTCCGACGTGCTTGTTAGTGGTCGGAAGGACAAAGTATCAAAGTATTAATTATACTTGTGGTGTGATGTGTATGCTTTAGAATCTTAACCCTTACCTTATCTTTTCTCCCCTAGTGGAGAACTCCCTTCCAATGGTCATCATGAGTCAACCCATCCTACGTGAGATGGGTAGTTACAATCTTGTCAACCACCCTAATCAGTAGGGCCCCCTCTGATCCAATCCGAGACTTTTCTGAGGGGATGTTTATATTTCAAACATGGGCCTCCACCTTGTTCCTCTTGAGCCTGCTAGGTTTGATTGCTCTTTGGGCCGCCAAACCTCTTCTTGTTGGTTCTATGGGTATTGGGCCTTCGTCCCAACAAATTATAGGGCCTATATTACCTGATCGCTCCCCTTAACAGGTTGGTTTATATTTTCTCTCTGATTTCTTTAATTCTTCAAATACCATATTTAAACTTTCAAAAAAACTTTGATTTAAAACTAAGAAAATGATGAAGTAGTTGAATCGATGGTGATTGTCTTGGCTCAACTAGGGATCAGAAGAAGTAAAGAAGAAAGAGAAAAAGGTATACTAAAAAGAGGTAAATACAAAGAAAAATGAAAAAAAAATTGATATGTCTAGAATATTTTCTTAGTTGACCCAGACGGTGCAATGGTTAAAGAGCTAATTTACCAACCTCTTGATTTCAAATTGACATGGTTTGAGCCAAAAAAAGGCAGGCCACATAATACCACTCCAAAAACAAAAAATAATAATTACCAAATTGATCAAAAAAATAAATAAAAATTTACTCCATCCGTTGCATAAAATAAATCTTAATTACAAAATATGCAAAATTTAAAGATATAATTTTCTTTCATATTTATCCATTAAGATAATGAATTTAATTTAGTAATAGACATAGTATTACAATTATATCGTTAATTAACTTCTAAGATATTAAGTCATTTATACCATCTTCAATAAAAAAAGATAACCTTTTTTGTGAATTAAATTTTCTTTATTACTTTTTTGGTCAGACGAGGCTCTTTTTTATGGAACAGAGGCAATACAAATTATAATAATAGCAAATAATAATATGAAAAAAAATAAAAACCCCTGCATGAAGTCATCCCAATTATTAACACTCAATTGTGAGTCAAGGGCAATTATAACTGATATATTTATTAGTTTTTTGAGTCAAAATTGTAGTTATTCTAATATAAATAGTAAAATTCAAAACAAATATCATATATAGAATGATTAAGAAATTTAAAATAATCATATTTAAAATAAATTAAATGTTTTATTTAAAAAATATACTCGTGCGAATTGAAGAAGTACTTAGCTAGTTACACTTAATACTCAACAAATTAAAGAATAACATGATATATTCTTTAAAGTAATCCCCAGAACTCTTAATATTTACCCGCAATACCCTTAATTAAAATTTCCTTAAAATGTTATTAATAATAACACAATCCAAAAATAAATAAAGAAACAAATTCAAAAGCATTATCAATGAAATAATGCATTCCTTCTTTAGTTCTTTCTAATAGTTAGGATTGAGGTCTTGAAATTTTTAGGTTTGAGGTTCAACTTTTTTTCGTATGTTTTCTCATTTATGTGAAGTTTAATTAATTATTGATATAACAACAACAACAACAACAACAATAACAATAATAATAATAATAATGTATTTGATTATGAAAATATATTCTACTCTTCAAAATAAAATTTCAAAAAAATTAGTAAACCACTTATTAGTTTGGGATAAGTTTATGCACACTACTCCAAACATTACATTGCACATCCAACCATTAAAAAGTGGGACTTGACACGGAAATCTACGTCAGGTCCCACTTTTTAATGGTTGGATGTGCAATGTAGTGTAAAATATAGTGTTTGGAGTAGTGTATGTAAACTTATCCATATCTAAGTTTGATCTTTTTATTTTATTGCAAGCTCATAAATTCTGAACCTGGGAAATATTAGGTGTAATACATAGAAGGATGACTATTCATTTTTTTTATAAGATCTCAATAGTTACACTTTAATCTACAAAATTGAAAAATAGGACTATTTTTGAAGCAGTTGAAAATGAAGAAAATTTTATATCCGCCCCACCTCCGTATATTGTATCCCGTATTTGCCATTATCTATCCCGCATCCATACAAGAAAATAAAAAAAATCTATCCAAAACAATCTAATAATAATATTAATAATAAATAGTGCAACTGAAAATTAAAAAAATCTAAAGCCATTAAAATTAGTGCAAATACTCTTTAAATTTTAAATCCCAAAATACATAATATGTATATATATCAGCCCCGTATTTAATGAGAATTTGAAATTTATCTCATATTCGCCCCATATCCTCCATATCCTCTTTTGTAATTTACACATCTGCTCCAAGTGGCATAAGACAAACCGGAGTTCCGCTTAAATTCGCCCCAGTGACATACCTACATAAAAATACTATCCGGGCCGATAAGAAAAGAAAATTATGCAATTGGAGTACATTTTGAACCTGTCAACAGAACATCATTGTATGTAAATTAGGTATAACAACAATTTTATTCTTATCACACGCCTTTGACAACATTATTTTTCACTAGGATTTTTTTAAGACTACTTGTAGACCTGGCAATTGGGCTGGACTGGCCCAAACGGGCTAGGCCATTGTTGGACTGGACTAAAATTGGGCTGGGCCAAAACGGCCCAGGTTTCGGTGGGCTGAAAAAGTGAAGCCCAAAGCCCATTTTTTGGTGGGCGGGCTGGGCCGGCCCGCGGGCTTGGGCCATTTTCACAAATGATTGAGCGGGCTAGGCGCCCACGGGCTGGGCCAATGTTGGGCTGGGCTAAATTTGGGCGGGCCAAAAAGGCCCAAGTTTTGACGGGCTAAAAAATGAAGCCCAGAGCCCAGCTTTTTTTGGGCGGGCTGGGCCGGCTCGCGGGCCTGGGCCAATTTTACCAGGTCTAACTACTTGCACTATTATTGATAGGACAAAGGCAATTTGGTAATAACAATAAACATTAAGGGCATACTTTTTAAGAATATTAAACGACATAAATTACATCATTCATATTTGAAGATCGTACTAATAAAATAACAAGTTTCTTTATATAAAAGGAAAAACATAAATACTAACATAAGACAAAAAAATTAAATATTTGTTAACAATCAACACCAACTAACCTTGAATAATAAACTTTATATATGTTTAACAATCAACACCAACTAACATGCATATATTTTAGGAAAGGTGACTGCTAAAACTCCGCCACTTTCACAAAAGAGTCTTATATACATGAAATAAAAAAAAAATATTCCACAAAGTTTTCTTTTTATCGATATCAATATAAAATGACATAATATTCTCAAGTTTAACGAAACAAATTTACTATCTTGTCATACTACTAAACTAAACACTTATTATATTTAAGAATAAATATAAAAAAATATATATATTTGTAAAGTTTACAATTTTTATAAATAGGATTATTTTTGAATAATGGAGGGAGTAGTATAACTATATATCATGTACCTTTTGTCTTAATTTCCAATGGAAATGTAGTCATTCATTTTTCTAAATGTGAGCTACACGGTTTTAATGAAACCTTATATGAGATGTCACATACAACATGTCACCATGAATATAAATAATGACATAAAAGAACATCACTTTCCTAGAGAGGAAAAAAACAAGAACAAAGAACACATTTGTGGGTCCTTGTTGGTTAATATATTCTCCAACTTAAAAGAAGAATGGCATGGAAATGTCATTGAAAGTAACCTGTTGAAGATTTTCCAAAGTCAGAATCAACTAGTCGTAGTAAAGATGAAAATCATTGACAAGTTCTTCTAAGGTCAATGTTAAACACAAATAAAACCACCAATAATATAAACTTAATCAAAGTTACCAATCTTATTTGTTTGACGAAAGTGCGTATTGGTACGTGCATTCTCAACTTTTCATTCTAAATCTAGTGTATCAAAATATTTCTTTGTCACTTTACTTATAATCACATAAATATCAAAATTCTAACTTAGTATTGAATGCTCAAACTTACATTTGTTTTAAAGTTGATTTAACTAAAAATCTTTTATAAAACATTGTTTTATTATATTTAATTTCTATGAGATTTTCTAACTAGAGGCACTCATATAAAACTATAATAGTATATACGTATTAGCTTATTTAACCTACTACGTACCCATATTAGTTTCACGGATGAAACGAACCGGGTTCTATGGTAATATATAAAGAAGTTTCGTAGTATGTAGTAGAATTATATTTAAGGGGACCTGGTCAACTAGAGTAACAAAGAAGAAATTGTCAACTCAATTCTACAACACAGACATAAAAAACCAGCATATATATCCCAAGGTGCTTTAGTAATAGCAAAGAAACCAAAATGGACAGAATACATGCAATGTACTTCTTCTGCTTCATATGCTTTCTTTTGGTAATTAGCCCTTCCCTTTCTTGTCCTCAAGATCAAAAAGACGCACTTCTCCAATTCAAGATTTCATTACCCGATGGACTCCTTAAGAACTACTTCTTGTCTAGTTGGGGTACAAGTTCAAATTGTTGTGAATGGAGTCAAGTCTCATGCTCACATTCACAACAAGTGACTAATCTTAGCTTAACTCCCGAATTTAATATTGATAAAGTCCCATTTGCTTTAAGCGCTGCAGGGCCACTTTTTAGTATCAGAAGCCTCATCAAGCTTGTCATGTCCTCCTTTTCAATACAAGGCCAAATCCCAGGATTTGGCCTTAGCCAATTTAACCAATCTTGTTTCATCTAGACCTCAGTCAGAATAGTATCAATGGCTCTATTCCTCCTCAAGTTTTCGGATTGAAGAACCTAAAACACCTTGATCTTAGTAGCAACATGATTGAAGGCATACTAAGTAGTGATGGTGGGTAATCTCAAAAACTTGGAGTTTTTGGAACATGGGTGAGAATTTTCTACGCGGAAATATCCCTGCTGAACTTGGAAACCTCACTAAACTGCTGACTTTGTCACTTCGCCAAAACAAATTTTCAGGGGGGATTCCATTGGATCTGTTAAGCTTGAGGAATCTGCAAGTATTGGATCTTCGAAACAATACTTTGTCCCAAGGAAATTCCGGCTGACATTGGTAACTACTTGTCAAATTTGTCGACTCTGGCCTTGAGCAAAAATTCTATCACAGGTGGAATCCCTCCATCAATTCAAAAGATGGGCAAGTTAGAAGAACTGCTGCTAAAAAATAATTTGCTCTCAGGCGAGATTCCAACTTGGCTGTTTGACCTTGAGAAGATGGACTTGTTACACCTTGGAGGAAACAAACTTACTTGGAATAACACTGCCACAATTATTCCCAAGTGTATGTTATCTGAATTACTACTGAGATCTTGTGGCATTTCAGGGCCTATTCCTGTTTGGCTTTCGAATCAAACAAGGATCACTTCGCTGGACTTAAGCGAGAACGAGCTGGAAGGGAATTTCCCCGTGTGGCTAGCTGAATTACCCTATCAAAGCTTAGTTTTATCTGATAACAAGCTTACAGGTTCTTTACCACCGCGCTTGTTCAAGTCTGAAGAACTAGTTTTCCTTGCTCTATCAAGGAACAATTTTTTTGGCGAACTGCCAGGGAACATAAATGAAGCTGATAATCTGGCTATACTCATGTTATCGGACAACCATTTTACTGGGGCAGTACCACAATCTATCTCAGAGCTCAGCTATCTACAGTTACTTGATCTGTCCAGAAATAATTTTTCAGGAGACAAATTGCCTGCTTTTGGCCCGCGTAGCCTTCTTTCTTACATTGACATATCCACCAACAATTTTTCGGGTGAAGTTCCGACAGCTTTTGGAACAAACACAATAATGATCTCACTTGGTGAAAATAGGTTTTCGGGTCCTTTGCCTCAGGACCTAACCAAATTTACCCGGCTTGAACACCTTGATCTCCACGACAACGACATAACAGGTGAACTTCCAACATTTCTCTCCCAATTGTCCACTCTTCAGGTGTTGAATCTTCGGAACAATTCCCTAGAAGGATCAATTTCCAGTGAATTATCAAGCCTAAGTAATCTTAGAATCCTAGACCTCTCCTACAATAACCTCAAAGGCGAAATTCCTCCGAGTCTTGGAAACCTTGTAGGAATGATTAATAGGCCGGATACCTACTCAACTCTAGACGACTTGTTCAGCTTAGCTGTGCCAGATACCTATACCATTGAAATTCAGTTCTATGTGGAACTCAATTGGAAAGAGACACTACAAGAAATTTCCAGCCACACTATTGACTTGTATTGTTTCTTAGATCTGTCCAAAAACAGATTGTCGGGCGAGATTCCTGCTTCACTAGGTAGTCTAAAAAGCCTCAAGTTACTCAACTTCTCACACAACTTATTGTCAGGCGAAATCCCCATGGAGTTTGGTAATTTGGAGGACTTAGAGGCCTTGGATTTGTCACACAATAATCTTTCAGGTGGTATCCCAAAATCAATAGCTAGACTCCAGCAACTAAACACATTGTCCTTGAGCTATAACAATCTCTCAGGTGAGATTCCAAGAGGATCTCAAATGGACACGTTAAATGATCCGAACATCTATTCACACAATAGCGGATTATGTGGAGTTCAGATTGGGGATCCCTGCCAAGAAGAAACACCACCACATCCGGAGTCAGATACGGGCGATGATTGGGAAACATGGTTTTCATTGTTATTTGCAGGAATTGGATTCCCTGTTGGGTTCTTTACAGCAGTAGTGGTTGCCTATGCACTAGGTTATTTTAACGACTCCCCTCGTCGACGTCACTTTATTCACCTAAGGTAATAAGCATTGGCTCCATTTGAATAATAAGCTGTACTATACCCTAATAAGCTAGATTCATTCTAGGAGTACAAGATGGTTTTCGATAGGGGTGAGCATGGTGCGGTTTGGTGCGGTTTGAAGCTCAAACCAAACCCGAAACTGCTTAGGTGCGGTTTGACAAATCCAAAACCGCACATGAAACCGTTTGTGATTGGTGCGATGCGGTTTTGAAATGTGCGGTGCGGTTTCATTTGGTGTGGTTTCGGTTGCAAAACCAATTGAGACAAGAAATTTTTATACAATTTAAATTAACAATAAAAAACAGATTCCTCAATCTTTTAAAGTCTTTCTAGTATTCCTTATTTGAAATTAAATCAACCTGCTATAAGTGATATCAAAGTGTGCAGTAAGGTCATCTGATCAACCTTTCTTTTTCATGCAGATGTCTTAATTTTTTATCCAAGACAAAAACAATGTCAAATAAATTTAAAGTCAAGTGCATAAGTTGTACATATGAGCTCTAGTATTATATACTTTATGTCAATTGTCATGAGCCATGAACAGCACACTGCTAGTTCCATCCCTCGAAAAAAACTATCAAAAGTGAGCTAAGAAATAATCCTAATTTATAATTTATAACCTAGTTGGCTTGGACAAGTGGACAAACTAATTCTGAATGTATAGTCCCCACACAATTTATTTGCTTTATTCCAGCGAGACAATATAAGGTAGTTGTTACTCAGTGTAAACAAAATAATGGAATCATATATATGATGCAGCAGTAGCTGAATAACATACATGGATTGATGCAGCAGTAGGTGAATAACATACATGATAAAAATATTAGAATGGATGTTTTTATTTTGCTTGACTAAGTTCAATTTTTTTATTAATCTGCCCCCATTGAGTTTAATATCTTATAAATTCTATCCTCTTGAGTTTACATATTAAAAAAAAAGTGAGCATAGATACATGCTCTCCCGCTACCCTGTATACAATTATACATACATACACACATATGGTGCAGTTTCGGTTTTATGCGTGCGGTTTTGGCCAGTAACCAAAACCAAACCGTAAATTTGGTTTTTCAATCCACCTAAAACCACAACATACACCGGAACCATTGGTGCGGTTTTAATTGGTACGGTTCGCGCGATTTTTGGTGCGGTTTCGGAGGCATTTTGGTTACTTGCTCAGCCCTAATTTTCGACATTTGTATTACCTGGGTATGCCCCTTGTACAGTTATAAGTGGAGTTAAATGCTTTTTTGGTCACTGTACTTTAGGTCAACTTATAAATGAATAACTGAACTTTTTTTTCTTACAGTCAACTCACTGTACTATATTTTTCTTACAAACCGTTAAAAAAATGTCTAGACCGTTAATTAACTAACAGAGTAACGATGTGGCAGTGGTGACATGGTGCTCATTTCTGATGTGGCCATTCTTAAATGAAAATGAGGAAAATGTAGGAGTTGGTAGTATAAAAATTAAAATAATTCATGAACTTTAGAAAAAGAAGAAAATTAAAATAAATCATGAAATCTAGGAGTTGGCCATTATTATTATTATTATCGTTGTAATTATTATTATTATTATTATTATTATTATCATTATTATTATTATCGTCGTCGTTATTATTATTATTATTATTATTATTATTATTATCGTTATTATTATGATTATTATTATTATCGTTATTATTATTATTATCGTTGTTGTTGTTATTATCATTATTATTATTATTATTATTAGTATCATCGTTATTATTATGATTATTATTATTATCGTTATTATTATCGTTATTATTATTATTATTATTTTCGCTATTATTATGATTATCGTTGTTATTATTATTATTATCATCATCATCATCATCGTTGTTGTTGTTGTTGTTGTTGTTGTTGTTGTTATTATTATTATTATTATTATTATTATTATTATTATCGTTATTATTATTATTATTATTATCATCGTTATTACCGTTATTATTATTATCGTTATTATTATTATTATTATTATTATTATTATTGTTATTATTATTATTCCACGTTGGATCATTATTGCCACATCAGCCTTTTTTTACAACTCAGCGTCATATGTGTCAAATTCCGTTTAAAGTCAAAGTACCTAACGATTTTTGTAACGGTTTGTAAGAAAAATAGAGTACAATGAGTTAACTGTTGTGAGCCCAAGTACAAATTAGGGTTCACAATGTGACCTAATCGAATTGAATGCACAAATTAGGGTTTGCATTGTGACCTAATTGAATTAAATGAATAGACGAAAAAGCCGAAAATAAAAGTGCGAGACCCGAGAGAAGCCTCCACGTGTCCCGAGGCAAAAGACACGTGGAGGCAACTCATTATATTGGGAAATTGATTGAGGGATTGGATTGGTGGCTAGAAGGACATGGGCGATATGGGCATTACTCTGGTGACTAAGGGTATTTCTGGAATTTTTTTCGAGGGCATGTGCTTGGCACATGACCACTTTCCAAGAAACCCTATAAATAATCCTTCCATTCCATTGAGGAAGGGACTTTGGATTCCTCACTTGGCTTGGATCTTTGAAAAGACTGAAGACTTGGAGATTCTCTCTCAACCCGAAGCACACATTAAGGCTCTCTGGATCCTAGTTACTCGTGAAGGCACTTGGATCCTAGGAGTTCTGCCACGTGTTACTAGGGTAATCGCCTACCTATTCTTCTCCCCTCTTCAATCAATCAATCAATTCCGTACTCTTCGTGGATTTCTCTCCTCCTCAGCCAACACGAAACCTTAACCCTAGCAAGGTACGATTTCCTTGCCCAAATTTCTTTGGCGACTCTGCTGGGGAGGTGTAGAATTCGTGAAAGGTATGCCCACAACTCGAAGTGGGAGAACTACAGGGAGAGTTTCACCAACGACAAGCATTACTTCACCGGATCCAGTTCCAAGGCAAACAACCCAAGCTTTCCAAGGCGCGAATCTGAATTTCGACCAACCCATCATAGAAGACGCATCAGAAGGAAGTTCCACATCACCATACATGGCTGATCAACAACAAACAAATGTCAGGCAGACAAGCACGGGAAAGCAAAGTGAAGAAGCGAGTGGAGAACAGATAACTGGGAACGCTGTGCAGTTGGAGATGCTTAAGGCGTTAAAGGAGGTACGAGAAGGACAAGGAATGATGATGACAATGATGCTGGAGATGCAGAAGAAGCAAGAGGAAATGGGGAATTTCTGCCAACAGTTGATGCAAATCCTCACTTTCAAGGCCATGTTCCCAGGAAGTTCGCAGGGGGAACGAGCATGAGTGGAGGACAACAACAACAACAAAGAGAATCAGACTGTGCCTCCAGTAATGGAGAGTCAGCTGATTCCAGTCATCAACTTGGAGCCCCAGAACAGTGGTGATGTGCCACCACTTAGATTGGAAGTAAGCCAGCCTCAGCCAAACATCATCCCGACTACACTCCCAGCATTTTCACAAGTGCAGATACCAACCATCCCAAGCTACATACAACCAACAATCCAACAAGTACAACCAATATAAGCTTTGCACGATGCAAGTGTGCACCAACCAATTTCCTTACCATACGCACCGCCAATGCATCAATACATCACAGCCCCTCAGAAAGTCTATACCACGAGCCAGTATGTGACGAAGGATGATATGATCGACGTAATCAATCAACTTCGTAAGCAGACATCTAGACCTTCAGAATTAGACTTTACTCCACCCTACCCGGCACACATTCGGAGACAACCTTACCCGGCAGGGTATATTGAGCATCCACCGCAGTTCCCAAAGTATAATGGGGAGAAAGGGAATGCCAGGGAGCATATTGCCAGGTTCGTGGAGTCAATGTCTCCATAGTTGGGTTATGATGAGGTGAAGAACCACAATCTGTTGATGAGGGAGTTCAACAAGACCTTGACGGATGGTGCTTTCAATTGGCATTATAACTTGGAGAAAGGGTCAGTCCATGATTGGGATGATCTAAAGTTACAATTTTTTAAGAAATGTTTCTATTTGCAGAAGCAGGTAACCATTGTAGAGCTCATGCGATTCAAGCAAAAGCCGAACGAGGAGCTGTCAGATTATGTGGACAGATTTAGGGCTCAAGCACAAAAGTGTGCAGAGCCAATTGAAGAAAAGAACTTGGTAAGCATATGTAACAATGGTGCCATAGATGCCTTCAAGCCCCACCTTATCACAAAAGCCTGCGATTCATTTGAAACTCTCTCGTCTTTTGCGCAAGACTTAGGAGGAATCGTAACATTGCCCACCAGCCATGCGACGGTTACATGGAAGGGCAAAAGGATGGCTACTGTGGCTTTGGCAGATTCTCAGCCAAAACCACAAGGGGGCAAGAGGGAGAAGAATGAAAAAATTTTTGAACGGAACAGAGGAAAGCCCGGGGACAAGTATGCAAGAATGCCAATTCTGGAGGCTATTACATGCAGTGAGAAGGCGTTTAGGGACCTGTATGAACAATGGATAGAGCATGGAGCGGTGAGACCTCCAAAGCCCAGGTTTGTCGGGACAGAAAAAATGAAAAGAAGACCGGACTTCTGTGTATACCACCAATACGCAGGACATTCTACTATGGATTGTTATAGTCTGCGGAGGATATACCATGAAAAGTTTGCAGCAGGAGAAATCGAGCTGGGAAAAAGAAGCAGCGTACATGACAAGCCACTACCTAATCACAAGGGAAAGGAAACGTGCAACACTATTACTCATAGTGAAGCACCAGAAGTGGAGATGATGGAAAATTTAAAAGTGATAGAAGAAAGGGAGAATGTTGATCCTGGCTTGCAGGTGACAACCTTAATGAATGGCACTAAATTCAGAATTTGTTTTGATCAAATAGGTTTGGCCAAGGAAGCGAGGATAGAAGCAACCAAGGCAATCATTAAAGCTGCTGAAACGCAGCAGACATGCATGCCCGTGAGCAAAGGATTTATGAAGACGATGAAAGAGGAAGAAAGCAAGATATCTTTCTCTAAAGCTAATAGAGAGATAAGATACCCGCACAACAGACCGCTGTATGTGACAGCAATAATAAATGGCATAGAGGTGCGGAGGGCGTTCATCAATAATGGAGTGTCTATAAACATTATGCCCTACACCGTGTTCAAGCAGTTAGGCCTGCCAGAAAAGAAAATTGTGAAAGAACAGACAAACATCACAGGGTTTGCTAACCAAAGCACGAGAAGCCTTGGACACATCAAAGTAGATATACAAGTAGGAAAAATCCGAGGACCCGTGATGTTTCATGTGACAGAAGTTGATGCAACATATCATGTGTTGTTAGGTAGGGCTTGGCAGAATGACTACGGGGTAGTACCCTCGGTCTTTCACCAATGTCTAAAAGCTATTTGGAAAGGAAGAGAAGTGAAGGTACCTGCGACAAGGAATCCCTTCGGACCAGAGGAGGCACACATCACCGAAGCAACTTTTTTCGATGATGTCGCTGAAGAGGGAGAGAACCATATTGCAAAGCCCGACTCCCTAAGACTAGCAAGCTGGAAGAAAGTGCAGGAAGACCAGTTTGTGCCTGAAAAGAAGGAGAAGAAGACCCCGGAACCAGGGGAGTGTTCCAAAAAGCCAATAGTGGTGGACTTGGATAAGGAAGGAAAAGGAGAAAAGAAGAGGGTAGCTGACCCTGAAGATGCAAGAAACATAATCAATGCAAAGCGAATAACCCAATCAGAAGCTAGCAAAGAAGATAGAAGAAAAGAAGAACAGAGGACGAAATGGGAAAGAGTTATTAAACCCGATGGGAAAATAGTGTTTCGCTTATGACGGTGCAAGGGGGATGAAGCCGAAGATATACCCAAACCTGATGGCTCAAGAGGAGTCCCCCACTCCAGTAGTGCAGAAAAGGAAGAAATTGTGCAGCAACAGGTAGAGCCAGCTCCAGAGTGCTTTGAGGATAGACCAAAGCCTCAACAAAATGAATTAGAAGAAATTGATTTGACAGCAGATGGAGGAACACCAAGACCAACTTACATCAATAAGGAGTTGAATGTTAACCAGAAAGAAGAGCTGGTTAAGCTACTGCGAGAGTATGGGGATGTCTTTGCTTGGAGCTATGACGAGATGCCCGGGATCGACAAGGAGCTAGTAGAGCATAATCTGAACATAAGCCCAGGAATTAAGCCAGTAAAGCAAGCACCTCGTAATTATGCACCAGAAGTAGAAACACAAATAAAAGAGGAGATCAAGAAGCTGCTGGAAGTAGGATTCATCAAGTCAATTCAACATCCAATATGGTTGTCCAGCATTGTACCAGTGAAGAAATCCAATGGGCAGTTGCGGATATGTGTAGATTTCAGAGACTTGAATAAGGCGTGCCCAAAGGACATGTACCCGTTACCCAATATAGACACTTTGGTAGATGCAACGGCAAATCATGAGATGATGTCGTTCATGGATGGGTTCGTGGGCTACAACCAGATCAAGATGTTCGTAGAAGACGCAGAATTGACAGCCTTCCGTACCCCGTTTGGGAATTTCTACTATGTAGTAATGCCATTCGGGTTGAAGAATGCTGGAGCAACTTACCAAAGGGCAATGCATGCAATCTTTCATGACATGATCCATGACATAGCGGAGGATTATGTGGATGACATAGTGGTGAAATCTAAAAAGGCGGCAACCCATGTAGAGGACCTGAGAAAGGTGTTTGAAAGATGTCGAAGGTACAAGCTAAAAATGAATCCGAAGAAGTGTGCCTTCGGGATGACAACTGGAAAATTTTTGGGCTTCTTAGTCCATAATAGAGGTCTAGAGGTAGACCCAAGCAAGACGAAGGCTATCACAGAGATGCCCCCACAAAAAACGCAAAAGCAGTTGAAGAGCTTTCTAGGAAAGGTTTCCTACTTGAGAAGATTCATGCCAGCATTGGCAGAAGTCACGGAACCTTTCGGGAAGTTGCTAAAAGGAAAGGTAGAATGGGATTGGGGGAAAGACCAGCAACAGGCCTTTGAGAAGGTAAAAGGATTTTTGGCTTCAGCATAAACGATGGTAGTACCACAAAGAGGAATACCGTTGCAGTTGTACATCACATCTACCACAAAGTCTGTAGGAGGATTGATCACACAGGAGGTAGATGGAGAAGAAAAGCCTGTGTACTACATCAGCCGGATAATTAGAGGACCAGAAACCCAGTATTCGCAGGTGGAGAGACATTGCCTTGCATTGGTGTTCATAGCGCAGAAAATGCGACATTATTTTCTGGCGCATGAAGTGAAGCTTACAACAAGAACTGACCCGATCAGATACCTGTTGACTAGGCTAGCATTGGTAGGAAGACCTGTAAGATGGATGATGATACTTTCAGAATATGACATCCAATGTGTAACACCAAAGGCAATCAGATGTCAGGCTTTGGCAGACCTACTAGCTCAATTTTCAAATGGAGAATACGAACCTCCCTCCGAGGATCTTCCAGGGGAAGAAGTAGAAGAAATTGACATAGTAGATGAAGACTCACAATGGTGGAATTTAGCTTTTGACGGGTCATCTGCTGAAGGGAAAGGTGGAGCAGACGTGGTGTTGACCACCAAAGAAGGAAAGGAAGTAGCCTTGTCATACAAGTTAGATTTCCCTTGCACAAACAATGAAGCAGAATACGAGGCGTTCATATTGGGATTATTAGCGGCTCGAGAGCTGGGCGCTAAATGCCTTAAAGTAAGGGGAGATTCAAACTTGATCGTGCAACAAATAAGAGGGCAATTTGCAGTGAAGGAGCCTATATTGGCACCGTATCGAACTGTAGCACAAAAAGTGATGGAGGACTTCACGAAGGTGGTTATTGAGTACGTGCCAAGAGGACAAAATAAACAACCTGATGCATTAGCCACAATAGCATCTAGAGTATATGTCCAAGGAGAAGATCTAGATGTGAAGGTAATGAAGAGAACCTTCCCAACCACTGTGCTAGACTTGTTTCCCAAAGACAGGATAGATGATTGGAGACATAACATCTCCCATCAATTGCAAACGAAGGAGGGGACAATATCAATTGACACGATGCTTGGGAAGGCTTGAAGCACAAAGAGTTTTGCATCAGGTACATGCAGAAAATTGTGGATTGGCAGATATCAGATTGTATAGAAGGTTACAACGCCAAGGGTATTATTGGCCCGAAATGAAAAAAGAAGCAGATGCACTTCAACGACAGTGTCTTTCGTGCCAAGAATACCCTGGGGAGGAGGAATGCGCCTTCATTAATGACATAGAGGATTGGCGAATCCCATATGTAGAGTTTTTACAAAGCGGCAGTCTTCCTGCTGAAAAGAAGGACGCAATTATAATAAAGAAAAAATCACAACGATTCTTCTTACACAACGGAGAATTGTTTAGAAGAGGGTTCAATGGCAAGCCCTTACGGTGCTTGGAGATAGGAGAGGCCAAAGATTTGGTATATCAAATGCACAAAGATGAACACCAAGGGGGAGCCAAGTTGTATAAATAGTTGATTGATCATGGTTACTATTGGCCTAAGATGGAAGGAGACTGCTTAGAATTTGTCAAGAAATGTCACACTTGTCAAATTCATGGAAATTTGATTCATGCTCCTACTGTGGACTTGCGAACCATAGCAACGCCATGGCCCTTTCATACGTGGGGAATGGATCTCATAGGTCCTATTCACCCTAATTCCAAAGGCAATATATGGATCTTGACTGCCACTGAGATGTATACAAAGTGGGTAGAGGCAATCCCTTTGAAAAGGGCTACAGGGCCAGCAGTAGCAAATTTCATCAAGGAGCACATCATTTGCCGCTTCGGGATCCCAAAAATCATTCTATCATATAATGAAACTCCCTTCATTAATAGGGACATCAAGAGTCTGATGGAAAGATATAGGGTGAAACACTATAAATCATCGCCATACTACCCGAAAGGCAATGGACAAGCAGAGGCCACGAACAAAACCTTGATCAAAATCTTATCAAAAACTTTGGATGATCATCCAAAGACATGGGCAGAGCAGTTACCGATAGCGTTATGGGCTTATCGAACTTCAAAAAGAAAGCCTACGGGTGAAACCCCATACGCTTTGGTATATGGTGAAGAAGCGATCTTGCCTGCTGAGATAGAAATCCCTTCGGCTAGGATGAGACTCCGAAGCTTAGTCGAGGAAGAGAACCGACCAGCAGCCTTAGAGGCCTTAATTGACTTCCGAGATCGAGCCAAAGAAAAATTAGAACGATATCATGAAAGACTGCGACGACAATATAATACCGCAGTGGTACCGCGACAAATTCTGGTGGGGGACTTGGTGCTCAAGACAGCGAATCAAGTCATGAGGGGAACACCAACCACCAAATTCTACCCCAAATGGGAAGGCCCGTATAGGGTACGAGAGATCTCCGAGAGCGGGTATTGCAAAATATTTCGTGTGGGATCAGATGCTATCTCAGGCCCATTAAACCTGAAATGGGTAAAAAAATATTACACATGAGATAGTCATCACAAAAGTTATACTTTCAATTTCAAAAGTAACCGAGGAACCTGACTTTACAGCCCTCGAACCCGACAAGTTATACTTTCAACTTTAAAAGTAATTGAGGCACCTGACTATAAGCCCTCAAAGTTATACTTTCAACTTTAAAAGTAATCGAGGCACCTGACTATAAGTCCTCAAACTCGAAAAAGTTACACTTTATCTCTAAAAGTGGCGAACGTTATGCTTTCTCCGACAAAAGCAAGATTTATTATTTTTATAAAAATTTTGAAACGTTATGCTTTTCGTTAAAAGCAATCTGATTATCAATAAAATGTCAAACTTTTACTTATACTTGAATATTCTTTAATTTTAAAAAGTATGGATTCAAGTGATGGTTTGCGGGAAATCGAAAAAAAAAAACATGTTACTTAAAAAAAAATCATGTTTGCTCTTATGTTATGCATATTGTTGTCTTGGAGTATTAATTTGAAGAGATTCAATGTTAAACATTGGGTCTTAAGGAAAAATTCAAATTAAAGGCAATCAATAATGCTAAAGAAACTCTATTATGATAATTGACATATAAATGAGTTCTTTGATACAGGAAATAACAAAAAGCTACAAAAAGCCATGATCTAAAGGCTAAGACATATCAAACTGAAGAGGGGGTAGGGCTCATGTTGGCAATGGCAGTATCTCGAGTCTTTGCATTTGTGGCCATCAGTTCCTTAACATATCGGGCAGTCGATTCTGAGTTTCGAAGCTGGAACTCCAAATCCCGAAGCTGGGTCTTTATTTTGTTGGTGGTTTCTTCAATATCTGAAAGTTGTACTGCAAGCGAGTTACCTTCATACTGACACATAGCAACCTCCGAGCATAATGAGACAATACGAAAATTAGAACTAAGGAGATCTAGCCTCTCATGAAAAGGAACCATGTCTAAACCCATAGAGGCGAAGTCTGCAACCTCACAGCTAAACCTATGTAAGTCCTCTGCTCGTAAAGAATAAAGAGAAAGACTGTGCATCTCGAGAACAAGGATTGCAAGGCGGTCTAACAAGGAGGTCTGGAGGGCGGTCCCGCGAGTATGCATCTGATCAAGTATATGCGGAAACCAAGTTAAGAGATGATCAAGAATTTCCTGACTAGAAGAGGATATCTGGAAACCTCTCCAAGGAACAAGACCTCCGGTTGGATTGAAGGAAGCTCTAGTAGGAGCCACTTTAGAAGCAGTCATAGCATCCATCGGAGTGAGAGCTGTATGAATCGGCGGCTGTAAGACTACCTCTGGCTCCATGAGACCCTGACTGGTAGGTGGATAACTAAGGTCACTAAACGGTGAGATAGCACAATCAGGATTAAGAGAATCAAATAAAGCAAGTGCCTCAACAGGCAAAGGAAGATCCTTCATTCTCTCGCTCTGAAAAGGAAAATGACAAAGTATAATACATTATGAAGAAGAAAATTTAAGGAGACAAGTACATATTAACTAAAGAAAATACTCACAATGTAACCAATAGAGAGAGGGTCGTGAGGTGCCATGGAAAGCAGAATATCAGTGTCTCCACCCAAAGTGCTAGAAATAATACTCTCCTAGGCACGTACAATCTCGGCAGAATCCCCCTGGGGAGGATGAAAATCAACTATAGGTTCAGGCGGATTCTTCCTCGAGGAAGGAGGAGTCACGACTATAGGATCACCAACATCAGCACAAGTTTCATCAGTACCCTTAATGTTATCATGAGGAGATGCAGTAAGAGGCTGTGATGGGGGCAACGTACCACGACCAGCAGGACTCGAGTCCACATCAGATAAAGAATCTACAGCCTCAAGGCTGACACGAACATCATGAGATGAAGAGGACTCAATAGCAATAGGGGCGAGTCGAGAAGGCTCACAAGTAGTGGAAGCCACCGTCCCATTAGCAGCATGTGTAAGAAACCCCATAGGGATATTATCATCATCCCCTTCCTCATCTTCTTCGGCAATCTGAAAAGCAAGGAACAAATAACATAACGAAATATAGAAGAAAAATGCGAAAGCTAACAAATATAACAGAAATGAATAAAACATTTACCACAAGTTTTCGGCTTCTCTTGACCGGATCCTCAGCTACCGGCATACTGGAACTTGCATCATCATGGGGACATTTAGTCAAAGGCTTCAATCTAAGCCTAATGATAGGACGATTAACCAGATCCACTAAAGAATCTGCAAGAGGTACCACCTCAGAAGCAATAGCAATAGGTGCTCTTATTCTTGAGCGAGTAACTCTCATCTCCTCGGCAGCAGAGGATCCCTGGGGAGGAGCTAGAGGAGGTATCTGAGACGGAGGTACTCGAGATGAAGCCCGTGGAGGAAGACGCCTAGAAGTGGTAAGAACATGAGTAGGAGGAACATCAGGAGGATTCCGAAGAAGACTCTTTGCCGACTGAAGAGGAGGAAACTTGGGCATGGAAGCCTCACGCTCAAGAAACCAACTGCTGGTTGGCCAACTCTCCGAATGGATGTTAAGTCTAGGAGAACATAGTAGCTTGGCCCATTGGAGATGTTTAGGAGGAGAAGCCGGCAACGAGTAAACCATAGTGTCATCCTGCCACCGTTTCAGGTTAATAAGCCAGAAGTTACGCTCACTAGCTGAATAACGTCCCTCTCGAGAAGCATCTGGTATGACAAAAGGAAGAGGGTCGTAATGAGCAGTCGGCAGTCTTGGGAGCTCCCATGTAAATGACAGAGATGTAGGGACAAAATTATTAAGAGCACTCTCGTAATCCCCCGGACAAGAACGACCGAAAGGTCGATGCTGATTAAAGCCAAATTGCCTCATAACTCTCTGAGGAGAGTAAAAAATAATGCCGAACTCATCATTCTCAATAAAGTATGGAAGTTCTGCAGCCCGAAGGAACATGAACCAAGAGAGTGACAACCCATGCAAGCCCTCAACGCTTGAAAAGGAACGGAAATCGTTCCTATAGAAGTGAGGCAGATGACCGCCCTCCGGGACTATAGTGTATGGACGAGCAATAAAACATAAAAAATCATCAATATAGAGCCGCAAGTCAGAATTAGCCATGTGATCAATCCAGCGAGAGGTGTGGGGAACAATATTCGGTGAAAAGAAAGGGGGTGAAAGCTTCTTCTTCTTCTTGGAGAGGTGTAACGAGTTAGAATGGCCTCGAAAGCGCTCGAAGAGAAAGATCTGAAGAAAAGAGCCTGGGATAAAGCAATTCACGTCGTACCTAAACAAATGGGAAAACGTTGATAAGCGAAAGGGAAGTGTAGTACGGAAGATAATTGATACAGAAATGAGTAAAGCTAACCTTCCAACAGATTCCCTCATGGCAAGGACAGTTTCATCTAAGCGACGATACAAGGTCCCCAAGAAGAGAGGAGCAAGGGGAACTTGCAAACCCCGAGCTAGTAGAGTAGCCAAGCTGAACATGCGAGTCGAAGGACCATCTGTCGGCAAGCCAGGGAAGATAAAACGGGATAGCCACATAGTCAGATAAGCGGCTAGTGGAAAAGGGCATTGCTCCCCACGAAGAGCGAGAACGGACTTATTGTGAGTAGAACTATCCTAGTGGCCGGGCTTGTAATCCCGGAAGAAGTAGCGCACCCAAGATAGCCAGAAGGTCTTCTGCCGGTTGGTGGTCTCGAAGTCTGTGAGGAGTTTATCACCTCGAAACCGCGATGTGTAACTAGAAGCCTGCCTGAAGGCCTCTGTCAAATATGTGACACACTCAGCATCCTGAGATGACAGGTTGAATGGACCGCACGAAACTGAAGCGACAACAGGAAGGCTACAAAATATATATATATATATATATATATACACTTCAGGATAAGTACATATATCCAAGAAAAATGAGGATAATGAATGAACGAAACAGAAGAGAGGCTTACTGGTAAATAGCATAAACATCTTCTAGGGTAGGGGTGAATTCCCCCCAGGCAGTAACAAAGGTACAGGTAGAGGAGCACCAGCGGGAAAGTAATAGGGTAAGAGCATCATGGTCCTGATGGATACGAAGATCCCTACACAGCTGGATACATCGCAGAATACCGACTTCCTCAAGTATCCTCATATGACCAAGATTTTCAAGGATCTCGTCGGTCCAATGCTGCCATCCCTGAAGGCGACTAGATGAGTCAGACAGGAAGCGAACGGGGCTGAAAGGATATTCCTGCTTCTCGATACACATGCGGGGAATACGATCAGAACAGGGGAAACTGTCCCGACTTTCGTAAGCCGCAGCGTATAGAAATAGACCTTCTTTGTCAGGCGGAGGAAAAGCTAAACAATCATAATTCTTCACTTGTTCCCAAAAGACATCAAAGGGTCCATAGAAAGTAGCTCTGCTCCATTCACTAATGAAGGGGATCTCCTTAGTGGTTTTTGGATCCGCAGAACGCTCGTCAGAATTGACCTACAACAAAGAAAACTTAATATGAGAATTCTGGGGAACAAGAAAAGAAAAATTAAGTGCTTACCATGGTAAGAAAGAAGACCTGAGACTCAAATGAAAACACTTGGTCAGAAAACGATAGATCACGAACACCTGAAAGGAATAAAAAATGAAGTAAGCCAAAAGACGAAGAATTACCCATGGTTCGACCACCCTAGGTTCGGCCACCTAGGGTTCGGCCACCTAAGGTGGTCCAACTGGATGCAGTGTCTCGTTTTCCTTCGTACTTCTTTATTTGGTCGTTGGAGTTAAGAACCGCTCTGAATTCCTGAAATTGTCAATCTTTCTTTATTATCCGAGGGAAAAAACCAAGATATGATCAAGGAAATGTGGCTCGGAAAACAAAAGAAAGATTAGAGTTACCTGAAAGAAGAAGCAAAAGAGAGTACAAACACGAGAAGTTATTCGAATGAAAGGTTAGATGAAGAACGAAAAATAATGTAAAGGATGAGGCCGAAGCCCCTAGGTTCGACCCCGATAGGGTTCGATCCCTAGATTTCGCGCGGCCACCTAGGGAGCTCTCCCCTCGTACATTTGATTCCCCCTTGCTTGATGAATCAATCGCTCGGAATGAATGCTTCTTCGGCGGAAAAAGTGTAACCTCTTCTTTGAAAATATCCGGACCAAAATCCTGTTAAGGTGAGATGGCCCGGAAAAGAAGGACTACCGGAGCGGATGAAGGCTACAATTACCTGAAAAGAAAAAAAAATGAAACAATCAAGAATAATTAACCAATCGAAAAATCACGTTTTGAAAAAATATACAAATTTCATAAGTAATAAAAAAAAAAGGAGCAGTACCTTAATATATATATATATATATATATATATATATATATATATATATATAGAGTTCAGATCACATCCGGTCTCCCGAATTTTGTGCAAAATACGAACTTCATTTTTGGACCGTGCGATATATCCAACGGTCAGATCACAGGAAACATACCGGGCAATTAAAAAAAATCCGGGAGAGATGGCGGGTCAAATATCAATATACAGATATGGGTGCTCTCTCCTAAGATTCACAATCCAGACCATCTCTCTCCTGAGATTCACGATCCATACCACAAGCAGCTTCACTACCATTCGGTTTCGTATCGAAAGCAAGGTTGGAAAGCCATATGCGTCGGACGATTTCTGGAAGCCCCTTCGCCGAAAGCCAAGGTATTTCCTAATTTTGTAACTAATTTTGAAATCTAGGGTTTGTACGAAATCGCCTCCACCCATCTCTGCTCACTGATTACTTCTCTTGCTGAATTAGGGATTTTGACTAGTGTAATTATGATTATGAATATCATATTAATATAGTATAATTTTGAGTTTTCACAATAAAGTTTTCCTGTCCCCATGTCCTTAAATCAGCGTTTGAGTTTGATATACTGGTTTTGTATTAGTAGTAATTATTGTTGACCTTACAGCCTGTATTTGTAAGTAAATCTTTTGGGAATAATAATTGCCGCATTGGTTTTTTATATTCTAGTGTTTCCTGCCTTTTGTAGTATGAACTATTATTATTATTATTATTATTATTATTATTATTATTATTATTATTATTATTATTATTATTATTATTATTATTATTATTATTATTTTCTATTAGTTAGTATTACTGTTGTTTTGGTTATTGTTCATCTTAGGAGTATAATTCTACTAGCTGTTTGATCTTCTTTTATAGAGAGTTTATCATCTCGCATTCTTTCACATAATTTATAATGGAGCAGAGGAGCTTGTTCTTGAAGTGATTCAATCAATAATAAATAAGTAAATAAAATTATTTATCTCCACCTCAAGAGTTGAAGTATGGATGGTACAATGATTATTAGTTAAAGTTGATCCCTGATCTGATCATGTTCATCCTGGGATGGATTACTAAAGACGGCTAAAGTGTCTTTAAAATGGTAGGGGATTATTTGGCAGTAAAATGTATTGCATTTGGTTCTGTCTTTATCCTTGAAGCTTAGGTTTCAATTTAAAACCAAACATGTCTTCTTATTGATTCTTGAACAGTGATGGTCTTTTCTGGCTGCTAGACTAGATCATTCTAAATTGTATACTTGTTGTGTTTGAAGAATGCAACATTGTGTAGAAGAGATAGAAATGGTATCATTTGGTAATTCTTCTCAACAACTTTACACTCCGCAAGTTAAAAACGAGTTGATACCGAAAATTGGGCAACATTTTCACAACTTAGGTGATGTTCGTGACTTTTATTACAACTATGGTAGAGAAGGTGGATTTGGTACGCGGTTAAATTCTAGTAAGAAGAGTCCTAACGGTGAAATAATTAGAAAGGAATTTGTTTGTTATAAAGAAGGGTTGAGGAGAATTGCGCCCAACAAAACTCAACAGATTGTACGAAAACGGGGCCTAACTAGAGCTGGTTGTGGTGCGAAAGTGGTAGTCGTGAAAGACCGGACCGATGCAGGGGGGTTTGTTATTACACAATTTGTTGAGGGTCATAACCATCCTCTTACGACCCCAAGAAAAGTACATTTGTTGCACTCTCATCGTGTAGTGACACTTGCCAAAAGAAATTTAACAGAACAACTATCAAAAGCTAATGTGCCAACATGGCAACAAATGAGTATTTTAGAGATTGAAGCTGGAGGTCTTGAAAATGTTGGATGTACAACACGAGATCTTTATAATGCTGAAAGAGATAGGAAGAGGGCTTTAAAGGGACATGATGCTAATCTGTTGCTCGAGTAGTTTGAGGATGAGAAAAAAAAGAATCCCGGTTTTACCTTTACATTCGAGCAAGAGGAGGGTGTCATGATTCATTATTTTTGGGCAGATGCAACATGTAGAAAGTCATACAAAAGTTTTGGGGATGTTGTTGTGTTTGATACAACTTACAATACGAACCGCTACAATTTGGTTTTCGCACCTATAGTAGGGGTTAATCACCATGGGCAGACAACTCTTTTAGGGTGTGCATTATTAAGTGGTGAAAAGATTGATGCTTTTGATTGGTTTTTCAAGGAATGGTTGAAAGCGATGCCGGGTAGCCCACCCAAAATGATCATAACTGATCAAGATCCGGCCATGAGAAATTCAATTCAGTCTATGCTTCCAAATACTTTTCATAGGTATTGCATTTGGCACATTTTGAAAAAGTTTTCTGAAAAATTAGGTCCAATTCCCTATAAAGAACATTATGGCGAGTTGAGTTGTTGTATATGGAAATCTGAGAGCCCAGACGAGTTTGAAAGAAGATGGGCTGAGGTTGTAGGGAAAGCTAAATTTGACAATAATGATTGGTTACATGAGATGTACGAAATTCGCGAGCGATGGGTTCCGGCATATTCAAGACATATTTTTTCTGCCCACATGACTAGTAGCCAAAGAGTTGAAGGGGCTCATGCCTTTTTCAAGAAGTATGTCTCTCCTCAAAACTCAATGTTGGATTTTGTGACGCGGTTTAATAGGGGACTTGCAAAAATGCGACATAATGAACTAGATTTCGATCATAAGGATGTCAATGAAAAGCTACAAACAGTAACTGGCAGGGTAATGGAATACCAGATGAGTGAGTTGTACACACGAACTATTTTTTACAAGTTTCAAGAGCAACTGCTTGAAAGTGGCAAGTATGTGTTAACAAGTACATTTAAAGATGACAACAACTGTATGTACAATGTTCATAGTGTAAAGGATGTTGATTCTAATCACCGTAAGCTTTCGTTTGACAAGTCATCAAACTATCTTAAATGTAGTTGTCAGATGTTTGAGAGTGATGGAATTCCATGTAGGCATATGTTGGCATATTTCACAAAAAAACAGGTTATGGAATTACCTAATCAGTACATCTTGCGGAGGTGGACAAAATCTGCAAAATGTGGCAGAGTTATGGATGACTTGGGTGGGAGTGTGAGTGAAATATGTGATACTTCTGTGGTACTGAGGCGTAGTAGTCTCTTCCAAATTGCGTCTAATGTTATTGATGAAGCTGCATTAAGTGAAGAGAACACAAAAAAGTTGAAAGAATTGTTGTTATCAACTCAAAGGAGGTTTGCCGTCATGAATCATGGTAGCATGGATGTGGAAAGGAGTATCAACATGCCCGTTTCTCTTGAGAGCCAACATGATATAAGTCTCAAAGAACCATCTTCGGTAAGGACAAAGGGTTGTGGTAAACGACTTAAGGGAGGAAAAGAGAAGGCTATCAAGAAGGCTAGGAAATGCAATGGATGTGGGATTATTGGAGTGTCGCATGACAAAAGAAATTGTCCAAAACTTGTTGGACTGTGCGATGAGGAGGACGTAGACATTAACGATGATTGTAAGTCTTTGTTTGCCTGTAAGTTTGTCTTCTTATTGCAATTTTGTCTCCATCTTTTAGTTGCCATTCACGACATTTTTTGGTTTCAGGATGAGAGTTTTTGTGGCAGGGGCTGCTTTCATTATTGGCTTTGGTATGTGTTCAAAGCTGCTTCTGTACTTATATATTAAGGGATATTTCTAGACACCCTTTTACTGTTGGCATAGTCTTTACATAACTGTTTATATTGTTGTATTACAGGCCTTATATTGGCAGCAACAGAATGGAAATCTATAAGCAACATGGTTTCTGAGAGCATTAAAATCAGTGATGTGTTCAAAGCTTCAAAAATGTGTTAAACTAAGCTTCTGTACTTATGGTGTATCAAAGTATTGTGCAAGGCACTGTGTTATGGTTGTGTTGTTTTCTTATTATATCAAAGTTTTGTAATTCATTTTAGTACATTTTAGTGGTTGTATGACTGGATGTATTTTAGTACATATCTTGCTACTGTATTTTGATTCAGAAAATGGCAATTTGACCAGGGTTTGACTTTATTCATTCAATATTGCTTTTAATACTCCAAAATTATCACCATATTGTTCTTTTCTCACTTTTTTCCAAGGGTTCTTGTTATAAAGCTCGGACCTTTGTTATAAAGTTCAGACCTTTATACAGTGATGTGTATGAATAGACTAACAAATGATTCTGGCTTCGTTCATGGCTTGATTGATTCTGAAATTAAATGGTTTATCAAACTCAGATCTGAAATTCTTGGAATTGGATTGAAGGATGAATACGAAATAAATTAGCAGGAACCCAGAGCGTAGGAAATGGGAATAATATGATCTTTTTTCGAAAGAAGATACAGATAAAAGAAAGATTGGTTTGCATTTGATAGCTGAATTTGGTACAGTTGTTGGCTACTTTTCTGGGGATTATAATTAAGATTAGTAATGTAATGTAATGAGAAGCAGTTGCTGTAATCAGTGAGCAGTACAAACTTGCCGTGCTGACATATTTATCAATGGCTAGCAATACAAACTCTTCAAAACCTAATGGCTAGCAATACAAACTTGCTGTGCTGACATTTTTATCAACATGTACTTGTCCAAAAGTCTCATTACATAGCTTTGAATATCTTTGAATGTCATTACATATCTTTGAATATCATTACATAGCTTTGAATGCAACCAAATTCATAAAAACATAACTTAATACAACACACGTCACCATCCATGACAATATCGCATAGAATTGATATTTCTTATTTGCCTCTCTTAGTCTAATAGATTCCAACTCCAAGATTAAGGCATCCCTTTTCAAATTCTTTAATTTCTCTTTCAACTTTCTTGTTTTGTTTTTCAGGGTATTGACTTCATCTTCATTCTTTGAAACAGAACTCATATCACTGCAACCATGAACTTCATTTTGAGTACTCATGTCCAACCATTGAAAAAATCCACAATATTTATTAACGTCCTGTAAAAGAAACCAACACCCAAACCAAATTCAATCCAAAATATATTATAATAACATACAAATCTATACAAAAAAATTTACTCACTGGGTAAAAACGACATCCATAGAACCTTCTTACCTTTGATTTATTCTTTGTGGATACACAAATGGATGCCGATAGACCGCAGAAACAATCGACCCTCTTTCTAGCAACAGACGAGGATATGTTATTTGAAGAAGCCATTAAGAACCTTTTACAAGTTCAATTGGTCAAACATTATTGTTAAAATAACTGTGTAATATGATACAAGCATGATTAATTACTGTGTAATATATATCTAACTTCGAATAAAGGTAGTATTTAACCCTTGGTTTATAGAACCGTCACCTTTAAAGTGAAATCATGGACATGTCATCTAACCCTTGGTTTATTAGATGTTTTCCTCTGTGAAAGAACTAATAATACAAATTGAGGAACCAAAAAAGTACAAATCTTGTACTTTTTCTAATTTATATTTGGAAACCAGCGTATAGATAGCAATTCAAAATTTTGAGGCTGCAATCATGAAACATCATGTAGTTGGTCCTCTAACAAACAACTTAATACTCCAGAAAGTAGCCTTCAAAAGTGGCCAGATCTCCCAATAACATTACACTAGTCAAAATCCCTAATTCAGCAAGAGAAGTAATCAGTGAGCAGAGATGGGTGGAGGCGATTTCGTACAAACCCTAGATTTCAAAATTAGTTACAAAATTAGGAAATACCTTGGCTTTCGGCGAAGGAGCTTCCAGAATTCGTCCGACGCATATGGCTTTCCAACCTTGCTTTCGATACGAAACCGAATGGTAGTTAAGCTGCTTGTGGTCTGGATCGTGAATCTCAGGAGAGAGATGGTCTGGATTGTGAATCTTAGGAGAGAGCACCCATATCTGTATATTGATATTTGACCCGCCATCTCTCCCGGATTTTTTTTAATTGCCCGGTATGTGTCATGTGATCTTACCGTTGGATATATCGCACGGTCCAAAAAGGAAGTTCGTATTTTGCACAAAATCCGGGAGACCGGATGTGATCAGAACTATATATATATATATATATATATATATATATATATATATATATATATATATATATATATATATATATATATATAATACTCTATACACATCATTACTAGCTTCGGATGAACCACCATTATACATAAAAAACCAACACAACAAGAACCATCCATCCATTATACATAAAAAAAAAAATCATAAGCACCCACGCACTGCACCACCCAAAAAGCCTATACCTGATCACGCCATAACCATGCAACCATAAATAATATATTTTCTACTTCTGGGCTCACACCACGATCTAATTTTCCCCTCATCTTCGCCATTAAAACAATATAATTACCTTTATATTATTACGTTATTTCCTTTGCCTTGCTACTTTTCTGCTTATGATTCATTCATAAAATGCCGCAACCAAGAATTTGACGCACGGTATTTCATATTGTATAAAATACAAAATACAAAGTACAATAACTTACCGGTGTGTTTTGTGCAAATATGTGATAACCACGCAGTAGATGAGTATGATTGGACCGATGAAGTTGCCTTTGTTTCCTATGATTAACGGCGAAACAGTGACCAATGGTGGCGGTGATGCAAGAGGGGCAATTGATGTCCACCTTTTATTCCTGCCACCCTCTCTCAAGGGAAAATCTCAGCTGGATATCTCCAAAAGACAGGTCCTTGTTTACTCTTTCTATCCGCCCAAGGTTAAAAGCATCATAGAGCTAAATCTTTGATCCTATTTACATCATGCCCTGCTGCTTTCCAAATGGTAATCTTGTTATTCGAGGCTAATTTTAAGGGATTTATTTTATGAATTGAGGGAAAGAGATTGTTCATCATTGCTGATTAACCCAAGCCTACCATGATCCTAGAGTCCTTTCCATATTAGTATCCATTCTTATGGGAAGTTGAAATTATAGCCAATCAAACAGATGCCTTGATCCCGACATTCAATCACTTTAGTGCCCTGCTTGTTTACAAGCTCACGTTATTAGGTATATGATTACATTGAGTTGGTTCAAAAAAAAAATTTATAATAATAATAAAATAATAACAATATATATGTATGTATATATATATATATATATATAATAGGAATGATTTTATTTTATTTCCAAAATAAAATAAGATTTTATTTTATTTTCAGAATAAAATAAGATTTGATCTTGTTCCCAAATAAAAAATGATTTGATCTTAGTTTCAAATTAAAATAAGCTTTTATTTGGTAATATAATTTATCTTGATTTAGTTTCCCAGATATGTATATGTATGTGTGTGTGTGTATATATATATATATATAAATTAATTAAGGAAACAAGGAGATTGTGCAAGGTTTGGAAAGATTTGATAGAGTATTGCATAAAATATATTGGAGAGCTCCCTTAGGGATTCCCTCTCTTAAGGATTTTTGTTTTCGAGGCTTGCAAGATCAAGTTCAGCGAATGGTCCGAATATTTGAAGCGTAACTCAGAGGCTCGAAGTACTTTGCACGATCATCACTCCAATGGCGTGACTCACGTGCAGGGGATAAATGTGAGCCCAAGTACAAATTAGGGTTCACAATGTGACCTAATCGAATTGAATGCACAAATTAGGGTTTGCATTGTGACCTAATTGAATTAAATGAATAGACGGAAAAGCCGGAAATAAAAGTGCGAGACCCGAGAGAAGCCTCCACGTGTCCCGAGGCAGAAGACACGTGGAGGCAACTCATTATTTTGGGAAATTGATTGAGGGATTGGATTGGTGGCTAGAAGGACAGGGGCGATATGGGCATTACTCTGGTGACTAAGGGTATTTCTGAAATTTCCCCCGTGGGCATGTGCTTGGCACATGACCACTTTCCAGGAAACCCTATAAATAATCCTTCCATTCCATTGAGGAAGGGACTTTGGATTCCTCACTTGGCTTGGACCTTTGAAAAGACTGAAGACTTGGAGATTCTCTCTCAACCCGAAGCACACACTAAGGCTCTCTAGATCCTAGTTACTCTTGAAGGCACTTGGATCCTAGGAGTTCTGTCACGTGTTACTAGGGTAATCGCCTACCTGTTCTTCTCCCCTCTTCAATCAATCAATTAATTCCGTACTCTTCGTGGATTTCTCTCCTCCTCAGCCAACACGAAACCCTAACCCTAACAAGGTACGATTTCCTTGCCCACAACTGTAAAAAAAAAAGTTTAGTTATCCATTTGTAAGTTGACCTAAAGTACAGTGACCAAAAAAGCATTTAACCTGTTATAAGTGTGGGTAATTTTAGGTATGAAATTGTTATCATCAAATAAATATAAAATATTAAGCTTTAACATATATATTCTTCAAGCTATTCCCAGATTTACATTCATGGAGTTAATATATATATATATATATATATGAAGATAAACTTCGAACAAGATATACGCTGAACATCGCTTTTGGTGTCCTTCACCTTCAGAATCTATCAGGAAGAATCCACATCTATATTTCAACTGTTTTCTTTTTACAGCTGAAAGATTTAAAGGAGGCCATTAACAGTTAATACTTATTTCACGTAAGGTTTTCATTTTGGCACAAGAAACCACAACTAGCAACTAAATACATGGGAAATCAATGCTTATCAAACCACCGTTTTCAATTTGTGATTTACTTGTCAAAATGCTTGCAGCATTATTATCGACATGATGATATTCCTGATCCCATAGCTAATCTTGCCTCGAGCATATCTTGAAACTCTTTGTGCTGCACTAGAATGAACTTTGCTTGAGTTCTGCAGAAACTACTGTAATAACAAACTAACAACAAACAATGTATCCGGCCTTGCGTGAGTGAGGTAGATCAACCCTCCAACTAAACTTCGATACTCTTTCAGATCACTCCTTTTAGCTCCATCATCTAACAATCACTAACACCAGTTTTTCATTGGTGTTCATAGAGTTGTGCTAGATCACAACTTGACATTTTAAACTTCTTCAGCAAATTACTAAAAAGAAAATAACAGTAAATTACCAAGTATGCCAAGAATTTTGGGCAACAATGCTTAAACTAATACTAGGTTACTTAGTCGAATTCTTCATATGATTCTCCCCCAAGAATTTTGGGCAACAATGCTCAAACTAATTAAGTGACACAATCAACATTCATATCATTTAGTATCCTAATTTTTGCCACCATACTGATGTTAAAAAATAAGTTCAGTGATTCAATTGATAATCTGTTTCATTCAAAAAAAAAAAAAATTGGTAAACTTTTAGGGACAAGGTAATTAGTTTACCTTTATTCCATTCTTCCTACCAATTGTTTCTTTTTTGTTAGAATTTAAGATCGAATAATAGACAATCACACATAAATTGATGAAGAACATAAAAGATAAATAACACAAAATATATTCTGGTTCACCAATTTGACTAATTCTACTTGTCAATTTATTGGTTGAACCCGCAGAAGTATGAGTCAATCTCAACATGTTTCTTTATTATTTATAAAAAAAATAATAATATAATGTTCCAATACAAGTGTTCCTCAAGATTGTTCTTATTCACTAAGATAAATAAGCCATAATCCATAGACCAAATTTCACAAGGAAAAAATTAAACATACAATTGTGTTTTATTTTTTTTATAACCTTTTTGTGCATTTGTGCATTTATGCATACAAGAAAGTACAAACTATAAGGAATTATGTAAATAATAATGGTGCTAGTAGTACCTTTTTATGGCTTAATGAGACTATTATGGTACGTTTGGATTGAAAGAATGAAATGAGTGAAAGAATGAAATAGAGGAGGGAATGGAATGGAGAGTGAAATGATTCATTGCATTTTAGTTAGAATGAATCATTTCATACCCTCCCTCAAATAATAAAATCCATAAATTTCGGAGAAATGAGAATGGTTCATTCCATTCCAATAGAGCAACCAAACACAATTTTTTTCATTCCATATATTTTATTTTCACCCTCATTTTCAATCCAAACATAACATTAATTCTGGACAATTGAGCTAAAAGTGTGCAATTTGACTGCCCACCAATTCCTCTGTCGGTTCATGTACAAAATAGCAAAGTTAAGGCCAGCTAACCTTTTAAGGCTAAGGTGGGGGTGGGTTTGTTTTATATTATTAAGGGCATGTTCGGAAGTGACTTATAAGTTCGTGAATTAACTTATAAGTACTTTTATGCTGTTTAAGTGTTCGTATATGGCCCGCAATAATTTTTGTTTTATATTATTAAAAATAAGTTTAATGATTCAATTGATAATCCGTTTCATTCAAAAACCCAAAAATACAAAAAAAAGAAGAAAAAAAGAAGAAAACTTTTAGGGACAAAGTAATTAGTTTACCTTTATTCCATTCTTCCTACCAATTGTTTCTTTTTTTGTTAGAATTTAATATCGAATAATAGACAATCACACATAAATTAGATGAAAAACGTAAAAGATAAACAACACAAGATTTACTTTTTTTATAACCTTTTTGTGCATTTATGCATACAAGAAAGTACAAAATAGCAAAGTTAAGGCCAGCTAACCTTTTAAGGCTATTCGGGCGGGGCGGGGGCGCAATAATTTTTGTTTTATATTATTAATTAAGGGCATCTTTGAGAGTGACTTATAAGTTGGTCAAACTAATTTATAAGTATTTTTATGTTATTTAATGTTCATATATGACTTATTTTTTAACTTATAAATTAATTTATAAGTACTTTTTGAGAAGTAATAATTTCTTATTTCTTGAAAAATGACTTATATGTCATTTTAAAATAAGTATGTCTGACCAAATGTAAAGACTCTTTTACTTTCATTTTTGTAATCTTTACAACATATTTTAACTTATAAGTCATTTTAGCAAAACAACTTCATAATTTGTTTTAACTTAATTTATGACTTATAAGTCAGAATGATGCAAAATATTTTTATTTATAATTCATAACTTAAAAATGACTTATCAATCATTTTAAATTTTAGTTTATATAAGTCTTTTAAAATAAGTTATTGTCAATCAGGCACTAAGAGACTTACTATTATTAATCGTAAGTACATACATATGTAAACTTCATGGTAAGTTCATTTCATGTTCAATACAGTGCTATCACACAGGTGGAAGTGATACGTGTCAGCACTGTATTGGACATAAAGTGACTTACCATGAGTTCACTTCATGGTAATCACTCTCCATAAAATATTAGGGAATTAAGAATGATCTTACACCTGAGGGTTATCTAGCTTGGAGCACGCTATAACAATTGTCATAGCTGGACTTTTGGGGATAAAATATTACACCCTACATAATTTATGCCTTATGGTAACTTGTTATGGTATTTTTGGGCAGAGAACACACGCAAGTGTTTAGAATGACTTTTTCCTCACCATTTTTCTCTCTCTTATTTCTGTTTGTATTATACCCTCTTCTCTCTCTCATTTTTACTCTTTTTGCTCCTGTTTCTGTTTGTGTGTGTGTGTATATATATATATATATATATATATTGTATATTGTTTCCATTTCTTTTTAGTAGAGATGAGACAATATCTCTTTCTTTATCTTCCTTTTAGTTCATTTATAAAATTATTATTTTCTCATTACTCATCAGTTATGTGGAGGAATAATAGAGAATTCAATTCACCTCCTTTCACTTTTGTTTTTAACTGCAACAGTTAATTTACAATTTTATTATTTTTACTTTAACTACTTTTATAATACTCCATCCGTTTCAAAATTAAAGATACATAAACATTTATAAAACGACGACTTTAAAGATAATTTATTCTCAAATATAACATTAGTATTAGTTAGGAATTCAACTGTGATGGTTTGATATTAAAAATGATGGTAAAAAAATAATGACAAATTAAGAACATCGTGTTACTTTATAGTTTTAAAAGAAATATATCTCTAATTTTAAAACGGACTAAAAAGAAAAATGTATCTCTAATTTTAGAACAGATAAAATATCTATTTATCTATCATGTCACTGATGGGTATAATATCTCATTCTAAATTGTAGGTTCCTTTTATCTAATAAAATAGTTTTATTTTGAGTTTAAGAATTCGTTAGTAAAACTTTAAAATTTAAAATTGATGTAAATTATTCAAGTTTTGATAGCAGCAAAAGTTTTAATTAGTTGTATCTTTGGTACTTTCCAGTTACAAAATTATTAAAATTAAATGAATTCTATCAATTGAAAAATGAAAAATATCACCAATTGATTTTGTAAAATTGAATGGGACAATGTTATTTTAATATTGCCTTGGCTGAATCAAATTCTTGGATCCTCCCTTGTCTCACACTAATTTATTTTAACTTATTGCTTAGAGTTTTCTGATAATTCCAATCCAAAATTTATCGATATATAAATTATTTTCCTCTAATTAATACAAATGCAACACAAAGCACATGATTTTATTTTAAATTAATATATTTATTGAATAAAGTAATTAATCTTTACTTTTAAACTTAATAATTGAGTTATATTAGTATTGAGTAAGATAATCTTTATAAAAAAATTGTGTCCTCTAAAACTATATTATCTGATTAATAATAAAATTATATATATCCTGTGATACACTGTTTTTAGATCCGATCCGGACCGGTCAGTTCAACCTGTTGAACCGAGAAATGGTTCTATGTTCAATTCGGTTTGACCCGATTGAATCGGTTTGGTCAAAACCCGGATTGAACCGGTCGACCACAAACCGGTGGTTCAACCGGTAAAACCAATAAAGTTGACCCGGTGAACCAATTTTTATTTTATTTTTTAATATTTTTTTGTACCAATTTTTTTTATATATTAAAATTAACCACTTTTAGTAATACTGTAACTTAATTTTATTATGTTTTAGTTCATAAAAAACGAGATTTTTTAAAATTTTATTAATTACTAATAATATATATTTATGACGTCACCGGTTCAATAACAGTTCAACCACCCATCTACTCGATAACTTTTCTGGTTCGATGACCGGTCCGGTTCTAAAAACATTGCTCCGATATACTCTTTTGCCTTTCGCATCATCTAACCAACTAATTTAATTGTACTTAATTCCCTTAACTTAATTGACTTTGAAATCATACAAATTCTCTACAAATTAAACAAATTCTGATAGGAAAAGATTTGGCACATTAAACATCTTAAAATATGATAAATATAACACATAAATAATCTCTCAAGAAGACAAAGTCATACATATTATGAAAATTGAGTTTATTTATTTTTCTCCCATCCAAACAAACTTATAATAATCTCTTAAGGAGCTAAAATCCTTCTGCTTGTCGTTGTTAAATCTTCTCATTTGTGTTTTATGTTTTCGATCGTTTTACCTGCAACATTAGAAATAACTTCATATGAGTACATGCATATAAATAGATAAGATCCAATTATGGTGAAATTATCACACAATATATAACCATGAAATTCTAGAACTTTTTGCTATATTACTTTTTACAAAAAATTGTATTTTAACCCTAATGCCCTATTTGCAGGTCAATACAAATGAACAAAAAAAGAACAAAAATTAACTCTAATACCCTTATACGACAATTTCACCATAATTAGGATCCAAATAGACGAGGGTATTTGTTAATAGAAAAAAAAATAGACATACCTTTACTAAGCTTGTCGATGCATGGTTGAGGGCATGTCTTATAACAATCAGTGAGGCAAATTTCGTTTAAAAAACCAGTCCAAAAATTATAACAATTACGAAAACATTGGTGACAACAATCTACACTGCTTCCAATAGCTTCAACCATTGAAGATCCTCCAAACATAAGTAGTACCAGTCCCAATATCACAAAAAGAGCTTTGACGTCACCTTTCCCTTCCATATGGTAATTTTTCTAATTCAATATATTATTATATTGGATTAGGTTAAGTAACCCAACACCCCAACCATTCTTATATAGACCTCTCTAAGGTCAAATCTTATAAATGTAGATTTTGTGATAAAAATATTTCCACACTAGACAATAATAATCTTAAACGTTCAACAATTTGATTAGGAAAAAATAATTATATATATATATATATATATATATATATATATATATATATGTACACACACACACAGACACATATATATTATTTTAATATAATATATCAATAACTATATACATCTATATATATCTATAAAGTATATATAGTATATATAAAGATAGTAATAGAGTTTCTCCTCACAAAATAAAGCACTCTCATAATTTTCAATACTTTTAAACTTCTCCAACCAATACAAAAAAGTAATAATAATAAAACATACCTAAATTTAATAAACTTATTCCTTCTATCTCTTTATCTTTCCATCTTATGTAGAGTTCAAAATCATTGAAAAATCTACCACCTATAAATTTTGGCAAATAGTATTTTTTATCATTAATATTATAAAATCTAGATCATAATATTTGTTTGCTCTTTACCCCTTTTA